>CM035146.1:21366208-21916208 GCA_020205605.1 Panax ginseng | reverse complement strand
CAATTTGCAACGAAGGACAAATTTCGTTGTTAAACATATACTTTTAGCAACGACTTATAAAGTCATTGCCCGAAAAATCGTTGCTAAAGGCCCATTTTTTTGTAGTGTGCGTCTTTGCAATATAATTTTACGTGACTAACTTTCATTACCGGTTTACGGTTTCATGACATACGGAGATGTCTTATTCAATACGTTCATCATCTTTGATGATTTACAATCTTATATTCTTCTTATAACTTCTATAGGACCTAACACACATCGCTTCTCTTCTAGTAGTCCTTATGGTACTCTGAGTGGTTTCCCACAAACGACCAACAAACAAGTTCCCGTCTCATCTACATTGCCATCACAGTGAGTTAGATCGGTTGCTAATTTCATATATACCTTCGCTCTCTGAAGGAATTGTTTAATCTTATTTTCGTTCGTTACGGCTTTCTCGATACCATTCGTATCTTACTTAATAATTTCGTTATCCATTTCATGAACCTCATGCTTATTACTCGTTCTTAGTGTCAAAGCCATACCGATCGTTGTATGCTAAGACCGATTGTTCATCGCAACAACGTTGCATTCACCGCATCTATAGGCTTTACACTTATCTCTCATTACCACAATATAACATCGAAATGTTATTCATTACCTTCGTCACTCACCTTCTAAGGAATCACAATCATAGCAGTCCATCACGTTCGTTCATTGCGACTACGGTCCTTGGATATCGGTTCCGTAACCCGCGTCTACATTCTTTGTTTTTTAATCTCACTTAATCTCTCCATTCAATCTTTAATAAAGGTTTAACTCACTTGATTAAGTGTTACATTAGTTGAACATTATGTTCTTTATCTTTTCTTACATTTCCCCCAAGAGCTGAGCAGCTAAAGGCTCTTCTTTGCCTTTTTTTCTCCACCCTGGTTCTGCGGTGCCACTCTCCCTTCTATCTCTCGTGCCGCGATGCGAGTCTCCAGTCCCTGGCTCTCGGTCTGGAGCTGCAGCGCCACTCTACAAGGCATGGTTGGCGCCACGGCGTCAAGCCCTAACCCTAGAAAATTTTTCTAAGTGTTAACTTATTTTGAGACGCTTACTTCCCGCTTCCATAACTTATTCGTTATAACTCGGAACAAAGTCGTTCAAAAGCCATTTTCTTCCTTATCTTACGTACTTAAATACCCCTCAGACAGAACTTTGTTGTGAATCCGTTAACATGCCATTCAATTAGCTTAATCTTCACCCTTCGTTCATTTTACATTTTTAACGCTCTTCGTTCGTTCGTCCGTAATTCGGTCATCTGAACTCGGAACTCGTTCGTTCTTGAGTCCATAACTCACGTTTTCTACGTTCTCTTACTTTCTTATGAAACCCTACATGTTTGGGTTCATTTACTAACTTTCTAATTCTCGTTCATCTTTTACGAAATATTTGCCATAACTTCGTTATAGCTCTGTTTAATCTGTTCTTCATGAACGTTTCTACCGTTCCTAACCAAAAAATACACGTCTAACTTATACACGATGGTTTTAAACTTGTCCATCAACAACAATTATTCTATGATGATTTTAAATTTGTCCATCAACAATGTTCTTCGCGTTCTTCGCGTGTTCTTCGTGTTCTTCGTTCATTCTTCATTTTTAATCAATATTTTGGATTACGATTTCACTTTTTCTTGGAATTTGATGTTATAGAACACCATTCCTCACTTATTTCACCTACTCATTCATTTAATCCACTCGGATCGTTCAAATTCATTACAAATCTTATACTTCATTAAATGTTTTTTAACATAAACTTCAAATTCTTATTTTCTTTATTTCTCATGATTTCAACCATATGAAATCATCCCTAACATTATCTAATTCTTATTCTCATTAAGTTATGTTTTTGAACATAAAAACATAAGAAAAATTATACGAGATAAGGTTCCGGATTACCTTTCTCCTTTAATCTCTTTCTGTTGGACAAAGGTTACTTACGAGCAAGCTTTTCCTCTTCTTTCTCCCATCCAAACTCTCTCTCTCTCTCAAAGTGTAGGATTTTTAAAATCCCAAAATAATGAACTTAAGGCTTGTATATATAGAAAACTAAGGCTGGGGGAGTTTTAGTCATTTCGCCCCAACCTTCTTTTTATTCACACCTCCTTATTATTACCGTAGCTTCCTTTGGAAGCTTCGTGGTTCCGTCTTTCGGGTTTCGTCCGACAGTTTTAAAAATTGCGATTCTCAGAATCCAAATATTTTTGGATATTTCGTATTTCCTTTATCGATTAACTTTTACGTATTCTTCGGATTTCTGAAAAACACTTTTTGGCGTTAATCATTTTCCTTCACGTTTTCCCCTAACGTATTTAAACGAGTGAAAAGTACATAGCAGTACTTTTTGTCGTTTTTATTTCGTCCAATTTCTGCATATTTTTCGAGAAAAACTTTTATCGGCTTACTTAACTTTTCACGATATATTATCGTCAAATCTTTCGACGGAATGTCATTTCGACATACCGAACTCTCAAAAAGACTTAGGTTATTCAAACCCTAACCCTTAGTGTAAGACCCAGATTTTATGAAATAAAAGTATTCAATTTTCTTATAATTATTATTTTATTTCGTAAATGGTTAAATTGACAAAAATATTTAAAGTTAAGGGTGATATGTGAAATTTTTTGCAAAGTAAACAAGTTGTTATAAAATATTCGTTTGGTCGGGAAATATTTTTTTTGTTGGGCAATATCCGTACGACGGCATAATCATTGGTGGACCCCTTAACGGAAGTATTGTCGTAGTAAGAAAACGATAGAATTATCATTTTATAAGAATAACGGCGAAAGTGTTACTGTTAAAACTGTTGAACTACCTGGTAGTAAAAGTACAGTAATACGCGTGGTTGCATAGTAGCATACGGTATTGATTATTGATGCTTACGTAAGAAGTCACTCAGTTATACTCAGTTATTTCTACAGTAATTGCTGCATCATATCTCGCATATTATTGGTTCAATTGTTATCATAGTATCATCTGTATAATATGTTATATTATTAAATCAATAATTGAGACGACAGAGTTATTAATATTATTATTTGCAATATTGACAATGTCTAGAAGTTCTGTCAAGGAGATGTTAGATAATCTAATTACGCGCCAATAGGGAGAAATCTTTATCGGAAAGCCCCTCTTTCCTGGGAACGACCTGATTGTTAAATATTGTGAGTTATAATATTACTGATGAATAAGTTTGTGTTGATTAAAGATGAAATTGATAGTTCTATTGTGTTAGAATTATTAGTGTTAGTGGAAATCGATATTTATTTCGATATTAATTGATGTCTGGAAGTTATATTGACCAATCGGTTAATTAACCGGATAAATGAGCAATTAATTGCTATTGATTCACATGATTATAACTATTTGTTCACATGCGTGTACCATTGAGTCACATTCTTGTACTATTAGGGCAGTTGGTGCAAGATTGATAATACTTGCATGACTAAGTTAAAAATGGAGGTATAGATGGAGGTACTATACTGTAATTCATATTTTCACATGTTTAGAACTATTGAGTCACATGATTTACTATTGATTCACATGATTTACTATTAGGGGAGGTGGTGCAAGTTTGATAATACTTGCAGGACTAAATTAAAAATGAAGGAAAAGAGGAAGGTATTATACTGTAATATTTCGAGCCCCAAAATGTGCAATTATCGAAACTATATTTTTCTATAAATACAAGCTCATTCCTTCATTATTTTCACCAATTCACTAAAGCTATAGAGCAATTATTATAGAGAGAAATTATAGACAGAAAGAAGAAGAGAAGTTTGCTACCTTACTATTCCAGTATCAAGTTTTCTTCTGAGGTAAGGAATATTATTATTATAGTAAGGGGTATTATTCTTTCGTATTCATGACTAGAGTTATTTTCTTTCAATACTCGTAAGGGTTGTTATTCCATTCTTTATTATTATATTGGAATAACCTGTCTATGTGAAGTGCCGCATACATGGTGAAATTCTTATGTTATTCCATTCTTTATTATTCTGTTGGAATAACCTGTCTGTGCGGTCTATCGCATGCCTGGTGAATTCTGTTGTTATTCTATTCTTTATTATTCTGTTGGAATATCCCGTCTGTGCGAATTATGCATGACATGGTTCCATTCTTTATTATTCTGTTAGAATATCCTGTCTGTGCGGATTACGCATGACCTGGTTCCATTCTTTATTATTCTGTTGGAATAACTCATGCGTGTGGATTACACACGCTTTGGTGAATTCTTCATTATTCCATTCTTTATTATTACGCTGGAATAACTTTTGTCTACATGTGGATTACCGCATGCATGGTGAATGATCCTTTATATTCATTCTTTATTAAATTGTAGAAATAATCATCTCACGTGGATTACTGCACAGCGGTGAAAATCCATTTGCGGCTTCATATATTCTATTATACTGTATGAGATATCATTTCTTTTGTACTCGTCATGTAATATCATTTTCTTTGGTATTTTTCTTTTACGAGTTACTATTCATGGGTTACTATTCACCCATTTACTATTCACTCTAGTATTATTCACTCGGGTATTCAGGGCACTTTTCGTGTCAGAGTACTATTCATGAGTTACTATTCACCCAAATTACTATTCACCCGAATATTATTCACTCGGGTATTTGGGGTACTTTTCATGTCAGGGTACTATTCACGAGGTACTATTCCCGAAGTACTATTCACAGGATACTATTCACGGGATACTATTTACCCAAAAAATATATTTCTTTTCTGTCCAAATTATTTTTGGTACATGAATATTATTCTTGAATTTTACTCCACAAAGCAATATCATGTTGACAATTTGGATATTTTTAAACTCTGGATGAATTTGAAGTCTTTAATATTTATCCTTGATTTTGTTTGATTAATGCTTATATCATTGTCATCATCCTCATGCTTATATTATGATGAAAGTCATCTTTGGCTTACGTGCAAAGATGGACTATTGATTATTGGTTTTACAGTTGTATATCTTTGGCTTACGTGCAAAGATGGATTTGTTGATTATTAGTTTTATGAGTTGTATATCTTTGGCTTACGTGCAAAGATGGACAGTTGATTATTGGTTTTACAGTTGTATATCTTTAGCTTACGTGCAAAGATGGACTGTTGATTATTGGTTTTACAGTTGTATATCTTTGGCTTACGTGCAAAGATGAAATATTGATTGATGAGTATCTTTGGCTTACATTCAAAGATGGACTGTTGATTATTGATTTTACAGTTGTATATCTTTGGCTTACGTGCAAAGATGGACTGTTGATTGATGAGTAACTTTGGCTTATGTGCATAGATGAACTGTTTATTGGTATGATTATGACCAGGGATCATTCGGTATAATCATGACCCATATAATTCTATGGACATATGATATCTATCATAACCTAGACGCATGGCCTCCCATGTACGAAGGTTTCCTTGAGTATTTTCCATAGATTTTAATTTCTAAAATAATTATGACTTTACCTTTATGTAAGGTACCATTGTAAGGTCTTGTGGTCAAGACACCACGAGGGTTATATATATTTGTATTAAAACTCACAGCTTATCTATTGTCGTACTCTGTACGATAGTTCAACAGTTGTATAAACGAAGTTTATATTTGATTTTTATAGTGCGATATCTGGCGACTCAGAATGGGTGATGTATACCTATTTTGGGGGCGTCACACTTAGGGTTTCGTCAGGTGAATAACGCCTATTTTGTCTTTTCCCCAAAAATATTTTTGTTCTCGGAAAACTTTTTTTTTCGTTTTGAAAATTCTTACTCGTTCAATCTAGCTCGTAGCCAGAATCCTCCCGATTTATAATCATCCTAGGTTCTAGAACGATTAATAAACAAATAACACATAATATTACTAATAAAAATTTATTTTATTAATAACTAATTCTTTAAACTTAAATTTTGGACAAGCTAAATTTCTGGGTTGTCACATTAAGCATCTAACTTATACGCGATGGTTTTAAACTTGTCCATCAACAACAATTATCATACGGTGGTTTTAAATTTGTCCATCGACAACGTTCTTCGTGTGTTCTTCGTGTTCTTCGTTCGTTCTTCATATTTAATCGATATTTTGATTATGATTTTACTTTTTCTTCGAATTTGATGTTATAGAACACCATTCCTTACTTATTTCACCTACTCATTCATATAATCCACTTGGATGTTCTAATTCATTACGAATCTCATACTTCCTTAAGAAATTTATTTACTAAACTTCAAAGGCTTATTTCTTCTTTTGTCAATGATTTCAACCATATGAAATCAGTCCTAACATCATTTACTTCTTATTCTCATTAAGTTATGTTTTTGAACATAGAAACTTAAAGAAAACTATATAAAAGTAAGGTTTCAGATTACCTTCCTTCTTTAATCTCCTTCCATCAGACAAAGTTTTCTCACGAGCCAACTTTTCCTCTTCCTTTCCTCTTCTTTCTCCCACCTGAACCCTCTCTCTCTCTCTCTCTCTCTCTCTCTCAAGTTGTAGGATTTTCAAAAATCCTAAATAAATGTATTAAGCTTACTATTTATAGAAAATTAAGGCTAGGGGAAAAATAGTCATTTCACCCCTAGAATCAATATTCACACCTCCTTACTATTCAACCTCATTACTATTCACGTAGCTTCCCTTGGAAGCTTCGTGCTTCCGTCTTGCGGAATTCGTCTGACAGTTAAAAAACTACGATTCTCGGAATCCAAATATTTTTGAATATTTCGCCTTTACTTTACCGATTAACTTTTAGGTATTCTTCGGATCTTCGAAAAACTAAAAAACACTTTTTACCATTAAGAGTTTTCCTTCACGTTTCCCCTAACGTAGTTAAACGAGTGAAAAGTGAATAACAATACTTTTTGTCGTTTTTATTTCGTCCGATTTTCGCATGTTTTTTGAGAAAAAAACTTTTATCGGCTTACTTAACTTTTCATGAAATATTATCGACAAATCTTTCGACGAAATTTAATTTTGACATACTGTGACGCCCCCAAATCTGAGTACTTGAAACCCGTACTTGGTGCTCCACGATAACATTCATTCAATTACTTAATGTATTCATTAAAAAAAATTATTATATCAAAGCTATCTACCTTACCAGTCTCGAGAACCTTTAAGTCTGACATTACATGATAAATATTATATTATCTTACTATAAACAGTCATAACAACATAATTTAATCTATTCCTTCAGCTTCCCCTTCCCTTTGTCCTTGCCGGAACCTTCAGGTCGTGCTAGCTTAGCTGAAAATATTTAAATTTAAATCAAGAATGAGCATTTGAGTGCTCAGCAAGTAATAGCAATGAATAAAGATTATCTGAAAGATTTATATGTTTTCTTTGGTCGACACTTCTACAACGAAGTGAATGTTGTGAAGTAAGTTGAAACAATACTGAACTACATATCAATTCTATTTCATTTTTGAAACTACATACTGACTATAAATAGGGAATAGTTTAATAAACTATGAACTTTAGTTTTAATTTTCAAAAAGGTTAAACAGAACTTCATCTGAAAACCGTCATGTCTTACGGACACGGAGGGTGATGAGCCCGTTATGCCCTATATTGATCAACACTACTTGTTTGAACGATAAGTTCGTTCAGCTGGTCTGCCTTTGGCGCATAAAAGTTTTCTCTATTCGGGATGTTTATAATTAATCTGGAATTCAAACTAAAATAGTTCAATTAAATAATAATAATATTCTATCATGATCTACAATATTTTTCATTCTATGTCTAGTTGAGTTAAATATTTTAGACAATTTTAAATAACATATACATATTTGAAAACTAGTAGGTATATACCGACATGGGAATAAATACAATCATTATCCAAGTGAGGGCACTTGTATAAACTAACTTAACTATCTATAAACAGGTATACATTGATCATACATTACTACTGTACTGGTAAACGAATAGGGTTTGATAAATGTCATGAATACTAATGTTGAAATACATGACCGATAACTGTAGAGTTTAATAACTTATATAACATGAGTATAATTTGATAACTTACTTACACAGGAGTATTGCATAAGTAGATACAAAGAGTAAGGATACTTACCTGATCTGCTGCTTACACAACTTAGTTTTATCGTTTATACTAAAACCTATCATTCATAAGATTATTCATTTGATCAGAATAATATATCATAACACATAACACTGCTATTTGCAGTCATCATATTGCTAAAACACATTGTCACATAGTTATATCATTCACAAATAATTACTTATTAGGTCAATCTATATAAGCCTAGGTCAACTTTGGTTCTATTTCGGTGTACCGACGACTTTATCGAATAATAATCGAGTTTATATTTACTTAAACTCTAATCTGTAACTTCAAAATATTAATCATATTATTTTTCAAGGTATTATAATAATTTTTAAATAATTATTCTAATTTATCATGATTTTTTAAACACTGAAATCATTTTAAATGATTTAAATACGTAATAATTCCATTATTATTAATATTTAGTAATATAAAATATTAATGAAATATTTGACAAAATATCTAAGTTATTAATAATAACTCAAAATATTTTTAAATATTTATTTTACCCTTAAATAATTTTTAAAACATTTAAAATTATTTTTAAATGATCACTATTAATATTTAAATATTAATGTATTATTCATGAAAATATTAAAAGTCATTTATTATAACTTCAAATATTTTTAAATACTTTATATCATTTTTAAATGATTTTTAAATCATTAAAACCATTTTAAAACTATTTATTTAACATAAATATTAAATAAACCTATTATCATTAATATTAAAAATTAATGAAAATTAAATTAAAATATTAAAAGTCATAATTTATTACTTCAAATATTTTTAAACGCCTTATTCTCATTTAAAATAATTTTATATTAATTTTTATAATATAAAATTATTTTTAATCCATTTATTTAATACATTTATTAAATAAATTTAATACCATTAATATTCAAATAAATAGTAATATTAATGAAAAATATATCAATTTATCAAAAGTTAATTTTTTATAATTTAAAATAATTTTTAAAACTGATTTTGTAATTTTTAGAAATTTATTTCTATTTTTAATGAATTTTTTGAAATTAGAAAACTAAAATAATTAAATCCGTCGCTAAAGGCTATAGCGACAGTTTCTGTCGCTGTAGGTGTTATTGAGGCTCAGAACACTGACATTCAGTTGCTAAGTGTCTCACTTTGACCAACTGTAATTCGTCGATCATGATGTTTCTTGGCCGGGTCTTGTAATGATCGTGTAGTAGACATGTAATACTACATGAATCAAGCATTAACTAAGTCATACAATCACACATCATAAAGATCTGGCCATTTAAAGTTGTTGTCAGAACTTTCTGGGATTTCCAGAAACCCAGTCAGCTTCAAGGGTCCATTTTGAGGCTTAAATCTCTATAGGTTTTGGTCATTGTTAAAGTGTTCTAATGGTCCAGGGTTATAGTTAACATATCAGAGTACATATATCAATCATCAAATCGTCTTAACTACATCAGATACATAAGATATCATTCGGTCAAAGGTTGTCAGAAAACATGTTCATACGGTTTCTGGGTTTTCCAGAAACTCTATCCGTGAGCGACTGACCTAGTTTGACCATCGATTACTTTCATTCTATTTGTTATCTAAGTGATTTAGGAGCATGAATATGTAGTATACATATAAGAGTATAATCTTATAACACTAACACAAGCAAATCATCAAACACATGTAAGATCTGGAACCATGAAGTTCTTGTCAGACACTGAAAAACACATTCTCGGTTACACAGAAAATAAAAGTCAATGCAGAGTAGGCTACTTTGACATTCCACTACTTACAATATGTTGATTGTTTGAGTGATTTAAAGGCATGATAATAGAGTATATCTGACATGCTACAAACTAAATACAATAACATCTCCAAAACATTTAACACCTGACAGATACGAGCCTTGGAAAATGTTGTCAGACACTGACTTTGAGTTTATGGGTTGCCCAGAAACTCTTGGTCATGCTTGGTCAATTGAGTTTGACCATGAATATCTTTCATTCTGGATATGATCTAATCATGATTTCTAGTCCAGATGAAAGTCCTTACAGCAAACAACGAATCTAAATCATCAAACATACAAAATCATTAACAAGTAAGAATCTACAGCCTTCGACTTATGCTTGTCAGACACAAAATTAGGGTTCATGGAAGTTTTGTAAAACTTTAATTTTCGGGAACTTTGAAGTTATAGATCTATGATGTAACATCATATATCATCATATAACATCTTCCAACACTTAACTAAACACAAAAACAATAAATCTAACATGGCTTTAAGAATCAAATTTAGGTTTTAGGGTTATACCTCTTTCTTAAAATTGCTTGGATCTTGCTCTATACAACTGATCTTGGTGTTCTAGAGAGTTGTTTAGGGAATGAATAACTTAAAGATTTTGTGGCTTGGAGAGAGAATGACTAGGTTGAGTGTTTGGTAAAAATGAGCAACTTTTGCAAACTTTTTCTCTCTTTATCTCTTATAATTTGATTCAATGAATCTTAATCTTGCAAGGTGTCAATTAAGACAAGGAAGGCTGAGATTTTAGGCACATGGGAGATCTAACATGATGAGTCATGCCTTCTAGAAAGTCTTTTTGCTTACAAGTTAAATAAAAGGGTAATTTGGTTATTTTTCACACTAAAGGGTATTTTGGTCTTTTCCACTTGAATTTTAAGGGTAGTTTGGTATATTTCATATATTTCCCATAACTTTTAATCTTATGATTTGCTAATTACCATTAGGCTTGCTAACACCAATTTAGGGTTTTTTTAAAATTAGGTTTAGGGTTTCCCAGTAACAGAATTAGGGTTTATCGATTTAAACTTAGGATTTTCTAATACTCTGCTATTTCTGATTAACATTAAACCATACACACATATAATACATACATATCATATCAAAGTATAATTATTATATCTTAATATTCTCATTCCTTGTTCATAATCCATGAATTAGGGTTCTGGATCATATCTGACTTAACATTCATTATCCGTCAACTTAAAAATTTAAATTGACTTTCCTGCTAAATTCTTATCACATATATTCAAAATATTATTTGTAAATAAAAAAATTATTCGTAAAAATATAGATATAATTATTGGAAAAATTTTCGGATCTTTATATTCTCCCCTCCTTATAAAGATTCCGTCCCTAGAATTAGGACTGATCATTCGGTTATAACCGAAAACCAAAATATTCCTATTTTCAATATCCGAACTAATAACCGAATTTTGGTAATAACCGAATACCGAATTACCGAATTGTAAATTCGGTATTTCAGGTAATAACCGAATACACCTATCAAAAATAACACCTATGATTCCACAAAATACCTAATGTTATCCTGGAATTATGTCCACAGTGAAGGCCTCAAAATCGAAGATGGAAATATTAAAACAATAGCATTGCAGGTTGCACCTTGCACGAATGACTCTGCAATAAGAATATAGTAATATAGTAATGATGCAAGAGAAAATAGTTTGCGCCAGTGAATGACCCTTATGCCAAGTTGCCTCACATGCTAGAAGATGATCCATGATGTCAATGATACATTGAACATCACCAGTTTTATCCAAACTCACAGGTACTGGAGCAGCTCCACTCTCAATGGCTTCATCAACAGAATAATATCTACAAACAATACCTGAATCCATCTTTGGGACCATTATCTCTGAAGCAGACATAGTAGCAAAAAGATTAAAGTTATCTCCATGAATGAGCTCCCCATCCCGAATATTTATAAATGCGGTGTCCAGAAGCGATGAATGTCAGTCCAAACGGTCTCTTCACCGGAAGGAATGGATTGATTTATAGGGGTATAATCGTCTTTAGCTCCTACTCCATCGTTTTCTACCATCTCTGGTGTGTGCGTAGTTTGAGTCTCTTTGTCTTCACATACCAGATCTGAGGGTTGGTGGCCAATCTCAAGTAACAACAGCAGATCTGAGGGTTGAGAGCATATCTGAGGGTTGGTGGACAACACCGCCGATCCTGGATGACTCCGCCACCGCCGATCTGAGGGTTGAGGGCTGAGATCCTGAACTTCATCAACGAAATGGCTGGTCTAAAATTGGGGATATTAAGGTTCAGGTGGAGGACAAGTGGACAACTATGTGCTTGTGAATCTGTGACTAGTGGAGAGAGAAAACGGGAGGAAGAGAAGGAAGGTTAATTTTGTGAGAGGTGAGAATGGAAATAGATTTGTTTGTTTATCTCTCCAGAGGCGGTTATCTGAGATCTTTTAAGAATTAAGACTTAAATTGTTTTATTATTTTGTTTATTCGGTTTAACCAAACTACAAAAATCTAAAACCAAACCTGAAAAGTGAAAATAAAATCGGATATAACCGAATAATAAAAAATAACCGAATAATCGAAAAAATTCGTTTAAAAAAATTCAGTTCAGTTTGGTTTCTCGGTTCTATCCGTTTTTTGCTCAACCCTACCCGGAATCACCATTACCTTACACTTAATATTAATGTTTTATCCTTAGATTTTATCTTAATTATAAGAAAAAACTGAATTACTATATTCTCCCCTCCTTATAAAATTCGTGTTACGAATTCGAAACTCAAATTCCTCCTTCAAATTATCTTTTTAGTAGTGATTTATTATATCATTATATCCCACTTATGGTACGAGAATAGGTTAAATCCGAATCAGGTGTATATATTAATATTGTTGGTCGAGTTCAAACCTAGAACTCCATCTCCTGCTGCGACCGTATCTTGAACTGTCATATTGAAGGTCCTTGCGGTCGATTTAGTTGGTTTGTTTGGTGAAGTCAGACCAATTATTGCTAGCGTCTCACTACTTTTTCCCGTATTGACATTTCCCCCATCAGCTCTCCTTTTCGGACATTCCCGCATCCTATGTTCTACTGATCCACAAATAAAACAACCACTATTCATCCTTGGATTAGGACAGTTGGGAGAGATATGTCCCTCCTGCCCACACTTAAAATACACAGACTTTCCCTTCAAACACTCTCCAGAATAGTTCTTCCCATAGTTTCCACATTGCACCACCTGCTTCTTCACACCCTCCTGCTTAATTTTGATATTTCCTAAATTGTCCTCTTTTCTTTTTCCCATCTTACTTCCACTACTCCCTTCCATTTTGACAACTCTTTTAACCTTAGCCTTATTCTTCTTCTCCTTATTGTAAAGAGTCATGGCTTCACTTCCCTCTTCGGCTATGACAGCCTTGTCAAATAGTGCTTCAAAAGTACCAATCTGTAACACTTCCACCTTGTTGTAGAGCCAGGGTTTTAAGCCTAGCTCAATCCTTCGTGTCTTCCTTGCTTCCGTGTCCACTTGATATGGAGCGAACCTAGCTAATTCATTAAATTTTGCAGCATACTCCGTGACTGACATGTCCCCTTGCTTCAACTCCAGAAATTTCACCTCCATCCTAGCCAATATACTAGTCAAAAAATAATTCTCAAAGAACAGTGTTTTGAACCTAGTCCATGTAACTTCTTCTACTCCAGCTCTAGTTTGATTAGCCTCCCACCAGAAATTTGCCTCCCCTTTCATCATATAAGTGGCAAAAGCTGTCTTTTGCTCTTCAGCTACCCTAGCGATCACAAAAGCCTTTTATATCTCCTTTATCCAAGTCCGAGCTTTTACCGGGTCAGTTGTCCCTCTAAACTCTGGCGGTCCTATGACTTTGAAATCTAATTTGCAAATCGATTATCGGGCTGATTTCCCCCAACTGGAACTACATTCTGCATAGCTTGAGCTATCGTGTTAGCAAAATTCTGGATTGGGTCTGGTTGTTGTTGTCCTCCAACATTGTTGACATATTCTTCTGCCCTTTGGTTTTGATTTTGTCTTCTTGGCAGCATTATCTGATAAAATCATAAATTATCCTTTTATTGACTTATATTCTATGTCTTATCGTATATGTTTAACATATAACGCGTGATTTCAAACTCAAATAATCATAAACTCAAAATGTTAAATTTTGAAAACTTGGTTTACTGGATTATCAAATTATCAGATAGATACATACAAACTTATTTCATTAAACAAAAATATATTCACATTCATTCATAGTACTTTACACCGGATAACACATATTGTTATAAACATCCACTATCCCTTTATGACCACAAAAGTCCGGATTTACTATTACCACTTATACCAAAAGTTAGAAATATTACATTACACACATATTATATCATTAAACATACATATTCAACTATTAATCCTACTTATTCCCTACACCTTCTCCTGATCTTGGACAATCTTTCGCCTATTGACCTTCCAACCCACAAATAAAACATGCACATTGCTTATAGTCAGGACAATAAAGAGAGGCATGTCCCTCAAAGCCGCAAATGTAACATATCTTTTCCCTGTCTTGCACATGCCTCTACGTTTTCTTTTACGATTCCTACACTTTCCTATTTTCTTAAAATTTTTAGAATTTTCTAACTCACGGTCGTTCATCTTTCTTTTCCCCTTCTTGCTTGGAGTTGCACTTGATATTCTGCCTTTGGCTCCTATCTGATCTATTTGGATCTTAAGTTTATCTTGTTCATCCATTATTTCGATCAACGCCTTCTGCAATTGACTATTAAATAGCTTTTCTATTTCCAACAATTTTTCTAAAGAAAAAACTTGTTCCCACAAATTCTGCACTTCAGTTGATGCTTGATCAGCTCCAACTTCGGTGTCTGAATCACTATCTGTTAGTTCCACCATTTCTGGGTCTGGTTCTATATTCTCCAGAATAATCACTTCATCAAGGTTACTTTCAACGTGAGCCTCTATTTCAGCTATTGGCTTATATATTAGCTCGGGTGTATTGATTTGATCCTTCTTCAAGTTATAAGCGTATAATAATCTTTTTCCGCCTGACATCTACACATAAATTATTTTGATTAGTACATATAATATATACACACAATAATTAATAGTTTTATATAAGTTATCTTTTATTTTGTTTTATGATGAATTTATTTAATTCATCTCCTTTAAACTCTATTTGAGTTAATTATATTTTCAACGTTTCTCTATGTTCTAAGGTTATAGCCTAAGGTCTATCCCACCTAAGGTTTCTAACCCTAGGCTTTGATTCCATGTTGTGACGCCCCCAAATCTGAGTACTTGAAACCCGTACTTGGTGATCCACGATAACATTCATTCAACTACTTAATGTATTCATTAAACAAAATTATTATATCAAAGTTATTTACCTTCCCAATGTCAAGAACCTTTAAGTCTTACATTACATGATAAATATTATATTATCTTACTACAAACAATCATAACAACATAATTTAATCTATTCCTTCAGCTTCCCCTTCTCTTTGTCCTTGCCGGAACCTTCAGGCCGTGCTAGCTTAGCTGAAAACATTTAAATTTAAAGCAAGAATGAGCATTTGAGTGCCCAGCAAGTAATAGCAATGAATAAATTTTATCTGAAAGATTTATATGTTTTCTTTGGTCGACACTTCTACAACAAAGTAAATGTTATGAAGTAAGCTGAAACAATACTAAACTACATATCAATTCTATTTCATTTTTGAAACTACATATTGACTATAAATAGGGAATAGTTTGATAAACTATGAACTTTAGTTTTAATTTTCAAAAAGGTTAAACAGAACTTCATCTGAAAACCGTCATGTCTTACGGACACGGAGGGTGATCAGCCCGTTATGCCCTATATTGATCAACACTACTTGTTTGAACGATAAGTTCGTTCAGCTGGTCCGCCTTTGGCGCATAAAAGTTTTCTCTATTCGGGATGTTTATAATTAATCTGGAATTCAAACTAAAATAGTTCAATTAAATAATAATAATATTCTATCATGATCTACAATATTTTTAATTCAATGTCTAGCTGAGTTAAATAGCTTATACAGTTTTAAATAACATATACATATTTGAAAACTAGTAAGTATGTACCGACATGGGACTAAATACAATCATTATCCAAGTGAGGGCACTTGTATAAACTAACTTAACTATCTATAAACATGTATACATTGATCATACATTACTAGTGTACTGGTAAACGAATAGGGTTTGATAACTTGCATGAATACTAATGTTGAAATGCATGACCGATAACTGTAGAGTTTAATAACTTATATAACATGAATATAATTCGATAACATACTTACACAAGAGTATTGCATAAGTAGATACAAAGAGTAAGGATACTTGCCTGATCTACTGCTTACACAAATTAGTTTTATCGTTTATACTAAAACCTATCATTCATAAGATTATTCTTTTGATTAGAATAATATATCATAACACATAACACTGTTATTTGCAGTCATCATATTGCTAAAACGCATTGTCACATAGTTATATTATTCACAAATAATTACTTATTAGGCCAATCTATATAAGTCTAGGTCAACTTTGGTTCTATTTCAGTGTACCGACGATTTTATCGAATAATAATCGAGTTTATATTTACTTAAACTCTAATCTGTAACTTCAAAATATTAATCATATTATTTTTAAAGGTATTATAATAATTTTTAAATAATTATTATAATTTATCATAATTTTTCAAACACTGAAATAATTTTTAAATGATTTAAATATAGAATAATTCCATTATCATTAATATTTAATAATATAAAAATATTAATGAAATACTTGACCAAATATCTAAGTTATTAATAATAACTCAAAATATTTTTAAAACATTTATTTTACCCTTAAATAATTTTTAAAATATTTAAAATCATTTTTAAATGATCACTATTAATATTTAAATATTAATGTATTATTCATAAAAATATTAAAAGTCATTTATTATACCTTAAAATATTTTTTAAATCCTTTATATCATTTTAAATGATTTTAAATCATTAAAACCATTTTTAAACTATTTATTTAACATAAATATTAAATAAACATATTATCATTAATATTAAATTATTAATGAAAATTACCTTAAAATATTAAAAGTCATAATTTATTACATAAATATTTTTAAACACCTTATTATCATTTAAAATAATTTTTATAATATAAAAATCATTTTAACCCATTTATTTAATACATCTATGAAATAAATTAAATACCATTAATATTCAAATAAATAGTAATATTAATGAAAAATATGTCAATTTATCAAAAGTTAATTTTTATAATTTAAAATAATTTTTAAACTGATTTTGTAATTTTTAGAAATTTATTTCTATTTTAATGAATTTTTTGAAATTAGAAAACTAAATAATTAAATCCGTCATAAAAGGCTATAAATGACATTTTACATCATGGTAGGTGTTCTTGAGGCTCAAGAACACTGACAGTCAGTTGCTAAGTGTCTCACTTTGACCAACTGTAATTCGCTGATCATGATGTTTCTTGGCCGGGTCTTGTAATGATCGTGTAGTATACATGTAATACTACATGAATCAAGCATTAACTAAGTCATACAATCACACATCATAAAGATCTGGCCATTCAAAGTTGTTGTCAGAACTTTCTGGGTTTTCCAGAAACCCAGTCAGCTTCAAGGGTCCATTTTGAGGCTTAAATCTCTATAGGTTCTGGTCATTGTTAAAGTGTTATAATGGTTTAGGGTTGTAGTCCACATTTCAGAGTACATATATCAGTCATCAAATCGTCTTAACTACATCAGATACATAAGATATCATTCGGTTAAAGGTTGTCAGAAAACATGTTCATACGGTATCTGGGTTTTCCAGAAACTCTATTCGTGAGGGACTGACCTAGTTTGACCATCGATTACTTTCATTCTATTTGTTATCTAAGTGATTTAGGAGCATGAATATGTAGTATACATACAAGAGTATAATCTTATAACACTAACACAAGCAAACCCTCAAACACGTGCAAGATCTGGAACCATGAAGTTCTTGTCAGACACTCAAAAACACATTCTCGGTTACCCAGAAAATAAAAGTCAATGCAGAGTAGGCTACTTTGACCATCCACTACTTAAAATCTGTTGATTGTTTGAGTGATTTAAAGGCATGATAATAGAGTATATCTGATAGGCTACAAACTAAATACAATAACATCTCCAAAACATTTAACACCTGACAGATACGAGCCTTGGAAAATGTTGTCAGACACTGACTTTGAGTTTATGGGTTGCCCAGAAACTCTTGGTCATGCTCGGTCAACTGAGTTAGACCATGAATATCTTTCATTCTGGATATGATCTAAGTATGATTTCTAGTCCAGATGAAAGTCCTTACAGCAAACTACGAATCTAAAACATCAAACATACAAAATCATTAACAAACAAGAATCTACAGCCTCCGACTTATGCTTGTCAGACACAAAATTAGGGTTCATGACAGTTTTGTAAAACTTTAATTATAAGGCACTTTGAGGTTATAGATCTATGATGTAACATCATATATCATCATATAACATCTTCTAACACTTAACTAAACACAAAAACAATAAATCTAACATGGCTTTAAGAATAAAATTTAGGTTTAGGGTTATACCTCTTTCTTAAAATTGCTTGGATCTTGCTCTATACAACTAATCTTGGTGTTCAAGAGAGTTGTTTAGGGACTGAATAACTTAAAGATTTTGTGGCTTGGAGAGAGAATGGCTAGGTTGAGTGTTTGGTAAAAATGAGCAACTTTTGCAAACTTTTTCTCTCTTTATCTCTTATAATTTGATTCAATGAATCTTAATCTTGCAAGGTGTCAATTAAGATAAGGATGGCTGAGATTTTAGGCACATGGAAGATCTAACATGATGAGTCATGCCTTCTAGAAAGTCTTTTTGCTTACAAGTTAAGTAAAAGGGTAATTTGGTCATTTTTCATACTAAAAGGGTATTTTGGTCTTTTTCACTTGAATTTTAAGGGTAGTTTGGTATATTTCATATATTTCCCATAACTTTTAATCTTATGATTTGCTAATTACCATTAGTCTTGCTAATCACCAATTTAGGGTTTTTTTAAAATTAGGTTTAGGGTTTCCCAATAATAGAATTAGGGTTTATCGATTTAAACTTAGGGTTTTCTAATACTCTGCTATTTCTGATTAACATTAAACCATACACACATATAATACATACATATCATATCGAAATATAATTATTATATCTTAATATTCTCATTCCTTGTTCATAATCCATGAATTAGGGTTCTGGACCATATCTGACTTAACATTCATTATCCGTCAACTTAAAAATTTAAATTGACTTTCCTGCTAAATTCTTATCACATATATTCAAAATATAATTTGTAAATAAAAAAATTATTCATAAAAATATAGATATAATTATTCGAAAATTTTCTAGGATAGAACACATACCGAACTCTCGGAAAGGCTTAAGTTATTCAAACCCTAACCCTTAGGGTTTCGTCGGGTGAATAGTGCCGATTTCGTCTTTTTCCCAGAAATATTTTTGTTCCTAGAAATTTTTTATTTTCGTCTTGAAAATTCTTACTCGTTTAGTTTAGCTCGCAGCCAGAATCCTCCCGATTTATAATCATCCTAGGTTATAGAACGGTTAATAAACACACAACACAGAATAATATTAATAAAAATTCATTTTATTAATAACTAATTCTTTAAACTTAAATTCTGGACAATCCGAATTTCTGGGTTGTTACACTCTTCCCCCTTTATAAAATTTCGTCCTCAAAATTTCTTAAAACGACACCCTTACCCGGGTCATCACATTCACCCATTCTTCATAGAATTTCGTCCTCAAAATTTTAGCTTACTCTTCTTCTCAACTTCTCTTCAAAGGAGTCCTAATCTTTCAAGCATTTTCTTACCTTCATAACATATCAAGAATTATGAAGTAGAATGAACAACGAGGAACATAAGAATTCCTTTAAAACATTTTATACTTTTGCTGAGGGGTCAAATTGACCATGAACTCTTACTAGGTTTAACAGCATGGCGCCGTAACCTTTCTTTCACTGTCAGTTTACAATCACCAAGAAGGTAAACTACCTCTTTCATACGTAGGCGATCAACCTATTGTATAACCCCATTCCGGGGTGTGCTCACCTCAGACTTAATCATTAGATTTTGCACCAAAACAATTTGGTTTGGCACAACTTCTCAAAGAAAGCTCGATTTTCTTTTAAATATGATATATTGTCGACGTTAGGATTTTTAGATGTCCCTTTCCGTTACTTGTTCTTTGGTGTTCACATTTTAGGTGAGATTTGTTTGAAAAAACAAGTGAAAAAGGTCTGACATGTATAATGTCGACGATGGACTGTTAAGAGTCGCCAGTTGGTTTTTTAAATGGTTGTACCAACACAACCAAAAGGTTTGCACATTGACCCAGTGATGTGACATCATTAAACTAATTTGAATGGAAACCAAGATTCATTAGGGTCCGGGGACTTGGTTATGCGACGAGGGAAGGTGTTAGGCACCCCTCGACATCCGTGTTACCACGGTGACAGCCTCTTTTCAAGAAACTATTATCTGAATGTGTGTGTGTGTGTGTGGAGTCGATGTCTTTGTTATTTGGAAGTAGTCTGAGAGGCCTGTTACACCTATTTACTGAGGTTTGAATTTATGTAAAAATTCAATTTTTAAGCAAGATATGGCAGTGATGTTTTATAAAAGAGGTTTTTCAAACCCTGATGCTCGATAGTAATTGAGACCTTTTACACTCCCATTTTATTAAGTGTTCGGCTTGATTGATTTTATTTTTTACAGATGCGAGGGATCTATATGAAAATAATATAAAAAATAATGCCGACTTCCTCGTGGGTATGGAAACCATATGAGGAAATTGATACCTTGCAGAATAATTTACAAAGTCACTTACATACCGAAAACGCCCATCATGGGAACCGAATCTAGATCCGATTCAGGTAATTTGAATCAGATCACATGATTCCTAAGCGCATATGATACCGCATGATTTGTATGAAAGCGATAGCGGTATACATATAAAAGCTATAAATATATATATACAGACATGATCACCAACCACGAAGCACCTCCATGGGGGATCAGAAATGTAAATAAAGCTGTAAATACGGTCAACCGCCACGGAGGGAACTCCAGACGGGACGAAATGTAAATAAAGCTGTACAAAGCAATCAACTGCCACGAAGTAACTCCAGGCAGGACAAAATGTAAAGAAAGCTGTAAAAGCGATCAACCACCACGAAGTAAACTCCAGGTGGGACAAATATATATATATAAAAGCAATAAACACACCGGATATAAAATCCAGGCTCATCGAACAGAGTTCGACAACAGTTCATATATATAAGTATATATATATATGTATAAAAGCGATAAAACGCACTTTTATGTAAAATCCAGGCTCATCGAATGAGAGTTCTATTAATAGTTATATATATATATATATATATATATATATATATATATATATATATATATATATATATATATATATATATATATATATATAAGCAGTAAATGCACCGGATGTAAAATACGGGCTCATCGAGCGTAGTCCGACATTACGCTAATATATATATAAGTATATATATATAAAGCAATAAACGCATTACCCAGACCAAAGTCTAGGCTCATCGAACAAAGTTCGACACACAGCTCATATATATATATATATATATATATATATATATATATATATATAAAAGCAAATAAACGCTCCGCATCAAGTTCAGGCTCAATCGAGGCATAACTCGATAATGTTAGTCCATATATATATATATATATATATATATATATATATATATATATATATATATATATACAAACCAAAAATAAAACCACGAACCGAAGTTCAGGCAAACGACGCAATGACCACGACTCAAGCGTGAAGAAAGGTGTGTGCAGAGATGAAGAGAAAGACTCTAAAGTGTGTGAGAAATCTTACAGTGGGTTGCCAAAGAAGACTTCTATATCTTTAAAGTGGGTAAACACTGGCTTTTGTAGGTACAAAAGAAGCTATTGGGCAGGGCAAAACAAATTGTATGGGGTGAGTGCAGAGAAAATTGGGCAGGGCTTCCTCGTCGTTTTCTCTTGCAAAATGGCCACCCCAAGCCCTCTATTTATAGAGGGTGGAGACGCAGGTGTACCAGAGGCAACCCGGGTGGGCCCAGGTTTCTTAGGTCGAGTTGTCTCGTAGTACGTGAACCCAAGCACATTAAAGTCCGGGGTTATCTCTGAGGTTGGAATTGTTACTCCCAGTGTGTGTTCCCGGGTTGATGCTGAACTTCCGATAGTATCCGGTATGGATATGGATTGTCTTTTAGGGTTCCTTCTTAAAAGACGAATCATCTCTTCTGCAATGTTAGTGACAAGATGTCTGAGTAAAAATTTTGAGTGTCTGGATGCCCCTCTTTATCATACTCATGCATGGCGATGCATGGGTAGGATAAAGAATCCTATACACTTGAAACTCAACAAGACAAACGTGGTACTATATGTAGCAACATGATGCAAATGTATGATGCATGTGTACGGGGTTGTAGCCCAACATGCTGGGGATGATTGCTGGCTCCCTGTTGCTTCAACTGGGGATTGGCAATGATGACCAAATTTGATGCGTAATCTGAATCAGTTAGGATGTTGATGTTGGAGTTTTCACCAAATTCCTATGTCTTTGGTAACGACTTGATCCTGAAGATGTACCTCTTATGTGTAAGAGATCTGTGGGGATAAAGCTTGGTCTGTTTGAGGATGTGTATAACATATTCCATCATCAATCCTCCTTGATAACATTGTCCTTTCTTGGTTGGTATCGCTAAGATATGTCAAGATTCTATTGGATTTACTGGCAACAACAAATGCTGTCAGGGATGTCTGACCTTTGTTAACGTGTACTTCATCGACATGTACATCAATGGCTGAAAAACTCTGTGGGATAGATTGTCAAGGTTGCTTAACCTTCGCTGACGTGTGAATCAACGGCTTGTCAACATCAGGATTTTTAGTTGTCCCTTTCCGTTACTTGTTCTTTGGTGTTCTCATCTTAGGTGAGATTTGTTTGAAAAAAGTCAAAAGGTCCGACATGTATAATGTCGATTTATGGACTATTAAGAGTCCCAGATGGTTTTTAAATGGTTGTACCAACACAACCGAGAAAAGGTTTGCACATTGACCCGATGATGTGACATCGCTAAAAGGTTCCTGTGAGGCCAGAGATTCATTAGGGTCCGGGGACTTGGTTATGCAGGGGGAAGGTGTTAGGCACCCAGACATCCGTGTTACCACGGTGAACGCCTCTTTTCAAGAAACTATTATCTGAATGTATGTGTGTGTGGGTATGAGAACCATCTGAGGAAGTTCAGACCACCATGAGAATAATTTACAGTTTGCTTCTAAATTGAAAACATCCATCACGGAACCGAATCTATATCCAATAAGCTAAATCAGGATCACATGATTCCTAGGCGCACATGATACCGCAATTTGTATGAAAGTAGTAAGCGGTATATATATAAAAGCGGTAAATATATATATATATATATATATATATATATATATATATATATATATATATATATATATATATATATATATATATACATGATCACCAACCACGACAGGCACCTCCATGGGGATCAAAAATGTAAATAAAGCTGTAAAAGCTATCAACCGCCACGGAGGAAACTCAAGGCGGGACAAAATGTAAATAAAGTTGTAAAAGCGATCAACTACCACTTAAGGAAACTCGAGTGATTTAAACGTAAAGAAAGTCAGTAAAGCGATCAACCACCACGAAAAATATATATATATATATAAACGCATTCTGATGTAAAATCCAGGCTCATCGCGTAGTTCGACAACGATTCATATATATATATATATATATATATATATATATATATATATATATATATATATATATATATATATA
The DNA here is from genome assembly GCA_020205605.1 of Panax ginseng. Lineage (NCBI taxonomy): Eukaryota > Viridiplantae > Streptophyta > Magnoliopsida > Apiales > Araliaceae > Panax > Panax ginseng. The sequence continues at coordinate 21,892,313 of CM035146.1, read as the reverse complement.
TATATATAAAAGCAAATAAACGCATGGGATGTAAAATCTAGGCTCATCGAGCATAGTCCTACCACATTTCATATATATATATATATAAACGAGTAAAGCACCGGATGTAAAATCTGTGCTCATCGAACAGTCTGACATACGCTTAATATATATAAGTATATATATATTAAAGCAAGTAAACGCCTCGGGCATCAAGTTCAGGCTTATCGAACAAAGTTCACACACACATTCATATATATATATATATATATATATATATATATATATATATATATATAAAAAGCAAATAAACGCCACTGCATCAAGTCGAGGCTCATCGAACAAAGTTCGACACACGCTTCATATATAAGTGTATATATATATATGCAAATAAACGCTCCGCATCAAGTCTAGGCTCAATCGAGGCATAACTTATATATATATATATATATATATATATATATATATATATCTGACTTCGAGGCATAACTCGAGTTATGCCTCGATTGAGCCTGAACTTGATGCGAGTGTTTATTTGTATATATATATATATATATATATATATATATATATATATATATATATATATATATATATACAAACGACATAAAACCATGGACCAAGTCCTGAAAATGCATGCAACCACGACTCTCAGCGTGAATAAGGGTGTGTGCGAGAGATGAAGAAAAACTCTAAAGTGTGTGAGAGAAGGCTTACAGTTTGACCGCCAAAGAAGACTTCTATATCTTTAAAGTGGGTAAACACTTTGGCTTTTTTAGGTACAAAAGAAGCTATATATGAGCTCACAGTGTTTAAAATGAGAAAGTACAACTTTGCATGAGGTGAGTGCAGAGCAAATTAGGCAGGGCTTCCTTGCTGTTTTTTCTTGCAAAATGGCCACCCCAAGCCCTCTATTTATAGAGGGGGAGCCGTAGGTTTACCTGCGGCACCTAGTATCAGGTGTAACTGCGGCTGCCCGGGGTGCCCCGGGCAGTGTGGGTCCCGCCATGTCAAAGTACGTACATTCGGACAACGCACTGTTCGTTCGGTCATTCAGAACTTTCAATCCGAGAGTCCGATGGAAGTGTGCCATATCATTCCGGAAAGCTCTTTCCGAGAGCTACACAATGATATCGGATTTGACCATTTTTGATTCCAGGAAGAGGGATCCGTGACCGAAATGGCATTTCCGGGTTTTCGTCAGGTAGTCCGTTGAGCCATTTTGCGTAGTTTGCGCTCGAAAGTTAAGATATGGTTCTTGTGGGAATTCTATTGAAGTATTTTTAGTTGACATGAGTTGATTTGATGTGAGTTGAAGTTGAGTTGGCAAAATGACCATTTTGCCCCTCCCGGGGTTATCTCTAGTTTTCGCGCAGTTGTAGCAGTATTTTCTCAGGATTATCTCTGAGGTTGACTTGATGTTGACTTTAACTGTCCTCAGGATTATCTCTGAGGTTGGATTGACCTCCTGGGCTATCTCCAGGCTTTGATCATGATCCCCCGGGGCTATCTCCGGGGTTGAAACTGACTTTCCCGGGGTTATCTCCGGGGTTGGAAACTTTTTTCCCGGGGTTATCTTCGGGGTTGGAAACTGGATCTCCCATGGCTATCTTCAGGGTTAGAATTGATGTTGTATTTCTCCAGTGTTATCTTCGGAGTGTGAAAAAGTCACTTTTGTCCTCCTGCATAGTTAGTAACAGGAAAAAAAATATTCGAGTGTCTACATATGCCCCTCTTTATCATGTTCATGCAATGCAATGGATTGGACATGATAAAGATTAGTAGACACTTGAAAATAGGATAAGTTATTTCTAATGATGCAAATCACAATGTAATGAATGTTTATGATGAATGTCAAAATGTTTTCGCAAATCATAGTTCGCAAATCGCACATCGCATTTCGCACTTCGCTTTTCGCATTTGGCCAATCGCACATCGCAACTCGCACATCGCATTTCGCATATCGCATCACAAATCACATATCGTAAAATTGTAAATCGCAATGTAATGAATGTTATGATGAATGTTAAAATGTTTTTGCAAATCGCTTTACCTTTATCGATCATTGCTGATGCCTATGTTGGTGTTGACTCCAATGGTTTGGCATTTAATCGTTGATGATTGTTTGATGAAGATAAGTTGAGATGCTTTCCATATCTCTGATGGGGATAACGCTCAAAATCACCGGACCTCCCGATGTATTCATTTGGTAGTTTGCAATGGTGCCTATCCTGCCGATCGCCAAACTTTTTCTTGCCTTCCCACTTAAACGGTGGTATCTGAAGCTTTCATCATTGACCTTCGTCTTGTTGTCGCTACCGAATTGATGCCAATGGTTTAAGAATACTGGATCTTTCGATACCTTCATTGAAGAAATATTCCATGGATTACGTCACTAGACTTCGTCTGATGTTATGCTAGATTGATGACAACCACCAGATGTCGCACCCTTCTTGAGGTGATTTGGAGTTTCCTTTCGTTGTTGGGTGCTTGTGCCCCATTTCCTTAAGCGTTTGATTCACAACCCGGCTGAACTGATTACTTGAATGTCTCTAAAATCCCTGGAGGATGTAATTCATTCTTTCATAGCCCATATTTGAACGTCGGTGTAGAGGCCTCAACTTGTGAGGACTTAACGCATGTTGATGGTGTAGATTTCATTCCCTAGGCCTTTCGTCGTTGACCTTCTCCTTCCGAGGTAAGAACTTTTTTGAGAAGTTTCCACTTCTTTCGTAGGGGCACGCTTATGTCGCTATGATTTCTTTCAGGAGTTCACCCATTTCTTTTTTATGAGAAGCTTGATCTCGCCTTAAACTCCTTCCATTTCTTGGAATTGGAAAAATGCCCGAGTCCTTTCGCATGTTGATGCCGAGGGTTCATATGAGAAACTCTCTTTGTTGATGAAGTCGTGAGTGAATAATATCTGAATTGCCATTGAGATGATGATGGACCATGCTGATGGCGCTGACTGGTGCATTTTCCACTTTAGGATCATTGATAAATACCCCAGTGTTAAGTTGTCGCTGCTTCTGAGATTGCCCCAATCTTGTTGTAAGGGACCCAATATTCGGTTGTTGCCAATTTTGAAATTGCCCCAGCCTCTCTTGTTGTCTGGGATAGTTGCTTTGACAGATGAGCTGATAAGACGCCGAGATCGCAAGAGGCTTTTACTTCTGTACCATCTGGTGAACAGGTAGTGGATGTGGGCTTTGATGTTGACAGCTCTTTCTAGTAGAGATGTCGCTTTGTTAGAGAGATGATGCTCTAACGCATAGGGATATCGCTATTGCTGAGCGGGATGACGCTATATCTACCCGAGATATCGCATGTAGTTAGCGGTGGATCTGTTGGCTCGTGTAGAAACCCTTCTTCTGAGAGGGAATCCATGATGGACTTGATAGCCCGCATATACACTAATTTGTAGATGGGCTTGAATTTTCCTGCACAGACTAGCTTAGCCATTTGGTCATGTATAATACACATTGTATATATCAAACAACATTATATATGACAGGGAAATATATGTTGATTCACTTCCCTTTTAGTTATGCCTTGGTACTTGCTTGATATTTGCTTGTTTCTCCAGAACTTTATGATATGGATGTATTCTGAACTCCTCCTTGATGGATGGACAGTGAGATGTCTCAAGATTTTCAGAATGGATCGTCGATCTGTGTGTATTCCCTACCATCTTTGGTGTCTTGGGACTGGTTTCTGTATGTAACTATGGATAGGAGTGTGTCTATTTTTATTTTTTCTGTGGTGAGACCGGACCATATAACATGGCTGCCTACGTACTCTCGTGTATTGGGGAGATCGGGTCGACGTAGTTCGCCCCTGCTGTAAGATGTTCAAGGCTGTATATGGCAGAAATGGTGTAGGAATGTTTTTGTTGTTTTTGTTTTTATAAGGGTAGAAATGTTTTTGTTATTTTTGTTTTATTGTGACCATGCCATATGAAATGGTTGCCTACGTACTCCTATTGAAGAAGAGAACAGGTCGACGTAGTTCGCCCCTCAGGGCGAGAAGAAAAGCATAATCTGATGTGCGGGTCAGAGTGTGGGGAGGAGAAAGTTTAATCCTAGGTTGAGGATAAACTGTAGGTAGGAGAAGTTTGATCCCATGTATGGGGAGCCAAACTGTAAACGCAAGAGGTTCAATCCGTAGTGGGATGACCTAAGTTGTAGGAACACGGAGAAGCCAGGCTGCTGGCTTGAAAAGTATGTTTCCCTGAGGGGAAACGTGTGGAAGAGTTGTATGTGGTAAAGGGTTAAAGAATCAGAATAACTGATGATCTGATGGTCCAACACCAGGGTGTTTGCTTGAGGGCAACTTCAGACATAGTACCATTTCACGGTGTTCGAGTTGATGAGTTATGGAAATTCATCGCCGTCCATTTCTTGCAATCTGAGAGCGCCTCCTGTCAATATTTCCTTGACAATAAACGGGCCTTCCCAGTTTGGAGCGAATTTTCCTTTAGACTTATCTTGGTTGTCAATGATCTTCTTCAAAACCAAGTCGTGTTGTTTGAACTGCTGTAGTCAGACTTTTCTGTTGTAGGATCTTTTTTACAAGTAGAGGGCCGCTCATGTCTGGGCCACATACTACCCCATGGATTTCATCCATGCGCCTTTAAGCTTGGTCCTCGTCCAGACATCTAAGGAGACCTCGTCTTGCATCTCTTTTTTAGAGTGCATCTCCGCTCAGGTAGAATTTCATAGCAAGTCGATGGATCCGCCTTTTCTCAGTCGGGCTCACCTCAGGGGGTGTAGATCTATATTGTGAGTGTTTATAGACATGCTGATATCAAGGATACTGGATGGGAGGTAACTCATCTGATACTCGAAAGTTAAGATATGGTTCTTGTGGGACTTCTATTGAAGTATTTTGAGTTGACATGAGTTGATTTGATGTGAGTTGAAGTTGATTTAGTAAAATGACCATTTTGCCCCTCTCGGGGTTATCTCCGGTTTTCGCGCAGTTGTAGCAGTATTTTCTCAGGATTATCTCTAAGGTTGACTTGATGTTGACTTTGACTGTCCTCAGGGTTATTTCTGAGGTTAGATTGACCTCCTGGGCTATCTCCAGGCTTTGATCTTGATCCCCCGGGGCTATCTCCGGGGTTAAAACTGACTTTCCCGGGGTTATCTCCGGGGTTATCTCCGAGGTTAGAAACTGGATCTCCCGTAGCTATCTTCGGGGTTAATATTGATGTTGTAGTTCTCCAGTGTTATCTCCGGAGTGTGAAAAAGACGCTTTTGTCCTCTTGCATAGTTAGTAACAGGAAAAGAAAATTTTGAGTGTTTACACGGCTGATACTCTGTGGGTAGATTGTCAAGGTTGCTTGACCTTCGATGACATTTGAATCAATGGAACACTGTGTTGTGACCCCCGTCGGGGATCCGTTGGGGAATATAAGTAATCGAGCATGAAATCCTCGAATAGCTCTAGAGCTCTCATAGGTTTAATCGCTATCGGCTGAGATAACGTCAAGGCTGCTTGACCTTCATTGATATATGTGTGAACGGCTTGAATTCGTGTTGTAATCCCCCGCTGGGGCTTCACGTTGTAACCCCCATCGGGGATCACGTTGTAACCCCTGTCGGGGATCACGTTGATCTTTTAGGGTAATGACCCGGAGTTGGCGGCATCAGACTTGTATAAGGTATTGCCGGATGTGATTTGTAACAAATGAGATCATTTGCAGGGTATACCTCGTGTTCGAGTAACTACCAATGAGCAATATACAGACTCAAAGTTTCATCTGAGAAGACCAGGATTGCATGCTGTTTTGCTCAATCGCGTGGTGTTTTTATTCCCGATTTGACCTTTCTAGTCCACAAGAACTCCTTTACAACTCGAACTGGACCGAGCCGGAGGGGTGGGGCCCATATAGGGGTGACACGGGTGTTTGTGGGGTGTATGTGACCCATTTCCCTATATTTTTAACTATACATAAATGATGTATGTAGATGATGATATACTTAGGAATGTATGTACATATTTCCATTGCATATATCATATTGCCATCTATTACCTGAAATGCATGTATTATGTTAAGCATATGTATGTATGTCTAGAGATATTCATGATTTACCCGGATGGTCTTATGACACGCACCATGTATGTGTCTTCTTCGACAGTTAGCCATATAGATCATACCCCACCATCATTGGTGGCATTGGGTATGCGATCGTGGTATGATAGTATGTCACCATCAGACAGGGTGACCGTAGATCGTTTGCTATAGCATACCATGACCTTATTGATGTTTCAGGTTCCCGCAGGGTTTCTGGATGGGATGCTAGAGCATTGGGTACCGGATAGGCATGTCTTCCGATTCGGGACCCATGAGTTGACTCCTACTTCTAAGGAGTATGCACGATTGACGATGCTACCATTAGACAGACCTTGCGTGCATATGGCTTTGGGAGACATGATTAGACGGTTCATGACTCTCACTGGATTGTGGTGCAGAGTAGTGCGTGATGAGTGACATCCGCCACGCGATATCCCAAAGATTTTCTATATAATGATTTGGCTCTGAGGATAGCTATTCACGATATTCTGGGGATTTTGCCTCACAGGAGGATCATTGGCGTTTAGCCAGGGTTGATGTACTATTGTTATGTGTACTGTCGTATGTCTATATGCCACAGTACATGGATGAGATAGACATAGTTGTCATCATGGCTGTGAGAGCTCTCAGGGAGGGTCGAACCATTATACCTATGATTGTAGCAGAGACCCTGTGGTCAGCATCCTACTGCTGCACTTATCTAACAGGAGTGTTCACGGGTAGCTCGGTTATGCTAAATGTGTGGTTTATGTCACACTTAAGACCGATTGGCACTCTTAGACGACATGGGTATTGGTTTACCCATGATATAGCCATGGCATACTCATTTCAGCCATTAGAGTGTATAGATGCTCTGTCTTGGTCCACATTTTTTGCGGATATCAGAGATTCGTTCAGCATATTGCCATGTTCGGGGCTTAGCTCACCATACAACTTTATTACTCACGCTCCGGGCATGGACTACCTCCCTTTGGCTGATTTGAGGGGTGTGACTACTTATCACCCACTGGCTGTGATGTCGCAGTTTGACCAGTTTCAGGATTTTCATCGTTTCGAGGGGGCGATAGGTCAACGTTTAGCTTCTCGATATCTTTCAGCAGAGGACCGATCCTGGGTGTACGTTTGTTGGGATCAGCGTGAGATAGCTGATTCTTCTATCAGTCATCCAGGTTGTTCTTTAGAGTATTTGGCATGGATGGAGACAGAGATTTTATCGGCTGTAGCAATATCCACAGTACCGGATAGTAAGTCAGATGATGTAGAGCCCATGGAGGACATCGATTCCCACATCGAGGAGGAGCCCGCTACTGGGTTGCTAACATTTCCTCTAGATTCTCCTAGTACCAGTACTGTTATGATTCAGCACTCAACACAGTACCTTGAGCAGAGTCTTCATCTGATGACCTTCGAGAGAGATCATGCTCGATCCTTGATGTTGACTACCCTTGATGGGAGAGATGAATCTCTATTAGAGTGAGACGAGGCAATAGCTCATAGAGATGTCGCTGTTGTTGAGCGGGATGAGGCCAGATTAGCCAGAGATGCAGTAATAGTTGAGCGGGATAGCGCCATATCTGCCCGGGATGTAGCCGTCACAAATAGTACTGCAGTGAGGTCCCTTACCACTGGCATGATCGCAGAGATGAGCTCTTACATTGATGAGCATATGGTCACCATGCAGATAGCTGCAGATCTGTTGGGTCGTGTGGATATTCTCGTACAGGAGACCACAGCTTCGCTTCCTTCTTCTAAGAGGGATGCCATGTTGGGCTTGTTAGCTCGCATATACCCTGACTTGTAGATGGATTTGTATTTTCTTGCACAGACTAGCTTAGCCATTTTGTCATGTACAATTTACATTGTATATATCAAACAACATTATATATATAACAGGGAAATATATTTTTGGACCACTTCCCTTTTAGATATGCTTTGCTACTTGCTTGATATTTTGCTTGCTGCTTCAGGGCTTGTGATCTTGATATATTCTGAATTCCTCCTGGGTGGATGGATATTGATTTGTCTCTGGATAGTTCAGAACGGATCATCGATCTGTATGTATCCCTACCATCTTTGGTGTCTTGGGACTGGTTTCTGTATGGAAATGTAGAGAGGAGGGTGGATTTCCTCTTTGAGATTGACCACACCACAGATGGTTGCCATTACTTCTATTTAGGAGAAGCCTAGTTAATTCCATCTCTTATGGATTGGTGTTGCTCTTCAAGATATGACCGCAGCTTAGATGGTCGCCGAATCTCCTATTTGGGAAGAGTTCAGGTAATTCCATCCCTTTGGTCTGAAGCCGAATGAAATTTAGTGGTTTAAAGGATGATTCCAGTACCAGTTGACAATGGTTTGTGTTTTGGTAGGGGGTGAGACCACACCATGAATGGTTGCCTACGTACTCCTATTGAAGAGGAGATTAGGTCTGCGTAGTTTGAACCTGGTGTAAGAGGTTCAACGCTGTATATGGCAGAAATGGTGTAGGAATGTTTTTGGTTGTTTTTGTTTTTGTAAGGGTAGAAATGTTTTTGTTATTTTTGTTTTATTGCGACCGAGCCATATAAAATGGTTACCTACGTACTCCTATTGAAGAGGAGATCAGGTCGACGTAGTTCGCCCCTCAGGGCAAGAAGAAAAGCGTAATCCCATGTGCAGGTCAGAGTGCAGGGTGGAGAAAGTTTAATCCTAGGTTGAGGATAAACTGTAGGTAGGAGAAGTTTGATCCCATGTATAGGTAGCCAAACTGCAAACGCAAGAGGTTCAATCCGTAGTGGGATGACCTTAGTCGTAGGAACGCAGAGAAGCCAGGCTGCTGGCTTAAAAAGTATGTTTTCCTGAGGGGCAAAGTGTGAAAGAGTTGTATGTTGTAAAGGGTTAAAGAACCGGAATGACTGATGATCTGATGGTCCAACACCAGGGTGTTTGCTTGAGGGCAACTTCAGACATAGTACTATTTCACGGCGTTCGAATTGATGAGTTGTGGAAATTCATCGCTGTCTATTTCTTGCAATCTGAGAGCGCCTCCTGTCAGTATTTCCTTGACAACAAATGGGCCTTCCCAGTTAGGAGCGAATTTTCCCTTAGATTGATCTTGGTTATCAAGGATCTTCTTCAAAACCAAGTTATGTTGTTTAAACTGCCTTAGTCAGACTTTTTTGTTGTAGGATCTGGCGATCCTTTGTTGATATAACTGACCATGGAAGATAGTCGCGGTTTGCCTTTCGTCTATTAGAGACAATTGGTGATACTTGTCTTGTACCCATTGGTCTTCATCCAGCTGAGCGTCTATCAACACTCTGAGGGATTCCATTTCAACTTCAATGGGTAGCACGGCTTCCATCCCATAGGTTAATGCGTAGGGGGTTGGCCTAGTGGAAGTACGCATTGAGGTTATGTAGGCTAACAGAGTAAGATGCAATAAGTCAAGCTAATCTTTGTGGTTGGCGAACATCTTTTGCATAATCCTCTTGACATTTTTGTTAGCCGCTTCAACAACACCATTCATCTTCAGACGATAGATGACAAAGTTAAGATGTTTGATGTGGAATTTATTGCATAATTCCTCCATCATTTTGTTGTTGAGGTTTTTAGCATTGTCTGACACAATTACCTCTGGTTGTCCATATCGACAAACGTCATTGTTTCTGATGAAAGCAATGATGACTTCTTTAGTAACCCAGGGGAGGGAGGCTTCCTCTACCCACTTGGTGAAGTAGTCGATCATGGTGAAAATAAATCGATGTCCATTACTGGCTTTAGGCTCAATGGGCCCGATAACATCCATTCCCCACATTGAGAATGGCTAAGGTGAACTCATATTGTGGAGTTCCTGTGGAGGGGCGTGTATAACATTCCCATAAATTTGGCACTGATAGCATCTTTTGACATGGTCATTGCAATCAGCTTTGAGAGATAGCCAATAATGTCCTGTCCTAAGGACTTTCTTGACAAGGAGGGAGCCACTCATGTGGGGGCCACAGACTCCGCCATGAATTTCATCCATAAGCCTTTGGGCTTGATCTTTGTCTAAACATCTGAGGAGACCTAGTCCTGCATCTCTTTTGTAGAGTTCATCTCCACTCAGGTAGAATTTCATAGCAAGTCGATGGATCCGCCTTTACTCAGTCGAGCTCGCTTCCGTGGGTGTAGATCTATCTCGTAGATATTCCTTGATATGCTGATACCAAGGATGTTAAATGGGAGGTAACTCATCCGATACTTCTCCAACGTAATTCCCATAGACTAGGGCCTTGTGCAGGGAAATTATGATGCTTGGCAAGTGTTCCTTGTTTGATTTACGAATCAAGGAGGCCAAAGTTGCTAACGCGTCCGCAAAGTCATTCCTATTATGAGGAATGTGTAGAAAGGAGATTTCTTCGATCTCCAAAACCATCTATAAAACTTGTCGATGATAGGGTAACAAATGTAGTTCCTTGGTTTGATAGATTCCAGTGGATTATCTGATTACCAACTCTGAATCTCCAAAGATAGTTAACCGCCTAATGCCCATTGAACGGACAAGTTTTAGCCCTATGAGACAGCCTTCATACTCGGTTGTATTGTTGGTGCTGATAAACTTCAATTTGACGGCGACGGGATACTGCTCCCCCATACCAGATACTAGAACAGCTCCAGCTCCAGAACCTTCCAGATTAACATCTCCATCAAAATACATCTTCCACGATTGGCGCGTATCGCATCTTGATGGTGTTGCTTTGACTGTCGATACTCCTTCATCGGGGAAATATGTCTCCAAGGGTTTGAAATCCCTCGATGGTACGGCCGACCGATTGATCCGCAATTCCTTGACCTTTGATGGACTTTTGAGTCACATATACGATGTCAAATTGTTGTAGGATCAACTGCCATCTGGACATCCGGTAATTTAACATGGGTTTATTGAACACGTATTTGAGAGGATCCACGCGGGATATGAGATAGGTTGTGTGACCATGGAGGTAATGTTGTAACCTCATGGAAGACCATGCTAAAACACAACACGTGTTTTCGATCAGAGTGTACTTGTGTTCACTGCTGCTGAACCTTTTGCTGAGGTAATAGATAGCTCGTTCTTGGCCTCTATCATCTTTCTGTCCCAGCATGCAGTCTATGGCATTGTCACTTATGGACATGTACATGAACATGGGAACATCATCCCTGGGTGGTACCAACACGGGAGCTTTGACTAGCTATTTCTTGATTGTGAGGAAGGCATTTTGACACTCATCATTCCTTTTCATGGAGGAGTTCTTCCTTAATAGCTTGAAGATTGGCTCACACGTTGCTGTGAGTTGAGAGATAAACCTGCTAATGAAGTTTATTCTTCCCAAAAATCCTCGTATTTCTTTTTCTGTCTGAGGAATGGGTATTCCCGAGATGGCCTGGATTTTGGCAGGATCCAGCTCAATCCCTTTGTGGCTAACTAGAAATCCTAGCAACATTCCTGATTTGATGCCAAAGGCGCATTTAGCTGGATTCAACTTCAAGTTGTACTTATGCAACCTGTTGAACAACTTTCTGAGATGGTCTAGATGGTTATCCTCCTTCCAGGACTTGATAATGATGTCATCCACGTAGATCTCGATCTCTTTGTACATTAAGTCATGGAAAAGAGCCATCATAGCTCATTGATAGGTGGCTCCGGCATTGATGAGGCCGAATGACAACCGTCTATAGCAAAAGGTTCCCCAAGGCGTGATGAAAGCAGTTTTCTCACTATCTTCCTCAGCAACCATCATCTGATGGTACCCTGCAAAGCAATCAGTAAAGGAGTACATGTCATATTGCGCAGTATTGTCAATAAGAATGTGGATAAATGGCACGGGAAAGCTATCTTTTAAGCACGCTTTGTTCAAGTCTCGGTAATCAACGCAAACTCCCAACTTCCCTCCATGTTTAGGCACGGGGACAATGTTGGATATACACTCAGGATATGTAGACACCATGATGATGCCAGCTTGAAATTGTTTCACAATTTCTTCTTTCACCTTTAAACTCCATTCAGGTTTCAATCGCCTGAGTTTTTGCTTGACTGGCTTAAATCCCTCTTTAATGGGAAGACGATGAAGGACAATGTCAGTGGACAAACCCACCATGTCTTAATGAGACCATGAAAACACATCCTGGAATTGGGTTAATAACGTTACCATGTCATTCCTTTGGTTTGGGGTAAGGTCTGAACCAATCTGGATTAACTTAGGGCTTTCTAAGGTTCCGAGATTGAAAGAAGTGGTTTGATCAAGGTTGGGTTTAGGTTTGTCTTTGACCCATTCTAGAATTTCTGGAGGCACCTCAGTGTCATCCTATATTTCCATCAAGGCTGAATTCATCTCTACATCAAAGGTATAATCCTTATGGAGAAGAGGCACTGTATCAGCAAGTACATGCACATCTAAATTCAGGGTCCTGAAAAAAAATATGCTTTCACTTAGTATATATGAAATGTTTTGATCATACACAGTGTTAGCATATACTGACAAAATAAACTACTAATATTGTACAAAAAAATAAGCAGTTATTATATCTACAGGGCAGAAAGAGTTTCTACCCGCTTTACCCTTGACGACCAATGCAAGGAGTGTTGTTCCAATTGGCAAGGGCAAAGTCCGGGTGGACCGCAGTGATGGAGGGATTGTCATCATCCTCCCTGTCCAGAATGATGGCCATTATATCTGGGCAATCAACGTTTGGGGTGTATCTATTGGTATGTTCATCATGAACGATGATGCGTACGCCTGACATCATTCGGATGATGTCTTGCTTGATCCTTCGTTCCTCTTCTTCCACTTTCTGCGATTTGGAACAAAGACTTCTCCTTTCCTTCTGCATCGGCTTGGGAAATAACATAGCCATTACATTGGCTGCCACCTTTACAGGAGGTTATGCGGACTCAGAATTTGAAGGCGAAGATAAACGCCGCATGGTTGAAGCTGAAGGAATCTGCTGATGCTTATGAGGATTCCTATGACTAGAACTTGCAGAATAGCCTAGCCCAGCTGTTCCAGTTTGCTTGGTTAATCGAATTTGGTACTTGACACCCTGGCAATCTTTACCCAGCCCTTGTCCCGGTTTATGACCCAATGACATCATTTCTTGAGTAGCCGACATTACCACGGCAGAAATCTTGGGTTCGGGTAATGGCATTCCAACAGCATGGTATTGGGTATTGCTTACTTCCAAGGCATGAAAACTGACCGGTTCAACATCTTCGTTGGCATTAATGAATGGCATGTCCCCGTGTTGAGGACACTCTGGTTCAGCGTTAACCGTGACCAGGCTATTGTTGATAATGTATTTCAATTGTTGATGAAGAGTGGAGGAGACTGCCCCTTCCATATGGATCCAAGGTCGTCATAAGAGAAGGTTGTATCCCGAATCTATCTTGAATACATGGAAAGATACGCAGAATGTATGAGGACCAATTTCGATTGGCAGCTCAATTACTCCGACCGAATTTCGGCGGGCTCCATCAAAAGCTTTGATGACGGTATGGCTACTCTGAAGTCGGTTGAGATTGATATTCATCTTCACCAAGGTAGCATATGGATAGATATTAAGAGATGAACATCCATTTATCAAGACTCCAGCTAGCATGTATCCAGAGGACAAGACCGCAATGTGCAACGGCTTACAATGGCCAAGTCCCCTCGGTAAGATGTCAATCATCGATGAAGGATATCACATTGTTGTTGAAAATGTGATCAACCTGATGTTTAAATTTTTCTGTATCAACTGATGTCGGTAGATAGGCTTCTTCTAAAACCTTCAACAAAACCTTCTTGTGATTCTCGGAAGTTAGGACCAAGTCTAAAATTGATATTTGTTGTGGAGCTTCTTTTAAGCTTAAAACCACCTTGGCTTCGTTATGACCCATAGTGCGGAGGAATCTTTCAATCTTCTCCATGGGTATTTGCTCTTTTTGTCACTTTGTCTTCCAGCATTTCATTTTCTGAAAGTGACGTGGGAATAGTCATGACAAGGGGTAAGAGACTAGCATGCTCCTGGCTGATTAATTGACGTGTTACTTGATGCTGATAAGTCACCAGTTCTGCCAATTGTTCAATTTGCTTGCATAGAGCTTTCATCTTTCGTTCCATTGTGAACTGGAACTTGGCATAATCCTATTTTTTAACACCGTCTTTGAGGGTTTGGGAGAATTCAAAGTTGAAATTAGAACTCTGTCCATTGCTCCAATTGATCATGTTGACCTCTTCTTCTTTGTGTTGAGGAAGAGGGTTTTCTTGAACGTGAGGCTGATCTGGTTTGGTGACCACGATCTCCCCATTGTCTACCAGGTCTTGGATTTTGTGTTTCAAGGCCCAACAATCCTGAGTATCATGTCCAGCCGCCCCGGCATGATAAACACATTTCTGAGCAGCATTGAAACCCCGTCCATTAGGGCTGACTGGTGGAAGAAGATGCGTAATTTTCTTCTGTGTTGTCAGAAGATTGAGAATGTTCTCGAGGGTATCCCCTAAGGGTGTGAACACTCGAGGGCGTTTGACTTCTCCACCTTTTTGTATTGGAGGGTATGCAGACTATGCTTGAAAGGGAGTGTAGTTTCTCCTTTGAATAGGCATGTTCTGATTGCCTTTTTGACCTTGTAGTATCAGGGAAACATCTTCCTCTTTCTTTTTATGGACCCTCTGGGGGTTGTTTCCATAATTTCCGGATTGGATGTGATCAGCAATAGTTTTGAGTGCAGCTAGGTCTTGAATTTTCTCGGACTTCAATCCCATCTCAGCCATCTCCCCATGTTTGACCATTTCAGAAAATGGTTTGCCAATGCCGGCTAAAACTCTTTCATAGAAAGGCGCTTCTTGTATGTCTATGATAGTCATGACCATCTCTGATTCTGTCATGGAAGGACTAACTTGGGCAGCCAGGCGTCTCCACCTTTGAGCATACTCTCTGAAAGACTCGTTAGACTGTTTCTTGATCTTGGTAATTTGATACCGATCAGGAGCCCTTTGAGATTGAAAGTTATATTGAGTGAGAAAAGCATGTGCTAGCTCTTCCCAGCTATGGATCATTGAGTTGTCTAATCTTGTGTACCACGAACGGGCTTCTCCAGTTAGACTATTCTGGAACAATTGCATTCTGAGCTGTTCCTCCTCTCAATAAGATCCAAGTTCTCCAATAAACACCTTTAAATGTGTGTAAGGATCTCCTAACCCGTCAGATTTTTCGAAGTCAGGAGTTTTAAACTTTTCTGGATAATGAACACCAGGGAAAATGCAAAGATCAGCATATGAAACACTCCCGCGTGTTCCAATTCCTTTGATAGCACGAAGGGTCTCTTCCATTTGAAGGACTTTCTTTTTGATGTCACCAGTGTCTGGATTTCCAATGGGATGGGTAGCATCATAAGTTTTGTTGGTCGTATCCAACTGCAGTTCAGGTATTGTAATGACCTGGGTTCCCCCTTGTGTGGAGGATTCAGTATGCACGGGTATTTTTGGAGCCTGATTGGACTGGTGTAGTTCTTTGAGTAGAACAACCAAATCTGTAATTTGTTTTCTTAATCCGTCGAATTCTTTGCGAGAAACTGGATTATGTTCAGTCTGGTCCGATGACGACATGATTGACTGTAGGCCTGTAGCCTTTTTGGATTTTGACCGGGTAGTAGGTCCGATTGGTTCCCTGCGAAAGACTTGTATTGTTTAGCCCTTAGGGAATATGTGTATAATAACATGCTATGTGATGTGTCCATTTTAGGAATTTTATCCTGCAAAACGGATGTCAGCTGTTTGTAGCATGTTAATTAAAATATGTATGTGTACATATTTCTTCATATTTCTCATTACATGGAGATATATATGGAATGAAATTACAAGTAATTGTGTTTACAAGTAATTTGAAATGAGAGAGCATGAAGAGACTTTCCTTCGTTTTGGGTTTATCAGAGGCTGACCTATCTTAGGTTACTCTCGCAGCTTTTTGGCATGAAGGTTCCCAAATCATCGCAATTTACTCAACGGGAAATTAATCCGGTCTTTCAACTGGAGCGAATTTGGGTGGTGCCTTTCCTGAGCCTCGTGGAATTAGTCTTCCCACGAGTCCAGTAATCAAACACCGACGGGATAGCCTCCTGGTGGAGGGACCACACATTCACATACATCGTGTCTCACCGTATGAAAATGATGACATATGCGAAGCACTAATATCACAACCAGTTATGGTGCGAGGCACTAAGTGCAATAAGAAAATGCATTCGTACACATTCATCATAAATGTAAATGCAACATCCACACACAAGCAGATAACAGTTTTAAAAAGATTTTAATAGCGGCTTAAGTCTTCTTACTAGAGTCCCCAGCAGAGTCGCCACCTGTCGACGTCGGGATTTTTAGATGTCCTTTTCCGTTACTTGTTCTTTGGTGTTCTCATTTTTGGTGAGATTTGTTTGAAAAAACAAGTGAAAAAGGTCCAACATGTATAATGTCGACGATGGACTGTTAAGAGTCGCCAGTTGGTTTTTTAAATGGTTGTACCAACACAACCGAGAAAAGGTTAGCACATTGACCCAGTGATGTGACACTGCTAAACGGGTCGATGAAACCGAGATTCATTAGGGTCCGGGGACTTGGTTATGTGGAGGGAAGGTGTTAGGCACCCCCCGACATCCGTGTTACCACGGTGACCGCCTCTTTTAAAGAAACTATTATCTAAATGTGTGTGTGTGTGTGGGTCAATGTGCTGTTATTTGGAAGTAGTGCGAGGCCTCGTTCGCCCTTATTTACAGGGTTTGAATTTATGTAAAAATTCAATTTTTAATCAAGATATGGCAGTGATGTTTAATAAAAGAGGTTTTTCAAACCACGATGCTCAATAGTAATTGAGACCTTTACATTCCCATTTTATTAAGTGTTACGAAGCGATTGATTTTATTTTACTGAGATCTGAGGCATCCGTATGAAAATAATATACAAAATAATGCCGATTCCTCGTGGGTATGGAAACCATCTGAGAAATTCAGACACCACGAATATAATTTACAAGTCGGTTATAGTGAAAAGCGTCCATCACGGGAACCGAATCTAGATCTAGTAAAATTTGAATCAGTGATCACATGATTCCTAGGCGCACATGATAATCATAATTTGTATGAAAGCGATGGCGGTATATATATAAAAGATGTAAATATATATATATCGAGACATGATCACCAACCACGAAGCACCTCCATGGGGATCGAAATGTAAATAAAAGTCAGTAAAAGCTATCAACCGCCAACGGAGGAAACTCCAAACAGGACAAAAGCGTAAATAAAGTCAGAAATATGGTCAACCGCTACGGAGGGAACTTCTAAAGCGGATGAAATGTAAATAAAAAGGTCATAAAAAGAAATCAACCGCCACAGTAAACTCCAGGCGAGGACAAAATGTAAAGGAAGCTATAAAAGCGATCAACCACCACGAAGTAAACTCCGGGTGAGACGAATATATATATATATATATATATATATATATATATATATATATAAGAAATAAAGCGCTTCGGATATAAATCCGAGGCTCATCGAACAGAGTTCGACAACAGTTCATATATATAAGTATATATATATATGTATAAAAGCGAGTAAACGTATCAGATGTAAAATCCAGGCTCATCGAACAGAGTTCGACAACAGTTCATATATATATATATATATCGGAGCCGTTCTAAAGCGGACCAAAGAAATCGAACCAAGGCAAAAAACACACACGGGTCGGGTTGAACACATGAAAAACACGTGCATGACCCGACCAGGCGGTTTTTTCGCTTGCAGTCCATTCTTTTCGTCCGTTGAAAATCCTCCTCGATATATATATATATATATATATATATATATATATATAAGCGAGTAAACGCATGGGATGTAAAATCCAGGCTCATCAAAACAGTCCCACACACAATTAATATATATATATATATATATATATATATATATATATATATAAAAGCGATACGCATCCCAATTAAAGTCTAGGCTCATCGAACAAAGTTCGACACACAGTTCATATATATATATATATATATATATATATAAGCAAATAAACGCTCCAGACCGAAGTCTAGGCTCAATCGAGGCATAACTATATAATGTTAGTCCATAAATATATATATATATGTATATATATATATATGCAAACTGAAATAAAATCATGGACCGAAGTCCGGGAAAACGCGCGCACCACGACTCTCAACGTGAAGAAGGGTGTGTGCAGAGATGAAGAGAAAGACTCTAAAGTGTGTGAGAAACCTTATAATGGGCTGCCAAAGAAGACTTCTATATCTTTAAACCTTATAAGGGTTTTCTTTTAAAATAGTCTTTTCCCGTAAAATTCATAACTCTTAATCTATACATCCAAAAATTGCCATTTTTGGACACAATCAATAAAACTCATCAATTTATCATTTCAAAATTTTCCATAATTTTTGAAGGTCTGAAAAGTTACGAAACATAAAAAACATAACAACCCTTAAAATCCCTTACTATCCCTTACCTCAAAAGAGCAGCACTTTTGACTGGATATCAGATATGATGCTGAAGGAAACTTGCACTGATGAATAGCAACTCACCAAGTATCTAAATACTCATAAAATACACTCGATAATCTAGAGAAAAAGAGAAAACTTATGAATTACGGTGTGATTTTCAATTCTAATTTAGCCCTCTATTTATAGGAAAAATGTTAACACCAAGACAGACTTGACTGCTACTGACGGCTTTTACTACTACTATTCCACCCACCAAAAATCAATATCTTCCCCAACAACCAAAAGTGGGGCCCACCCATTTTTAGAATTTTCCACCAAAATCATTTATAAACCTAATTTTCAAATCAGTCACCTCTTAAAATTCATAACAAATCATTCGTTCATTTTTAACGGTTAAAAATTTGTGAACATATACTCAACTTATATATGTATAATATATCCAAAAATCACAACGATCTAACTATTGATTAAAATTATAACTCACACAATAAAAATTCAAAGAACAACGATTTGATCTTTTAATACCTCCAATCGGACAAAATACTGATAAAATACCTCAACGTTAATTCCTTCATTTATAACCACATAAATAAATCCATCATTTATATCCATATCAAATAATTATTTCATTATCATATAAATCAATAATTAATTATTTACAAATAATATTATAGAATCACAATAATGGCAACCAGTGCCCTAGGAAAGAGGGCTTTAAAGATAAGGATTTCTCACTTCTTGGCGCCGCAATTAGGTGACCAAACCTCTCCTTGACGAAATTTCTAGACATTGCCAATAATGCTATCTAATAATATTATTCAAATAATATGAATTATTGATCCGATAATGAAGATCTTTGTCAGCGATGACAATTATTAAAACAACAATAATATAAAATATCAACGCGGCAATTATTGATTCAATAAAATAAAATATTGAACAGTAATTACTGTAACAATTATTGAGTAGTGCCTTCTCACGTAAGAATCAATAATTGAAAAAAATATTGTGCAATACTGGTGTAGTGTCTCTTGTGCAACTACGTATTACATCGTATTTTAACCACGGGTATTCCAGCAGATGTTAACTTGGTAATAACTACTACGCCGTTATTAATAAAACTCAAATTTGTCGTTTTCTTCATACGGCGCTTATTACCGTTATGGGGCCCACAAATGGGCATACCGTTATAGCGAATATTCTCGAATGTAAAGAATATTCGACAACAATGAATATTTTATAACCACTTGCGTATTTTGAAAAAAAAAATCATATATCACCCTTAACTTTAACTTTTATCAATTTAACCATTTATTGAACAGTAATTATAAGAAAAATTGAATACTTTTATTTCATAAAATTCGGGGTCTTACAATCTCCTTTCCTTATGAAATTTCGTCCCCGAAATTTACGTACCTGGTATTTCGAAAAGTTGAGAATACCATGCTTTCATTCCAGATTCTATCTCCCCGGTCACCATGATTTCTCCATTGCTCATCTCTCGTGATAACTTCATTTGGGTTCCTCACTTGTTGGGAAGTCATGACAACCACTATATGACGCCCCCAAAATTAGTTATACATCACCCATCTTGGGTCGCCAGATACATGGTACAGAATTCAAATACAATTTACTAATACAACTATAAATATGCAATCGACAAAAAACATAAGCTGTGAGTTTGAATACAATTATTGTCTACTAGAGATTATACAAACTCAAAAGGAGTCCTCATTACAATTATTAACACACTATTTCACCGAATAGCGAGGACTACTAATGCTATCCTCTCGGACCAAATCACTCCCTCCCCGACTAGTCCTGCTATGTTCTCATTTCAAAGAGAACAACGAAAGAAAAGGTGAGCTCAACTAGCCTTAAAAAGAGTGTTAAACCCGATAAAATATAACAACATCAAGTTTAAGCTGCAATGAACAAGTAATCCATTAAAAGAGTCAAGTAGAAATAAAATCTACTATCTTTTATGATTTAAAAGGTTTTCATCACTTTTATCGCTAGGACTCGAATTTTAATAAATAATCCACATCATCGAATCACCCTACTTTTTCTGACCCGAGGACATTCTTTAGTATCACGACCATAAATTATCCATGCACTACGGGCCAAGGACATTAGTGTATTCATTAATGGTCATGATCATGCCAAAATTATCCATCAATGCACTACTACCAATGAGGACTTTTACCACATCATTTGTAACATTACGGTTATGATTACAATCGAATAATCCCCTCAGTCATAATCATACGAAGTCCATCTATGCACTCACAGAATACGATGACTTTCAACAAAATATAAACATGAGGATGATGACAATGATATAAGAATTCAATAAAACAAGTTCAAGAATTAATTTATCCAGGAACTGATAACGTCCAAATTGTCAACACGATACTGCTTTGTAGAGTAAAATTCAAGAATGCTCAGAAGAATATTTCAATGAAAAGATACTAGATGAAGCGCAAATATCAAGGATATTCCACTAATTTCATGGAGTATAGAAGTCAAAACTTTAACCAACTGAGTATAATAACGAATGGAATAACAAAAGAAATCACCATGCATGCGGTACTTCACATAGACAGGTTATTCCAACAGATTAATAAGTAACGGAACCAGTCGCGAAATTACGCTGCCGACGAGGATGTTCCAATGAATAATAATTAATGGAACTAGGTCCCAAGCATAAACGCATACGAATAGGATATTACGACGAATAATAAATAATGGAACGGTCGGTCCAATAAACGCACGAGATGGATATATTAGATAGAATAAAAATAATGGAACCGAGTCCGCCAGTAACGCACGTAGATGTGATATTCCGACAGAATAATAAAGAACGAAATATTAGAAGAATGTCACCATGTATAGGGTAGCCCGCGTATACAGGTTATTCCAACAGAATAATAAATAATGGAATAACAGAAGTTCTTTTCATGAATACAAAAGAAATAATATCCTTTACCATAAAAGAAACTAAATATAAGAGTAGGGAAGTAGCAGAATACTTTTCTATAGGTTCTCTTATATTTCTCTCTCTAGAGTTTCAGTGAATTCGTAAGAAATAATGAAGGAATGAGCTTCTATTTATAGGAAAATGGAATGAATAGTAACTAATTCATGAACGGTCCAGATTGATTTACTATTAAACGGATGATCCAGATTGGTTTACTATTAAAACTAAAACAATGGTCCATACTGATTTACTATTAAAACTTTAAACCAGCGATCCATATTGATTTATTATTATAACTCCACCAGTGGTCCATATTGACTTACTATTATATCTTCAACCAACGGTCTAAAAAATTAGCACATCTCCTCATGGAATAATATTGTACCCAAATACCCGAATGCACAATACTAGAGTGAATAGTAACTGGGTGAATAGTAACTCTTGAATAGCAACTCGTGAATAGTAACTCCGACACGAAAAGTGTCCCGAATACCCAATTGAATAATATATCCCTCAGACATCAATTATATTATCACAAATAAGTCCAACACAATGGAACTATAAAATTCATCTTTAATTAACACGAACTTATTCATCATTAATATTATAATTCACAATATTTAACAACCAGGTCGTTCCCAGGAAAGAGGGGGCTTTTCGATAAAGATTTCTCCTTATTGGCGCGCAATTAGGTGACCAAACATCTACTTAACAGAACTTCTAGACATTGTCAATATTGCAAATAATAATATGAATAACTTTGCCGTCTCAATTATTGATTTAAAAATATATCATATAATGCAGATGATACTGTAACAATAATTGAATCAATAATATGAGAAATATGATGCATTAATTACTGTAGCAATAATTGAGTATAGCTAAGTGACTTCTCACGTAAGCATCAATAATCAATACCGTGTGCTATTGTGCAACTACGCATATTACTATACTTTTACTACCGGGTAGTTCAACAGTTTTAACGGTAACACCTCCGCCGTTCTTTTCATAAAGTAGTTTTGTCGTTTTCTCAATCCGACAATAATTCCGTTATTAGGGTCCACCAATGATTGTCTTAGTTGTCAAATATTCCTGTTAAAACGAATATTCCCCGACCAATCGAATATTATATAACAACTTGCGTATTTTGCAAAATTTATAAATATTACCCACAACTATAACATTATATCAAATCAATATCATAATATTCAAAAATATAATTCGAAAAAATTATTCTTTATTCATAAAAGTTGGGGTCTTACAACCTCCCCTTCTTATAAAATTTCATCCTCGAAATTAGGGTACATACCTGGTATGTCGAAGAGATGAGGATACCTTGACTTCATCTCAGATTCTAACTCCCAAGTCATTTCCTCCACATCGTGGTTTCTCCACAAAACTTTGACTTGAGGTATAACCTTAGAGCGTAGAACATGATCTTTCTTATCCAAGATTTTAACAGGTAACTCTTCATACGTTAAATCTTCCTCTATCTCGTCTGGTTCTAACTCAATAATGTGGTTCGGGTCTTTCACATATTTACGTAACATAGATATGTGAAAAATATTATGAACACGAGACATACTTGGCAGTAAGGCGAATCTATAGGCCACAGTTCCCACTCGCTCAAGAATTAAAAATGGGCCAATGAACTGAGGATTGAGCTTTCCTCTCTTTCCAAATCTCGTAACTCCTTTCCATGGGGCAACACGTAACAGTACATGATCTCCGATATCGAATTCTACATCCTTTCGATGAAGATCAGCATAACTCTTTTGTCGATCTTGTGAAGTTTTTATACGTTGTCGGATCATTTGAATCTTTTCTATAGTCATACGTACCAACTCCGGTCCCAACAACGTTGCTTCACCCACCTCATCCCAGCATACTAGAGAACGACACTTTTTCCCATACAACGCTTCGAATGGAGCCATGCCAATACTTGTTTGATAACTGTTGTTGTAGGAAAACTCCACCAATGGTAAAAACTTGTCCCAACTTCCCTTGAAATCAAGGAAACAGAGTCTTAATAGATCTTCAAGAGTTTAAATAGTCCTCTCCGACTGTCCATCCGTCTGAGGAATATATGCCGAGCTAAATCGTAAATCCGTGCCCATAGCTTTCTACAAACTAACCCAAAATTATGAAGTGAATCTTGGGTCTCGATCAGAAACTATGGATACTGGCATACCATGCAGTCTTACAATCTCATTTATGTACATACGAGCAAGACGTTCAAGTGTATAAGTTTCTTGTATAGGTAAGAAGTGAGCAGACTTGGTCAATCTATCAATAATAACCCAAATTGCATCTATGCCTTAAGAAACCTTAGGAAGATCAGTAACGAAATCCATGGTAATGTGCTCCCACTTCTATTCTGGAATTTCAAGTGGTTGCAATGGACCTTTTGGTACTTGATGTTCCGCCTTGAATCGTTAACAAGTTAAACACCTTGAGATAAACTTTGATATCTCTCTCTTCATATTGCTCTACCAAAATGTATGTCAAAGATCATGATACATTTTGGTACTCCTAGGATGGATTGGATGGTATGATCATAATCTTTCAACACTTCAAGCCAACGTCGTTGTCGAATGTTGAGTTCCTTTTGAGTGAAAAAATATTTGAGGCTTTTATGATCCGTAAAGATCTCCACTTTCTCCCCATACAAGTAATGCCTCCAAATTTTAAGTCTTGAAGACAACAACATTAATAACTCTAGATCATGAGTAGGATAATTCCTCTCATATTCTTTGAGTTGTCTTGAGGCATAGGCTATGACTTTCCCATGTTGCATGAGAACACATCCCAACCCTTTGCTCAAGCATCACATGTGATGACAAATCCCTCCTAGCAGGATGGTATTGTCGAGCAGTCTTTGAAATGAGTCTCCTCTTGAGTTCTTGAAAACTCTTCTCACATTCTTCGTTCCAACTGAACTTTGTATCTTTTCGAGTCAGCTGAGTTAATGGAGTAGCGATTCGAGAAAATCCTTCCACGAATCTTTGATAATAACTAGCTAAACCGAGAAAGCTACGTACTTCGGTCACTGATTTAGGTTGCTCCCAGCTTTGAATAACTTCAATCTTTGCCGGGTCAACAGATATTCCATGACTTGATACTACGTGCCAACGGAATGCTACTTCCTCAAGCCAGAACTCGCATTTCTTTAACTTGGCATAAAGCTTTTATTCACGAAGCTTTTAGAGTGTCAGCCTCAAGTGTTGCTCATGATCTTCACGACTTTTGGAATAAATAAGGATGTAATCAATAAAGACGACCACAAAGTGATCCAAATATTCCTTGAATACTCGATTCATCAAATCCATGAAGGCATCATGAGCATTAGTCAATCCAAAGGACATGACTAGGAATTCATAATGCCCATATCGAGTTCTGAAAGCCGTCTTTGGAATGTCATCGGTTCTAATCTTCAATTGGTGATATCCGAAACGAAGATCAATCTTTGAAAAGAATTTTGCTCCTTGCAACTGGTCAAACAGGTCATCAATACGTGGCAATGGGTACCTATTTTTGATGGTGACATGATTCAACTCCCGATAATCAATACAAAGTTGCATACTCCCATCTTTCTTCTTCACGAATAGAACAGGAGCACCCCAAGGAGACGTACTAGGATGAATGAAACCAATGTCTAACAATTCTTGCAATTGGGTCTTTAACTCATGAAGTTCAATAAGAGCCATTCGATATGGGGCTTTGGAAATGGGTTTTATACCAGGTTTAAGGTTGATACAAAATTCAATTTCACGCTCTGGGGTAGGCCAGGAAATTCTTCAGGGAATACGTCAGGAAATTTATTAACAATAGAAATATCGTTCAAAACTGACGTATTTTTGTTTAAATCTGCGACATGAGCTAAGAAAGCTTGACATCCGTTTTTCAATAAATGAATAGCTTTATGGCTTAAAATGACCGTGATTAATTTTAATGGTTTGGTCGCTTGAATTCGCATAATAGGTTGATTAGGAATATGAAAACTAACAACCTTACGAAAACAATCAATTTTTGCATGATGAGTATTTAACCAATCAATCCCTAGAATTACGTCAAACGCAAGTATTTTTAAAGAAATAAGATCGACAGGTAATGTGCGGTTACCGATTTGAACCAAACAAGACTTATAACCAGTGGATGTAATAAAGGTTTCTCCCAACGCAGTTTCCACAGATAAGTCAAAGTCTAATTTCTCCGGAGTCAAATTTAATCGTTGAGCGCAAGTAGGAGAAATAAAAGAATGGGTAGCACCGGTATCAAATAAAGTATAGACTTCACTAGAGTTTATGATAAGCTTACCCGTGATGACCTCATTTGGGTTCCTTGCTTTCTGGGACAGCCCTTGGTGCCTCCATCCTAGCTGAACTTGTCTTTAGTGAACGACAAAATCAGGCTAAGTGACCTTCTCTTCCACAATTATAACATGCTTTGGACGACATCGTGCAGTTTGGACTGATGTGTCCCTCCCCTCTGCATTTGAAGCATATGATAGTTCTTGGAACTTCTCCCAAGACATCTTCAGTGCGGCAGGTTGAGTACGCTTTACCGATTCCCACCAGTAATCTGCCTCTCCTCGTAACATAAAGGCGGCAAAGGGAACTTTTTGCTCATCGGAGCATCCTAAGACATCAAATATCTTGGTGATCTGCTTTATCCATGCTTCCACCTTTAGTGGTTTTGGCTCTCTAATAAACTCTGGTGGTCCCAGCTCCTTGAACTGCTTAGCGGTGGCCGTCAGAGAGTTTCAGATTCCACCTACATTGTGGATGCTGGAGGCCTCTCTGTATCAGATTGTATAAATTGCATAAAGCCTCTGAACACTCCGTCATTCATCATTTGGTCAGTGTTGGATTGTCGCCTTCCTGAAGCACATTATCCTGATTATGTGGTGAGTCAACGGTCGCCTGTGCTCCATTACTATTCTCAACATTCTCGGATGTCATTTTCGAGATCTCGCCACAAAACAAAAGGTTAATTGACATGTAACATATTATCCTTATAATATGATGAGACCCATTAAATACCACAAAAAAAAAAAAACTTAGGTAGGTCATACTAGCGAAGGAATTCCCCTCTCTCCCCTCTAGTTCTATTCTCACATCTTAGCCAGGGATCATATCCCTAAGCTTTGATACTGAATCATGACGCCCCAAAATTAGGTATACATCACCCATCTTGGGTCGCCAGATACATGGTATGCAATTCAAATACAATTTACTAATACAACTCGTCGTGTACAATACGACAAAAACATAACCTGTGAGTTTGAATACAATTATTGTACGCTAGAGATTATACAAACTCAAAAGGAGTCCTCATTACAATTATTAACACACTATTTCACGAATAGTGAGGACTACTAATGCTATCCTCTCGACCGTCACTCTGGTTCCTCGACTAGTCCTCTTATGTTCTCATTTCACGAAGAGAACAAATAAAGAAAGGGTGAGCTCAACTAGCCCAAGAAGAAATATTATAACTAAGATAATGCGTAATAAATTATCGTTAGCCTTCAACAATGTTAAACCGATAAAATATAACAACATCAAGTTTAAGCTGCGGTGAACAAGTAATCCATTAAAAGAGTCAAGTAGAATAAAATCTACTATCTTTTATGATTTAAAAGGTTTTCATCACTTTTATCATTGGGACTCGACTTAATAAATAATCCACATCATCGAATCACCCCGCACTTTCTGACCAAGGATATTCTTTAGTATCACGACCATAAATTATCCATGCACTATGGGCCAAGGACATTCGTGTATTCATTAATGGTCTTGATCATGCCAACAATTGTCCATCAATGCACTACAGCCAATGAGGACTTTTACCATATCATTTGTAACATTACGTTCATGATTACACCGAATAATCCCTGGTCATAATCATACTAAGTCCATCTATGCACTACAGGCCACAGATGACTTTCAACAAAATATAAACATGAGGATGATGACAATGATATAAGAATTCAATAAAACAAGTTTAGGAATTAATTTATCCGAGGCCGATAACGTCCAAATTGTCAACACGATCTTTGCTTTATAGAGTAAAATTCAAGAATGCTCGAAGAAATATTTCCATGAAAGATCTTGGATGAAGCGCAAATATCAAGGATATTCCACTAATTTCATGGAGTATAGAAGTCAAAACATTAACCAACCGAGTATAATAACGAATGGAATAACAAAAGAAATCACCATGCATGCGGTATTTCGCGATGACGAAGTTATTCCAACAGATTAATAAATAACGGGAACGAATCAAAGAAATTCGCACCAATAGGATGTTCCAACGAATAATAAATAATGGAACCAGTCCTGGCGTAAATGCACGACGTGATAGTCCGACGATTAATAAATAATGGAACCAGTCCGACGTAAACTACAGACGGATATTAAAACAGAATAATAAATAATGGAACTATATCGGCGTAAGCATACAGACATGATATTCCGGCGAGAATAATAAAAACGAGAATATTAGAAGAATGTCACCATGTATAGGGTAGCAGCGTGATATCTGAGTTATTCAACGAATAATAAATAATGGAATAACGAGAAGTTCTTTTCATGAATACAAAAAAAATAATACCCTTCTACTCAGTAAAAGAAACCGAATATAAGAGTAGGGAAGTAGCGTAATACTTTTCTATAGGTTCTCTTATAGTTCTCTTTCTAGAGTTTCAGTGAATTCGTAAGAAATAATGAAGGAATGAGCTTCTATTTATAGGAAAATGGAATGAATAGTAACTAATTCATGAACGGTCCAGATTGATTTACTATTAAACGGACGATCCAGATTGGTTTACTATTAAAACTAAAACAACGGTCCATACTGATTTACTATTAAAACTTTAAACCAGAGATCCATATTGATTTACTATTATAACTCCACCAACGGTCCATATTGACTTACTATTATATCTTCAACCAACGGTCTGAAAAATTAGCACATCTCCTCATGGAATAATATTGTACCCAAATACCCGAATGCACAATACTAGAGTGAATAGTAACCGGGTAAATAGTAACTCGTGAATAGTAACTCCGACACGAAAAGTGTCCCGAATACCCAATTGAACAATATATCCTCCAGACATCAATTATATAAACACAAATAAGTCCAACACAATGGAACTATAAAATTCATCTTTAATCAACACGAACTTATTCATCATTAATATTATAATTCACAATATTTAACAACCAGGTCGTTCTCAGGAAATAGGGGGCTTTCAGATAAGGATTTCTCCTTATTGGCGCGTAATTAGGTGACCAAACCTCTCCTTGACAGAACTTCTAGACATTGTCAATATTGCAAATAATAATATGAATAACTTTGTCGTCTCAATTATTGATTTAAAAATATATCATATAATAGAGATGACACTGTAACAATAATTGAATCAATAATATGAGAAATATGATGCATCAATTACTGTAGCAATAATTGAGTATAGCTGAGTGACTTCTCACGTAAGCATCAATAATTAATACCCTGTGCTACTGTGCAACTACGCATATTAATGTACTTTTACTACCGGGTAGTTCAACAGTTTTAACGGTAACACCTCCGTCGTTATTTTCATTAAGTATTTTTGTCGTTTTCTCAATCCGACAATAATTCCATTGTGGGGTCCACCAATGATTGTGCCATTGTACGAATATTCCCTATTAAAACGAATATTCCCCGACCAATCGAATATTATATAACAACTTGCATATTTTGCAAAAATTTATAAATATTACCCACAACTATAACATTATATCAAATCAATACCATAATATTCAAAAATATAATTCGAAAAAATTATTCTTTATTCATAAAAGTTGGGGTCTTACATGCTATCCCTTGAACTACTCGGCTTTGACTTGTCTGGGGCAGCATTTGGTGTCATCACTACCGTTGGAATATACTTTTCTATAGGGCATATTCCACCCTCAGTTGCTTTATCGTATTCCTGATTCATGATCTGAATCATCAATCTTCGATCCATATCGAATTCAGGTTGACCGCTCTTTATAGGATAATTCAAAACTCGATGTTGGGTTCTCCCAATTGCTATCCAAAAAGAGAAATACATATCATCTATTTTAGCCTTCTTAGATCGGACATCTCTTTGCACAATATCAATGCGTCGTGCGGCTTTTTCCCATGCATCACTCACTCTTACTCGTTCATTTTTTTTCTTCTTTCAGCTCAGATTCCAGCTTTTTCATCTTATACTCTGCCAAAGAATGCTTCTGTTCAAGAATCACATATCGGGTAACACAAGCTTGAATTGTTGCATCCTTTTGGTCCACGACCGCATGTCGTCTTTCAGCCTGCTCTTCTAACTCATGAATACGATTTTGGAATTCTACATTTTGATCATATAATACCTCTAATAAATTCTCCTCAGGTACCTCTTCTTCCTCTTCTTCCCCACTCTCAGCTGTTACCTCTGCGACCATCTCGGGTGCAACTATCAATTCTTCACTCACCACATGGATTTCTCTAATTCCTTCTTCGCTTGACATCACATTATCCTGGTTGATGATTAGAGGTATCCCCACGGTCTCATTCACTCCATTGTTAACATTCTCAGCAGCCATTCCCAAATACTGCCATAAAACAAGGGTTAATTAAACAAATTAACATATCACATAATATCCCGATATTATGACTGACCAACAAATAAGCTTAGGTAGGACACACTAGCGAAGGATTTACTCATCTCTCCCCTCCTAGTTATATTCCCCGATCCCGCCAGAGACCATATCCCTAAGCTCTGATACAAAATGTGACAACCCCAAAATAGGTCCATTTCACCCAACCTATTCTGAGTCGCCAAATACATGGTACAGAAAACAACTACAACTTTATTACAACAATTGTCGTACAAAATATAACAACACATATGCTATAAGTTTTGATACAAATATATACTAACTGTGACTCTCATCCCAACCTTGGATAGCACGTCACAATGACACCTTACATAAAGGTATAGTCAAAAACTATTTTAGAAATTAGAATCTTTGGGAAGTGCTCAAGGAAACCTTCGTACATGGGAGGCCATGCGTCTAGGTTATGATAGATATCATATGGCCACAGAATTATCCTTGGTAGACCCAATAGACCCCAATGAAAAACGAGAAGATTACTATCATATTCTTTCCAATGGTGAGTCTTCCCTTGACATATAATTATCTCCACTGTCTCTAATTGAGAATTATACTTCAAATAAACTCCAAGATCATATAGGTAGTGCTCGTGGATATACTTAGCAAGTGGATGTGCACAACCCTGTCTTATGATGACACGAGGTTGTATGTCTTTAAACATCTTGTATGATAGTGGCAAAACACCCTTCCAACGTTGGGTTTGTCTCACCCTATTTGATTCACCAAATATAACTACTAAATGATGACCACCGTTCTATTCCCCTGTTACCCCCGCTCGACCCAGCTACACTCTTATTACCTGAAAGGAATTGTGAAGCAAAAGGGTGAGCACAACTAGCTCAGTAAAGAATATCATGACTAAAAATAATTAAATTATCAATAGCCTTCATCAATAATAAATCAGAGATTTAGAACATATGGTAGATGATAAAAAATTTCAACCATAGTTGCAGCGGAACAAGCAATCCATTAGAAGAGTCAAATAGACTATAAAGTCTATTATCTTCTCCATGTTAAAAATCCACCAACAATATTTTATCCCTATAACATCAATCAACAATTCTGGTACACAATCATATGAATAACTCATAATCATAATTGTAGTTCTAAATTCCTCTTCTCATCCAGGACGAAGATAATTTTCATCACCTATCTTTACCTAAAACATCAAAGATCATGGTTACACCAAATCACATTTCCTGTTCATAATCATACTAATAACTTCATCTTTGCACTACGGCCAAAGATATTCGTCAACAGTTCCTCTTTGCACTACTGGCCAATGATATTCAACAACATGTCATCTTTGCACTACGGGCCAAAGATATTCATCAACAGTTCCTCTTTGCACTACTGGCCAAGGATATTCAACAACATGTCATCTTTGCACTACGGGCCAAAGATATTCATCAACAGTTCATCTTTGCACTACTGGCTAAAGATATTCAACAACATGTCATTTTTGCACTACGGGCCAAAGATATTCCTCAACAGTTCATCTTTGCACTACAGGCCAAATATATTAATATCTAAAAGAAATATATAATCATTTCAGAATTTATATAAACAATAATTATAACCATGTTGATCAATTCACCTTTGCACTTAAGCTAAAGATATTCAATTATAAATTCAATGGTCATGATCATACCAAATTCAACAATTCAACTTTGCACTTCTTGGCCAAAGAGAACCCATAGTCATGATCATACCAAAAATCTACCCATCTTTACACTCAAGTCAAAGAGAAATATCATCATTAAGGTTATAAAAATGTTATATATAATAATAAAAACAATATTATCAACATATAGATTTAATCTTAAGAGTAAGATTCATAAATCAACAATAATTTGGTCAGAAAAAGAAACCAATTTTGTCGTGAATAGTACATGTGAATAGTAACTCGTGAATAGTAACTCATGAATAGTAACTCATGAATAGTAACTCGTGAATAGTAACCCCAACATGAAAAAGGTAGAAATTCCACAATAAAATCCATACCAATATTTCGGTATAATGATATTGAAAGAATAATATTTCTTAAGCTTATAAACAATTTATTTTAATTATTTACACTTTACTAAATGATGCATTTAATCATCCTAAAATGCCAAACTCGTAAGATTTCATCACCAATAACCAAAACCCTCATCAAAAATCTGCATATACCTCATGTAGGATTCTCAAGCCATAAAATCCTATTTTCTAATTTTCTTATTTCACATAACATATTTAATTCATTTACGAAATTCATAGAGTACATTGATATTATATAGATGTACTCCCAATAAAAATTTCATCAATTTTGGAGTTAACCACAAGGAGTTATAAGGGTTTTCTTTTAAAATAGTATTTTCCCGTAAAATTCATAACTCTTAATCTATACATCCAAAAATTGCCATTTTTGGACACAATCAATAAAACTCATCAATTTATCATTTCAAAATTTTCCAGAATTTTGAAGGTCTGAAAAGTTACGAAACATGAAAAACATAACAACCCTTAAAATCCCTTACTATCCCTTACCTCAAAAAGAAAGACTTCCATTTGGATATTGGATATGACGTTTGAAGGAAACTTGCACTGATGAATAACAATTCACCAAGTATCTAAATACTCACAAAATACACTCGATAATCTAGAGAGAAAAAGAGAGAAAACTTATGAATTCTGGTGTGATTTTAATTTAACTTAGCCTTCTATTTATAGGAAAATGTTAGCACAATCAAGCGACTTGACTTCTTCTACACCGATGGCTTTACTGCTACTATTCCACCCACCAAAAATCAGCCATCTTCCCCAACAACCAAAAGTGGGGCCCACCCATTTCTAGAATTTTACACCAAAATCATTTATAAACCTAATTTTGAATCATCACCTCTTAAAAGTCATAACAAATCATTCGTTCATTTTAAACGGTTCAAAATTTGTGAACATATACTCAACTTATATATGTATAACATATCCAAAATTACAACGATCGAGCGAGTCGATTAAAAATTATAACTCACACATAAAAGTCAGTAGAACAATCGATTTGATCTTTTAATACCTCAATCCGACAAAAATCTCGATAAAATACCTCAACATTAATTCCTTCATTTATAACCACATAAATAAATCCATCATTTATATCCACATCAAATAAATATTTCATTATCATATAAATCAATAATTAATTATTCACAAATAATATTAATCAGAATCCTGATAATGATGACGTGCGGGTTCGAGGAAGAGGGGCTTTCCGATAAGGATTTCTCCTTCTTCGCGCCAGCAATTAGGTGACCAAACCTCTCATTGACGAACTTTCTAGACATTGCCAATAATGTTATCTAATAATATTATTCAAATAATATGAATTATTGATCCGATAATGGAATCTATCGCGATGACAATTATTGAAACAACAATAATATAAAATATCAACGCAAAGAATTATTGATTCAATAAAATAAAATATTGAATAAGAATTACTATAACAATTATTGAGTAGTGCCTTCTCACGTAAGAATCAATAATTGAAAAAAATCTTTGTCTTAATCTGAAGTGTCTACTTGTGCAACTTCACGCGTAGACATCGATTTTAACCACCGAGGTATTCCAACGATGTTAATTAGAATAACAACTTCTGTAGATTATTTATAAAAACTTAAATTTGTCATTTTCTTCATCTGACAGTTATTCTATTATGGGGCCCACAAATGGCTCCGCCATCGTATGAATATTCCCCGACAGAAAGAATATTCGACAACAATGAATATTTTATAACCACTTGCGTATTTTGAAAAAAATAATTCATATATCACCCTTAACTTTAACTTTTATCAATTTAACCATTTACTGAATAGTAATTATAAGAAAAATTGAATACTTTTATTTCATAAAATTCGTGGTCTTACACATAACGTGGAACTTCAGGATACAGTTGAGGAGTTGCAAGAGATAGTAGCTAAACAACAGACCGCAATGACACAAAAAGACGGCGAGATCCAGGATCGTGAGGAACGACTGACAAACGCTGAGGAGAAACTAGTACAGATTGAAGGAGAAAAAGAACATTTGATCGAAGTTGTCATTGAACTGAAGAACAAGCTGAGAGAGGAAGCTACTAAGAGGGCAAGAGCTGAGGATGCCTACGAGGAAGCTTATCAATGAACTGGAAGAGCAGTGAGGAACTCACAGGAAAAGAGGATGAAGATGGAAGAGATGGATAAAGTATTCAATACCGCAATTAATCGAGCTCAAGATCGGGTCATGGGATATCCGATTCAATTCGAGACGCTACCATCATACGTATTAGATCGCAGAACAATGTTCCGAGTCATGGAGGAAGAACGTGATAGGGCTAAGAAGTATCTTAATAGAACATCGTAGTTGTAGTACGATGAGTGAAATGTTAAATAAATTGTAAATCCCAAGTGTTATGCAACCTATGGGATATGACTATGATGTTGTCCTAAAACTTTTGTAGTTCAGGAAAGTAATGTAAATAGCAGTGATGCTATTGTTTTATGTTTCAAAAAGATTATGAATAAATAAAAATTGTTACTTTATTCAAAGTCTTATGTGTTATGTGGTTATTTCTTTTGGAGGCAAGTTAAGTAGAAATTTCTTAAAGAGTTGAATAATAATCTAATGAATTTATTTTAACAGAAAATGCCTCCCAGACGTCAACCAACACGACAGAGAACCACTGAAGGAACCAACAATGACGATAATATTGATGGTAATCCCGTTCAACAACTAGTGACGCTACTGACAGGAGCGTTGCAGAATCAACCACAAAACCATGGTATAACGTTTAAGGATTTCAAGGCGGTTGGACAACCTGAATTCTGTGGGTCCATGAATCCAATCGAAGCACAGACCTGGATTATGGAGATAGAAAAGGTGTTCGATGTCGCTAGGGTAGGGGATGATCAGAAGACTGCTTTTGCAACTTTCATGTTGAAAGCAGAAGCTAGTTATTGGTGGCAGGCCAATAAAACTCGTGAAGGGCTAGGAGTGATGACCTGGGATAGGTTTAAGGAGTTGTTCTTCGAGACTTATTTCCCGGAGAGTTCGAAGAGTCAGCCAGAAGTGTAGTTTCTGGAACTGAAATAAGGAACGATGACGGTATCTGAGTATGCCACGAAATTCAACGAATTGGCGAGATTTACACCATATCGTCAAAGATGCATTGAGCGTAAAGCAAAAGATTTGAACAGGGACCGAAGCCACAGGTCAGTACACTAGGGTTTCTGTTCCGATTGAAGACATTTGCAAATGGTGATGGAGAAAGAAATGTCATCATTGAAGGTGGAGGCGAGGCAGTGACAAAGTTTAATCAGGAACAGAAGAAGAAAAAGAATGAGGCAGAGATTAAGGATGGAGGTGGTAACGGTGGAAACAACAATAACAACAACAGTTTGAAGAGGAAGTGGAATGGGAACATGGGTGCTAGAAACTAGCAGGGTAACCATCAAAACAAAAAGTTTGAAGCATGTGCAACATGTGGGAAATTTCACAAGGCTGCGTGCTTGATGGGGAAACGAGTTTGCTTCAATTGTGGCCAGGAGGGTCACATCACCCCTAATTGCACTTAACCAAAGAAGAATGTGTGCTTCACATGCGGATCCAAGGATCACTTTGCTCGTGAATGCCCTAAGAAGAAGGATGGAGTGACTACCAGAAGCAATGGAGGTACATGGGCCATTACAGGACCTGCAACATTAAACAAACCCCACGGTCGTAACCTTCAACATGGTATGCGAGATCTTGTCTGCAATCAAAAGATGTGGTGTCGTATTATCCCAATCAATGATATAAATGCTTATGTATTATTTGATTCGGGTGCTACTTGTTCATTTATATCTGATGAATTTGCTAAGAGGTTAGAATTGCCTAGAGAAGAACTGAATTTTCCTATGAACATGGAAATTGCAAATAAGGAAGTAATCCATGTTAGATTTGTATACAAGAACTGTAGGGTGAATATTAAGGAGAATAACTTGTTGGTAGATTTGATTCCGATTAGACTTGGAGAGTTTGATGTTATTTTAGGAATGGATTGGCTGTTCAAATATGGAGCGGTAATTGATTGTCACAAGAAGTGTGTAAACCTTATGACTCCGTCAAAGGTAGTATTTTATGGTAGCAAGTCGAATAGACAAATGAAATGTCTGACGACTATGCAGGCCAAGAAATTACTGAGTCAAGGCTGTGTGGGCTATTTAGCTTACATAGTCAATACTCAAAAGAAGGGTGTGAGACTAGAAGAAATACCAGTGGTGAGGGAATTTGCAGAACTGTTTCCAGAGGATTTGTCAGTACTTCTACTTGACAGAGAAGTAGAGTTCGTGATCGACTTGGCGCCGGGAACAACACCAATATCGAAGGCCCCGTACAGAATGGCACCAGTAGAAATGAAGGAATTGATGGTACAGTTGCAAGAGCTGCTGGACAAGAAATATATTCAACCAAGAGTATCGCCGTGGGGAGCGCCAGTTTTATTCGTGAAGAAGAAGGAAGGATCAATGCGTCTTTGCATTGATTATAGGGAGTTAAACAAGGTCACTATTAAGAACAGGTATCCGTTGCCTATAATAGATGACTTGTTTGATCAGTTGAAGGGTGCTAAATATTTCTCAAAAATGGATTTGAGAAGTGGGTATCACCAATTGAAGGTAAGAAAGGAGGAGATACCTAGAACGGCATTCAGAACTCGGTACGAACATTACGAGTTTCTGGTAACATCTTATGGTTTAACTAAGGTCCCTACTTCATTTATGGATTTGATGAACAGGGTGTTTAAACCATTCTTCGACATTGTTGTAGTGGTATTTATTGATGACATTCTGGTGTATTCCAAAACTCAAGAAGAACACGTGGAACATTTACGTTTGACATTGGAGACACTAAGAAAGGAAAAGCTATACGCGAAATTCTCTAAGTGCGAATTTTGGCTAGACCTTGTACAATTTTTGGGTCATGTGATTGACAAAAATGGGATTTCAGTGGATCCATCAAAAGTGGAAGCTGTAATCAATTAAGAACAACCAAGAACACCGTCAGAAATGAGGAGTTAATTGGGAATGGTCGGTTATTATAGAAGATTTATTCAAGATTTTTCTAAGATAGCCACTCCGCTAACAAATTTGACAAGAAAGTCAGAAAATTCGTTTGGACTCGAGAAATGTGAAGAGAGTTTCCAAGATTTGAAGAAGAAGTTAAGTGTGGCACTTTGTGTTGACATTACCGGATAATCTGAGGAAATTTTGTGGTGTATAGTAATGCCTCACACAAAGGGTTGGGTTGTTTCTTATGCGCAGAATGGCAAAGTTATTGTGTATGCATCAAGACAATCAAGGATTATGAGAAAGGGTATCCGACTCATGATTTGGAATTAGTTGCAGTTGTATTTGCTCAAGATATGGAGACACTATCTTTATGGAGAGAAATGTGAAATCTACACAGATCACAAAAGTCTGAAGTATATTTTCACTCAGAAGGATCTGAACATGCGTCAGAGAAGGTGGATGGAATTGATAAAAGATTATGATTGTGAGATCTTTTATCATCCAGGCAAAGAGAATGTGGTTGCAGATGCTTTAAGCAGGAAAGGTCGGGAAAAGTTGATGCTAATAACAACTCAGGAAGAGCTCATTTCAGCAATGACAAAACTGGAGTTGGAAACCAAATTTCCAAAAGAATCTGACGAACAACTATTCCAGATAGAAGCTGGTCCAACTTTAGTGGACAAAGTGAATAATGCTCAACTACAAGATGAAGAGTGTGGGAAAATCAAAGAGAATCGATTAAGGGTAGTGATGTAAAATACAAGATCGATCACCAAGGACTACTACGATTTGAGGGAAGAATCTGGTTCCAAAGAACACCGAAATGAAAGAAGAAGAAATTTTGGCCAAAGCTCATAGCTCAAGATATTCAATTCATCCAGGAAGCACGAAAATGTATAAAGATTTGTGCCGACATTTTTGGTGGCCGAATATGAAAAGGGTTGTTGCAGAATGCGTAGCGAAATGCTTGACATGTCAAAGAGTAAAAGCCGAACATCAAAGACCCAGCGGATTACTTCAACTGTTGGAAATATCGGAATGGAAGTGGGAACACATCACGATGGATTTTGTGGTGGGTCTTCCAACTATTCAGAGAGGATGCGATGCAATTTGGGTGATAGTGGACAGACTGACGAAATCAGCGCACTTTCTACCCATAAAGATTAGATTCAATCTTGATCAGTTGGCAAGATTGTACGTTAAAGAGATCGTTTTGAGGCATTGAGTGCCAGTGTCAATTGTGTCCGATAGAGATCCGCGATTCACGTCAAATTTCTGGAAGAGACTACAAGAATGCATGGGGACATAGTTGCGAATGAGTACGACTTATTATCCACAAACAGATGGCCAAAGCGAACGAACAATTCAGACATTGGAAGATATACTAAGAGCATGCGTCATGGACTTTAAAGGAAGCTGGGAAGAACATTTACCGTTGGTGGAATTTGCTTACAATAACAGTTACCACGCGAGCATCGGACCTTATGAGGCATTATATGGCAGAAAGTGTAGAACTCCACTTTGCTGGGATGAAGTCGGTGAACGTCAACTGCTAGGACCAAAACTAGTGCAACAAACTGCTGATGATGTCAAACTCATCAGGGCAAGATTGGTAGCAGCTCAAGACCGACAGAAGAAGTATGCTGATCAACACAGGCAAGATCGTGCATTTGACGTAGGAAGTTATGTATTCCTAAAAGTTTCACCTTGGAAGGGGAAAATTCGTTTCGGTAAAAAGGGAAAGCTAAGCCTGAGGTTTATTGGACCCTTTGAAGTGCTGCAAAGAGTGGGAGAAGTGGCTTATGAGGTAGCTCTACCTCTAGAGTTGGAAAACATTCATAATGTTTTTCACATTTTGGTGTTACAACCATATAAACCCGACTACAAACACGTGACCGAGTACGAACCGTTGCAGTTCGAGAAAGATTTGTCTTATGAAGAGATTCCTATTCAGATAGTTGACAGGAAAGAACAGGTGTTTAGGAATAAAGTTATACCTTCTGTGAAGGTGATATGGAGGAACCACAACGCTAAAGAAGCTACGTGGGAACTCGAAGAGAAAATGTTGAAAGAGTACCCTGAGTTATTTGTTTAATTCATGGTCTTCGATTACGGGGAATGTAATCTTTGTAAGTAGGGAAGAATGTGACGAATGATTTGTTTAAGTTGTGATTCTGAGGACAGAATCCTTGTAAGAAGGGAATTATGTAACATTCCAGAATTTTAAATTATAATATTAGATATTTATTGATTTATATAAGTATTTAATGGATATGTTTATTGTTGAATAAATAATTTGAGTTGATGTGGGTTAGTTAATTATTTGTTAATTAATTGTTGAATAAATAATTAAGGAGATTATTGATGTATATAAGTATTTAATGGATATGTTATTGTTGAATAAATAATTGTTCAATTTGAGTTGATGTGGATTAGTTAATTATTTGTTCAAAATAATTAAGGAGCTAAGAAAATTAATTGTTATGAGATTATATTTTAATTTAATTTAATAATTAAGCTAGAGAGCTAATAATGATTAAATGAATTATAGTATTTTAATTGGAATTGTGATTAAAATAAGGTGTTAGTTGGTTAAAGAAATTTATAATTATAAAGAAAATTATAATTATGTGAGAATAATTTATGTGTAAAAGTAATTTAATAAATTAGTATTTGAATTAACTAAATTGATTATTTAATTTATTAGAAATGTGACAAATAACCTTGCTATAAATGAGTTATTAAAATAAATTAAAGGAGTTTAATTTAGTTTTGGCCAAACAAGTCTTAATGCATATTAAGTCTTTAATTTAATAGTATTTTATCAAATAAGCTATAAGGATTAATCCATTTGTTTTAGTTAGGTTTACCAAACAAGGTGTAAGGATTAAAGAGTTATTTTATTAGCTTAGTCAAACAAGCCTTATGGCTTTTGATTTTCAAAACTTACATAACTGATATCATTATATCTATAGTTATATTATATATTTAATAAATATTATATCTTATACATTATAATTCTAGTACGTATGTTAGACTAGAGAAAGAAAAACTCGGTTGAAGAAAAAGGGAGAGAAGAAGAAAACTAAGAGAGAATTTGAGAGAATCCTAATAGGTTTTGATAAAAAAGAATTGGAAGAAAGAATCATAGAAAGGAAAACCTTCATCATCTAGCATACAAGGTATCATCCAAACCTTTTTCTTTAAAAAGTTTGTTGTCTTCTTCTTCTTCACAAAAAGTTCTCTGTAAAAATCTTCATGAAGGATAAATTATATGTGGTATATGTTTTATATGATAAATTGTGGGTTATAAGATGGCTTCATGAGTTTATGTATGATTATAGATAAACGAATTCATATATGTATGTAAATTATGAAGAAAAATATATTACAGTGCTTATATGAAAATATATGAGTATGGCTTAGTTTAAAATGAAATTAAGGTTTGATTAATTGTTAAAATATATAAATTGACTATTGAATTTGATAGAGTA
The DNA here is from genome assembly GCA_020205605.1 of Panax ginseng. NCBI lineage: Eukaryota > Viridiplantae > Streptophyta > Magnoliopsida > Apiales > Araliaceae > Panax > Panax ginseng. The sequence continues at coordinate 21,851,541 of CM035146.1, read as the reverse complement.
TGTATAATCATAACTATGGTATTTTGAATTTACTGTTTTGATTGAAAAACAAAATCACAGTGTTGATTTTCATCAAAAATGTCACAAAAACAATGAAATTGGGTGTTGTAAATTTGATGTTTATGTTATTTTATGGATAGAATCATTTTAGGACTCTTTACAATATGTTTATATGAAGTCTATATGTGTATTACATGTTAATTAGTTTATTAGATTGGAGCTTGTAGGCCAATTTGGCTATTTGTTCATGCTTGTTCTTAGAGCTTGGTCGCCGAAGTTCGGACTCGGTATTGTCACGCACGCCAATGATACAAGTTTTAGTCTTAACGCTTATCTTCAATAATAAGCGCCAACCCACAATGTAAATCGTATGGCGCAGTGCGAAAGTTAGCGAGAATGTTCGACGCTTTTAGTTTATTACACAAAGTTCGAAAATAAATGTTATGTGTTAATAATAGGAATGTTAAATGATGATTTCAGTAGTATTAAACTATAAATGAGCATGTTATCAAGGGTTAACTAGTATTAACATAGTTTGATTATGTGAATTGGTAATTTAACCTACATGATGTATATATTTGTTTATATAGATATAAAATGTTTGTAATGACTAATTATGTCATGATGACATATATATAGGGTATTGAGATTCAAGTGGTAAGGGTTAGCTTGTGCTAAAGGCAAGTTTTCTAACTCTAAAACTTCATGGTGCAAGTTTAATTTCGTTGAGTACATTATTGCTTTTAATTCAATTTCAATTACACAAGTTGCTATTCACTATGCATGCTTAATATCCAATTCTCAATAACCTTGACTTAATATTATTCAAGAAATTTATATTATGGTTATTCAATGTTTATGCTATTAGATTATTCCTAAAGCATGGTACTAATTTATAAATGTTGATTCAGTTATGATTGTTCCATAGCATACAGTTATTGTATTTGTATTCAACTAATCCTTAGTTGATGATCGTTGAATTCTAAATTACACTGTAATGTATCCAAAACCAAACCTACTTTGGTGCGGACTTGTATTCTAAATACTGAGATGAACAACTCTTTTATTAGAGGTTTACGCTTAGCGTTGAAATGGTTGTGCATAATACATTGTACGAAGGGTTGATCCCCCTAAGTACGTGGAGTCCTTATAGTCTTATGACTGTTAAAGTTAAAGTTGAAAGATTACTTATAACTGTGGACATGATTCGTGGTCATTAGACCCTCAGTAGTATGTTTTAAAATGTTAATAGAACCTATCATTCAGTTCTAATGAGCCTATTTCTGGAAAATGTTGTAATGTTATAAAGTTATGCATTCTTATTTCAAGTGAGCCTTGTTTGCTCACTCTTGCATATTATATACTTATTACAGCTAAGGTTGAGAAGGTCAATGAACCTACTACTAGCAAGGGAAAGGGGAAAATGTACAAGTGACGAAGACTTGTAATTTTAATTTATTTTATAAACTTTTAAATGATGATGTAATAATTTAATTTCCGCATTAATGATTGTAATTAAAGGTTAGATAACCTGGGAGATTTTTATTTAAGTTTAATCCTGTATGGGCAGGTTTTTATTATTCAATTTTGTTATGATTGGGTAGTTAGAAATGAATGTTTTGATTAAGTGAACACCAAATCTTGAGGAAAAGAAGTACCAGGATTTGGGGGTGTCATAGTCGAGAGTTGTACAATGGCATAGGATTAGAGTTTGTACGAAGTCATTGAAAATGGGACGATGCCCTCCAGTCTTCAAGCTTCAAATTCTATCCGTTACCCCGCACAATAGTCACTCGAGATTTGTTTTTCTTGATTCTTGTGGGACATCGTTGTGTAGAGATGTGTATGAAATGTTGAGACGACGCGGCGTGGCATCGCGTTGGCGAGATGACGATGTTGCCCCTCACCGGTGTTATCACGGTTTGAATTTGATCAGCGACGTTGCTCAGGGCTTCGCTGAGATTGGACTGCTATAATTTGTTGAAGGTCCTCAGTGTCATCTCAGAGGTGTTCCTGTCTTCCCGATGTTATCTCCGGGTTGGTACGGAGTATCTCGTTGTGAGCGCCGAGATTGAAGTTGGTCGCATTTGAAACAAGCATTTCCGGGGTTATCGCCGAAACTGCATTCCTTGGGGTTATCACCAAGGTTGGTGGCTATTCCCATGATTGGGACTGAGACTGGATACCTTGGGGTCATCTCCGAGATTAATCAGTCTACTCTAGTGTGTGTTCCGGTATTGGATCTACACGGCTCAAGGTTATCTTCGAGGTTTGAATTGTTACTCATAGTGTGTGTTCCGGGGTTGATGCTGAACTTTCGGTAGTATCCGGTATGGATATGGATTGTCTTTCAGGGTTCCATCTTAAAAGACAAATCTGTCCTTCTGCAATGTTAGTGACATTAGTACAGAAAATTTCGAGTGTCTACACATATCATTTGTCTTAGCCAAATCAAGTAGCTTAGACCATACCAATAAATTGGATATCAACTTGAAACATTCGTCTAGTCAAATCAATTTACATTATACATTATACCATAGTGGGTTGTTAATCCTAATATCTGTGACAACCCGAGAATTTAGATAATTATTAAAATCCTAAAATGATGGATTAAAGGTTATATGATGAACCTAGATAGAAAATAAGTGCATGGATTCGACGTTTCTGTGAAGGAATTTAAGGATTTCAAAATTTTTAGAGAAGAACTTGAATGATTTGATATACTATAAGTGATAGTCTGATAATGAGGTATATGTTTAGTGTATACGTTCATAAGAATATGTGTATGTGGTGAATATATTAATATATTTACTTCAGTTAAATAAATTGTGAAGACAATTTATAGAAAGGAAAGAAAATAATTGGATATATGGTATTATGTTATATTGATAATGGTATAATATTTAATAGGCAAAACTATGTTTTTCACCACTATACTTGACAAGTTTTACTTAATACACCATTGAACTTTTAATTGTTTGGATTACCCCATTAAACTAATTAAAATAGTAAAATTGGGTCATTCCGTTAAAAAAAGTTGACATACGTTAAAATATTGCTGAGGTAGCGCTGACGTGGCAAATTTTTTTTTTTTCAAAAAACGGAACTTTTTAAAAAAACAGATTTTTTTTAAAAACATAATTCTATAAAAAAATATACTTTTTTAAAAATGATTTTTTAGAAAATAGAATTTGTAAAAAACAATTTTTTAAAAACAATTTTTTTAAAATAGACTTTTTAAAAAATGCTTTTTTAAAAATGCAATTATTAAAAAAAATAGAATTTTAAAAAACAAAACTTTTTAAAAAATAGATTTTTTTAAAATCGAATTTATAAAAAAATATAATTTTTTAAAAATTACATTTTCAAAAAATTATATTTTTTATAGAATTGCTTTTACAAAAAATCTATTTATTTTAAAATCATTTTTAAAAAGTTTCATTTTTGAAAAATTTACATTTTTTTTTTAAAAAACTATTTTTAAAAAATCGATTTTTTAAAAAAATCTGTTTTTTTTAAAATTGTTTTTAAAAAATTAGGTTTTTATAAAAATTCGATCTAAAAAAAAATTATTTTTTGTTTTATTTTATTATGTTTTTGTTATTTTTAAAACTTTAAAATGTTACTTTTTTATTTTTAAAATCTATTTTTGTTTTTTTTGCCACATAAGCAATAAAAATCTGTTTTTTTTGCCACGTCAACAATATTTTAACGTCTGTCAACTTTTTTTAACGGAATGACCCAATTTTACTGGTTTAATTAGTTTAATGGGGTAATTCAAAAAATTAAAAGTTCAATGGTGTATTAAGTAAAACTTGCCAAGTATAATGGTGAAAAACATAATTTTGCCATATTTAATATTATACCAAAGGATGTAAAGTAAAAATATGAGATGAGATCCAATATGCAAATATGTATATTGGTATCAACTAGTTAGTAAATTAAATTCATATTTGAATAAATGATTGATATTTTAAATTATATATTAAATATATAAATAAGTTGTGTGAAAATAGTTTACGGAGAGGAGGAGGAAATTAAATTTAATTATACAATATAAAATGTATAACTTGAATAAGTTATTTAAATATGGTATGAGAATTAAATAACTTAAATGGTTATTTTTATTTAGTGGTCCTAGTATTTAAATATATACTAGTGTCCTAATCTAAGAGAATTGTGGAGCATGTCACAATTTATTTAATGATTATGTGAGTAAGTGAATATAAATATTATGTGATGGTTTATATTTGTTTATTATATAAACAAATAAAAGAAACTAGTTTGATCCTAATTATATATTAGGAATGAAAAATTTAATAACTTAAGGGTTATAATATGGGAGAATGTTAGTATATAAAATATATACTAATTATAAGAGATTTATTTTATACATCTAAGTTAATTAATTTTATAACCTAATTATAGCAAGTCTAATTGGGTTAAGGAAATTAATGTGCGTGAGTAAGGATTTATGTTATAATTGAGGAAATGAAAACCCTAATTAAATAATTAGGGAATGATAATATTAGAAGTGTTGGAAGAAATTATTTTTTTTTGGCCCAAGAAACTAGATTTGAAAGCCTAAAAAAATTAAATGAGTGGCCAAACTTTTAGCCCAATTGAGAGGGGGTATTTTGGACCTTTTGTATACTAATTAAGAGATAAAAAGAAAGAAAAATTGGGAGAATAATAAGGCCAAGTGGACGGGCATTAGAGAAGGAATAAGGAGGGGGATGAATATGATGATTGCTTACTTTAGTTGGTGAACCACTCCTCCCATGTGTCATTTCTTTATTTCACCAACACTTTAACTAAGCTCGCAAGCAACCACTTGGTAATTGAGTGAGAGAGAGAAGAGCTAGAGATGTTGGTAGATTAGGGATAGATATACCAAATATATCTATACTTAATTTTCCAACAAACAAGAAAAAATCTAAGTCTTATCTTGTTCTTTTCATTCTATTATCTAGCATAAACTAAATGAACTAAGAAAGAAAGAGAGAGACTAGAGAAGAGAAAGGAGAGAGACGGGTGGAATAAGGGAGCAAGGGGAAGAGACTTTGATTTTCTTTTTACTCAAAATCATCTTTCACATTGGAAGAATAAGGAAGGGTAGCCACAAATTAAAGGTATAAACCCCTTCTGTTTATGTAATTTTTGATTATTGTAAATCAAATCGTGAAACTATGTTTCTAAACTTAAAAATCATGAATATACTTGTTAATGAGTGTTTAATGTTTAGATATACCCATATTGGGTGTTGTTTCAGTTGAAAATAAAAAATAAAGAAAAGTGATTTTTCTAGTTCATAAACCCTAAAATTTCTATGTACTTTGGATTTTCACCGTTTTTGATCTACACCTTCTTTTTGCGATCCCTCAAAGAAATGTGCTAGATATGTAAGTTAACTACTTAAACCAAGTGGTAGCAGTCAAAAATGTTGAGTACACAGTCTGCAGTAACTGATTTAGCAAAAGCAATTTTTTGTCTTTTAAGGAAAAACAAACTGTTTTGGACAGTCAATGGTAGGGGCAGTTTTGTCATTTTTCTGCCATTTTTTAAATTCTAGAAAAAATTGGAAGGATACTATGATGAGTTTTCTAACATCTCCAAGTGGAATCACTGAAAAAGGAGTCACCTCCATACCATGTCTAGATCTCAAGTTAAAAGCAGTCAAACATGGTTGACCAACCATGACCAAACTGTTTCTGGGCAACCCAGATTTCCAGTTTTGGGTTTGACAACGTTTTGCAAGCCTTTGATCTTGCTACTGATAAGGAGTTTGGTTATGTTGTTGTTTTGATGTTGTAGACTGACATGTAGGCTACACATATATGTCATTAGATCACTTAGATCTTACACTGGATCAAAGATATAAAGGGTCAAAGTAGGGTTGACCATCTATTTTGATGAATCTCTGGAAAACCCAGAATTCACCAAGAACAGTTTTCTGACATGGTTTGACCATGCCAGATCTTGTTCATGTGATGTGTTTAGATGGATCTAGTGTTAGAATGAAAGTTATGAAAATTAGAAGTATCTCACTCTAACTGTTCTTCATTTCTGGGTAACCCAGAAATGAATTCGAAGGTTTAGATCTCTCTGATATGTTGTAGAATGGCCATGAAATTTGATTGTAGTTGTAGTATTACATTTATACTACATGATTTACAACATTAGCAGCCCAGAAAACCTTATGATCACAGATCTACATGTGGTCAAACCTAGCAACTTGATAACTGACTTAGCATGTTCTAGGTTTGTCAAGAACACCTATAGCAACAGATTACATCACTATAGGGCCCTTTAGTGACATTTATTTTACTCAAATTATTATTTTATTAAATAAATAGAAAAAAAAATGGTTTTAATTATTAAAAATACAAAATAAATTCCTAAATATTATTTTAAAGCACGAAAATTAGTTTTTAATTATTCTAATATATTTCATAAATATTTAATATTTTTGGAATATTAATGGTATTTCATTTATTTAATTATAATATTAAATAAATTATTTAAAAATGATTTTAATACATAAAAATCCCGAAAATTTATATTATGGTATACGAAAATATTTGAAGTTATTTTTAATGATTTTAATATTTTGTGATGAATTTCATTAATTAATTAATATTAATGATAATTAATTTATTTAATAATTATATTAAATAAATTGTGAAAAAATAAATTAATGATTTGAAAATCATATAAAAATTATTTTAGTGTTACAAAATATTTTAAGTTATAAATATAACTTTTGATATTTTGTCATGAAAAACATTAATATTTATTATTAATGGTAATTATCTGGATAATGAATTTAATTATTTAATAATCATTTAAATGAGAAATTAAGGTATTAAAATACTTTGAAATATTATAAATATATTATAATATTATGTTATGATTTTCATTAATATTTGATATTAAATAAATATTAATGATAAAAAGAATAATGTGATATTTATATTATATAAATACGATATAAGTGACTGAAAATTGTGATAAATGGTAATAATTACTTAAAAATTATTATGAGTCTTTGAAAAATGTTTTGACTGGATAGAAAATTATATAAGTTAATTGTTAAGTGTTTAGACCGAGTCTTAGTGATATTAGGCTCGAGAATTTTCTGACTAGACCGTCGGGATATTAGAATTGTGTCGGGTTCAACTCAGACTGAAATAGTTTGACTTGATACCAAGTCTTAGAGAATTTGTGGACTGATAGGGTTATATGTTATGTGTTTAAGTTATTATATATATATATATATATATATATATATATATATAACAATATTATACTGTGATGATATTATTCTAATATTGGAGATCTATATTACTAATATTAGGTCTTCGGATTAAACGATATAAACTGTGTAGCAGTGGTCGATGATACATGCAAGTTTCTAACCTTGAACTTCTAATTATTGTGCAAGTTTTCTTAAACTCGACCTCGAGTTGTTCTTTCAATTATACTTGTGGTTAATCATTGCTGATTGCCATGTCTAAGAATTATTAAATCACACTGTGCATACTGCATGTATTCATTATATGAAAGGCTGATCACCTTAATTACCATTCGGTCTAGATATATATATATATGTTCATGTTCAATGTTCGTTCAGCTATGTAAAATTTTTTCATGCTAGTTCGCAATTATATTGTAGAACTATAGCCATCTTTTGTTCAATTCTTTCAATCATGATATATCCTTAATTTATTGAACTTAAACTTGCTGGGCAAACTTATTGTCGACATCGGGATTTTTGGGTGCCCCTTTTCGTTACTTTTTCTTTGGTGTTCTCATTTTAGGTGAGATTTGTTTGAAAAAACAAGTGAAAAAGGTCCGACATGTATAATATCGACGATAGACTGTTAAGAGTCGCCAATTGGTTTTTTAAATGGTTGTACCAACACAACCGAGAAAAGCTTTGCACATTGACCTAGTGAAACCGAGATTCGTTTAGGGTCCGGGGACTTGGTTATGCGGGGGGAAGGTGTTAGGCACCCCTCGACATCCGTGTTACCACGGTGACCGCCTCTTTTCAAGAAATAATTATCTGAGTGTGTGTGTGTGTGGGTTAATGTGCTGTCATATGGAAGTTGTGTGAGGCCTCATTCGAACCTATATACACAGGGTTTGAATTTATGTAAAAATTTAATTTTTAGCAAGATATGGCAGTGATATTTTATAAAAGAGGTTTTTCAAACCCTGATGCTCAATAGGAATTGAGACCTTTTACACTCCCACTTTATTAAGTGATCGGCTTGATTAATTCTATTTGATGGATGCGAGGTATCTGTACGAAAATAATATACAAAAACAATGCCGACTTCCTCGTGGGTATGGAAACCATCTGAGGAAATTCAAACACCGCAGAATAATTTACAAGCTGCTTACAGCTGAAAATGTCCATCACGGGAACCGAATCTAGATCCAATGGGATGAATCTTTGATCACATGATTCCTAAAGCATGAGAATCTTTTGCAATTTGTATGAAAGCGATAAACATGTATATATATAAGCTATAAATATATATATATATATATGAGAACATGATCACCAACCACGAAGCACCTCCATGGGGATCGAAAATGTAAATAAAAGCCGTAAAGCGATCAATCGCCACGAAGGAAATTCCGTGGTAGAGCTAAAATAAATAAATAAATAAATATATATATATATATATATATATATATATATATATATAAGCAATAAACGCATTGGATGTAAAATCCGTGCTCATCGAACAAAGTTCACCACAGTTCATATATATATATATATATATATATATATATATATATATATATATATATATAAGCAAATAAATGCAGGATATAAAATCTGGCTCATCGAGCAGAGTTCGACACACGCTTAATATATATAATATATATATTAAAGCGATAACGCCTGCACTAAAGTCTAGGCTCATCGAACAAAGTTAGACACACATTTCATAAATATATAAATATATATATATATATATATATATATATATATATATATATATATATATATATATAGAAAAGCAAATAAATGCTCCGGGCAAAATTCAGGCTCAATCGAGGCATAACTCGATAATGTTAGTCAATATATATATATATATATATATATATATATATATATATATATATATATACAGACTTTGAATGAAATCAACGATCAAGTCCCAAGGGCAAAAAGCAAGCTACACGACTCTCAACGTGTAGAAGGGTGTGTGCAAAGATGAAGAGAAAAACTCTAAAGTGTGTTAGAAGGTTTACAGCTGACTGCTAAAAAAGGCATCTATATCTTTAGAGTGGGTAAACACTGGCTTTTATGGGTACAAAAGAGGCTATATGTGATCTCACAGGTGTTTAAAAGAGGGAAAATACACTGTATGGGCGAGTGCGGAGCGAATTGTGCAGGGTTTCCCCGTCTTTTTCTCCTTTAAAATCAGCAACCCAAGCCCTCTATTTATAGGCATATTAGCCACATGTGTACCTGTGACTGAGCCGCAGGTGTACCAGAGGCAACCCGGGTTGGCCCGGGTTTTTTGGGTCGGGTCGTTTCGAAGTACGTGCACTCAGACATTATAATGTCCACTCGAACTTTCAGAAGTGCAATCTGGGCATCCGTTTGAGGTATACATGACCTATTTTGGACTGCCGTTATTGAGAGTTGTACGATGGCATGGGATTAAAGTTTGTGCGAAGTCATTGAAGATGGGACGATGCCCTCCGGTCTTCAAGCTTCAACTTTCATCCGTTACCCCACACAATAGTCACTCGAGATTGGTTAGCCTTGTGGGACATCGTTGCATAGAGAAGTGATGTGGCATCGTGTTGACGAGATGATGATGTTTCCCCTCACCGGTGTTATCATTGGATTGGGCTAATAAAGCAGACGTTGCTCAGACTTCGCTGAGATTGGACTGTTGCAATTGTTGAAGGTCCTCATTGTCACCTTTGAGGTGTGCCTGTCTCCCCGATGTTGTCGCCGGGTTGGTAGAGTGGATCTCATTGTGAGCACCGAGATTGAAGCTGGTCGCATTTGAAACAAGCATTTCCGGGGTTATCTCCGAAATTGCATTCCTCGGGGTCATCACCAAGGTTGGTGGCTATTCCCATGGTTGGGACTGAGACTGGATACCTCGAGGTCATCTCCGAGATTAATCGGTCTTCTCCGGTGTGTTTTCAAATATTGTATTTGCAAGCCTCGGGGTTATCTCCGAGGTTGGATTTGGTTACTCCCAGACTGCGATTTGGGGTTTGATGCTGAACTCCCGGTGGTATCCGGTACGGATTTGGATTGTCTTTCAGGGTTCCCTCTTAAAAGACGAATCTGTCCTCCTGCAATGTTAGTAATAGTAGTATAAAAAATTTCGAGTGTCTACAGATGCCCCTCTTTATCATACTCACGTATGGCGATGCATGGGTAGGATAAAGAATCCTAGACACTTGAAACGTAACAAGACGAACATGGTGCTATGGATAGCAATATGATGTAAATGCATGAGGCATGTGTACGGGGTTGTAGCCCAACATGCTGGGGATGATAGCTGGATCCCTGTTATTTCAACTGGGGATTGGCAATGCTGACCAGATTCGATGTGTAAGCCGAATTTGTTAGGATGTTGATGTTGGAGTTATCATCAAATCCCTGTGTTTTTGATTATGACTTGATCCTGAAGATGTACCTCTTATGTGTAAGATGTGACGCCCCCAAAATTAGGTATACATCACCCATCTTAGGTCGTCAGATACATGGTACAAAATTCAAATACAACTTACTAATACAACTGTCGTGTATAATACGATAAAACATAACTGTGAGTTTGAATACAATTATTGTCTACTAGAGATTATACAAACTCAAAAGGAGTCCTCATTACAATTATTAACACACTATTTCACAGAATAGTGAGGACTACTAATGCTATCCTCTGGACCGTTACTCCGTTCCCCGACTAGTCCCTGTTATGTTCTCATTTCCTGAAGAGAACAGTGAAAGAAAGGGTGTGCTCAACTAGCCCAGTAAGAAAAATTATGACTAAGATAATGCAGAATAAATTATCGTTAGCCTTCAACAGTGTTAAACTGATAAAATATAACAACATCAAGTTTAACTGCAGTGGAACAAGAAATCCATTAAAAGAGTCAAGTAGAGAATAAAATCTACTATCTTTTATGATTTAAAAGGTTTTTCATGACTTTTATCGCTGGGACTCAGCTTAATAAATAATTCACATCATCGAATCACCCATGTACTACGGCCAATGATATTCTTTAGTATCACGACCACAAATTATCCATGCACTAAAGCCAAGGACATTCGTGTATTCATTAATGGTCATGATCATGGCAACAACTGTCCATCAATGCACTACGGGCCAATGATAACTTTTACCACATCATTTGTAACATTACGGTTATGATTACAATCAATAATCCACAGTCGTCATAATCATACCAAGTCCATCTATGCACTACAGGCCACAGATGACTTTCAACATAATATAAACATGAGGATGATGACAATGACATAAGAATTCAATAAAACAAGTACAAGAATTAATTTATCCAGGAACTAATAATGTCCAAATTGTTAACATGATACTGCTTTGTAGAGTAAAATTCAAGAATGATCAGAAGAATATTTTCATGAAAAGATACTGGATGAAGTGCAAATATCAAGGATATTCTACTAATTTCATGGAGTATAGAAGTCAAACCTTTAACCAACTGAGTATAATAAAGAATGGAATAACAAAAGAAATCACCATGCATGCGGTATTGCAGATGATAAAAGTTATTCAAACAGAATAATAATAACGGAACCGGTCGGGAAAAATTTTGCACCGACAGCGATGTTCCGAATGAATAATAAAGACGGGAACCAGTGCGTGTAAAACACATAGGCGAGGATGTTCCAACGGAATAATAATAAAGATTTAAACCAGGTCCGTGTGTAAAACACACGCATATGATATTCCAACGAATAATAATAAATACGGAACCCAGTGCGGTGTAAAACACACGATGATGATGTTCCAATGTAATAATAGAAGAATGACTCCAAGAATAGGGTAAACCACGTATACAAAGTTATTCCAACGTAATAATAAGCAATGGAATAACAACGCTTCTCTTCATGAATAAGAAAGAATAACACCCCTTACATTAGTAGGAGATTGAATCTTTAGCAGATGGTGTAATAATGTAATACTCTTCTTCTTTCTCTTATTCTCTCTATACTTTCTCTCTCTATAGCTTGAATGAATTAAGTGAAAATAATGAAGCACTAGGCCTCTATTTATAGAAGATTTCTAGCTTAGCACTTGGAAATGTGAAAAGGCAAGTGGCTTGACGACTGGTGATGTGAAAAGAAAAGTGGTTTGACGCCTGTAATGTGAAACACCAAGTGGTTTGACGCCTGTAATGTGAAACGACAATTGGTTCGACGCCTGTAATATGAAACGGCAAGGGGTTTGACATCTGGTAAAGGTAATTACTATTGACGAAGGTAATTACTATTGACGAAGAGACTCTTAGATGATGACATATGGGCCCCCCCATAAAATAACCAAACTTACCACAAACATCTCATAATAGACTCTTTATATACATCAAGGATTGAATAAATATTACCACAAATCATTTTATTTTTAATCAACACATATTTAATCTTTCAACAATTATTAATCATTTATAACTTGTCGTCTCAATTATTGATTTAATAATATAAGAGATATGATGCAGCAATTACTGTAACAATAACTAAGTATAGCTGAGTGACTTCTCACGTAAGAATCAATAATCAATACCGTGTGCTACTATGCAACCACGCGTATTACTGTACTTTTACTACTGGGTAGTTCAATAGTTTTAACGGTAACACCTCCGCCGTTATTTTCATAAAGTATTTTTGTCGTTTTCTCAATCCGACAATAATTCCGTTGTGGGGTCAACCAATGATTGTGCCGTCGTACGAATATTCCCCGACAAAAAGAATATTCCCCGACCAAACGAATATTTTATAACAACTTGCTTACTTTGCAAAATTTATAAATATTACCCACAACTATAAAATTATATCAAATTTACTCCATAATATTCAAAAATAATATTTATAGAAAATTCATCTTTATTTATAAAAGTTGGGGTCTTACAACCTCCCCTTCTTATGAAATTTTGCCCTCGAAATTAGGGTACGTACCTGGTATGTCGAAGAGGTAAGGATATCTTGATTTCATTTTAGATTCTAACTCCCATGTCATTTCCTCAACATCGTGGTTTCTCCACAAAACTTTGACTTGAGGTATAACCTTGGAGCGTAAAATATGTTCCTTCTTATCCAAGATTTGAATAGGAACCTCTTCATACGTCAAATCTTCCGCTATTTCATCCGGTTCTAACTCAATAATGTGGTTCGGGTCTTTCACATATTTACGTAACATGGATATGTGAAAAATATTATGAACACGAGACATACTTGGCGGTTAAGCGAGTCTATAGGCCACAATTCATACTCGATCGAGGATTAAAAATGGGCTGATGTATCGAGGATTGAGTTTTCCTCTCTTTCAAATCTCGTAACTCCTTTCCATGGAGCAACACGCAACAACACATGATCTCCTATATCGAATTCCACGTCCTTTTGATGAAGATCAACATAACTCTTTTGTCGATCTTGTGAGGTTTTTATACGTTGTCGGATCGTTTGAATCTTTTCTGTAGTCATACGCACCAACTCCGGTCCCCAACAACGTTGCTTCACCCACCTCATCCCAAAGATATCTTTGGAGAACGACACTTTCTTCCATACAACGCTTCGAATGGAGCCATGCCAATACTTGCTTGATAACTGTTGTTATAGGAAAACTCCACAAATGGTAAGAACTTGTCCCAACTTCCCTTGAAATCAAGGACACAGAGTCTTAATAGATCTTCAAGAGTTTGAATAGTCCTCTCCATTTGTCCCGTCCGTGCCTCGAGGATGATATGCTTAGAAACTAAATCGTAAGTCTGTGCTCATAGCTTTTTGCAAACTAACCCAAAATCGTGAAGTGAATCTTGGGTCTCGATCAAAAACTATGGATACCGACATACCATGCAGTCTTACAATCTCGTTTATGTACATACGAGCAAGACGTTCAAGTGTATAACTTTCTCGTATCGGTAAGAAATGAGCAGACTTGGTCAATCTATCAACAATGACCCAAATCGCATCTATGCCTTGAGAATCCTTAGGAAGACCGGTAACAAAATCCATGGTAATGTGCTCCCACTTCCATTCTGGAAATTCAAGTGGTTGCAATGGACCTTTTGGTACTTGATGCTCCGCTTTAACTCGTTGACAAGTTAGACACCTTGAGATAAACAACGCTATCTCTCTCTTCATATTGCTCCACCAAAATGTATGACGAATATCATGATACATTTTGGTACTCCCAAGATGGATTGTAAATGGTGTGTTGTGCGCCTCCATCATGATTTTATACTTTAAATCAGGGTCGTTAGGAACACAAAGTCTGGAGTTGACTCAAAGTATTCCTTCTTCATCGATTCTTGCTTCCGGCATAGTACCTTCTTCCTCATACGCATCAGCTCCAGGTCTGTAACTTGAGCAGCTTTAACTTTATCGATTAAAGTCGATTCTACTCGTATATTCGCCATCATCACATGGGTCCCTGGAGTCTTTAACTCTACCTCCATCCTTTGCAAGTCACACAAAATGGGCCTTTGCGTTGACAATATCGCACTCGTACTTGCATATTATCTTCTACTCAATGCGTCAGCTACCACGTTCGCTTTTCCAGGATGGTATTGGATGGTATGATCATAATCTTTCAAAAGTTCAAGCCAACGTCATTATTTCATGTTGAGTTCCTTTTGAGTAAAGAAATATTTGAGGCTTTTATGATCCGTAAAGATCTCCACTTTCTCCCCATACAAGTAATGTCTCCAAATCTTTAGTGCGAAGACAACAGCTGCCAACTCTAGAACATGAATAGGATAATTCCTCTCATATTCTTTGAGTTATCTTGAGGCATAGGCTATGACTTTTCCATGTTGCATGAGAACACATCCCAACCCTTTGCACAAGCATCACCGTAGATGACAAATCCTCCGAGGCGGATGGTATTATCGAGCAGTGCCAAATGAGTCTCCTCTTGAGTTTTGGAAAACTCTTCTCACATTATTCGCTCCAACCGAACTTTGTATCTTTCCGAGTCAGTTGAGTTAATGGAGTAGCAATTCGAGAAAATCCTTCCATGAATCTCCGATAATAACCAGCTAAGTCGAGAAAGCTACGTACTTTGGTCACTGATTTAGGTTGCTCCCAACTTTGAATTGCTTTAATCTTTGTTGGGTCAACAGATATTCCATGACTTGATACTACGTGCCCAAGGAATGCTACTTCCTCAAGCCAAAATTCGCATTTCTTTAACTTGGCATAAAGCTTGTATTCACGAAGCTATTGGAGTGTCAGCCTCAAGTGTTGCTCATGATCTTCACAGCTTTTGGAATAAATAAGGATGTCATCAATAAAGACGACCACAAAGTGATCCAAATATTCCTTGAATACTCGGTTCATCATATCCATGAGGGCAGCAGAAGCATTAGTCAATCCAAAGGGCATGACTAGGAATTCATAATGCCCGTACCGAGTTCTGAAATCCGTCTTTGGAATGTCATCGGTTCTAATCTTCAATGGGTGATATCCGGAACGAAGATTAATCTTTGAAAAGAATTCGGCTCCTTGCAACTGGTAAAACAAGTCATCAATACGTGGCAATGGATACCTATTTTTGATGGTGACATGATTCAACTCTCGATAATCAATACAAAGTCGCATACTCCCATCTTTCTTCTTCACGAATAGAATAAGAGCACCCCAAGGAGAAGTACTAGGATGAATAAAGCCGATGTCTAACAATTCCTGCAGTTGGAACTTTAACTCCCCTGAAGTTCAATAGGAGCCATTCGATATGGGGCTTTGGAAATGGGTTTTGTACCGGGTTCAAGGTCGATATAAAATTCAATTTCACGCTCAGGGGGTAGGCCAGGAAGTTCTTTGGGGAATACGACAGGAAATTTATTAACAATAGAAATATCGTTCAAAAACCGACGTATTTTGTTTAAATCATGACATGAACTAAAAAGCTTGACATCCGCTTTTTCAATAAACGAATAGCTTTATGGCTTGAGATGACCGTGATTGATTTTAATGGTTTGGTCGCTTGAATTCGCATAATAGGTTGATTAGGAATATGAAAGATAACAACCTTACGGAAACAATCAATTTTTGCATGATGAGTACTTAACCAATCAATCCCTAGAATCACGTCAAATGCAAGTATTTTCAATGAAATAAGATCTACAGGTAATGTGAGGGTACCGATTTGAACCAAACAACACTTATAAACAGTGGATGTAATGAAGGTTTCTCCCAACGGAGTTTCCATAGATAAGTCAAAGTCTAATTTCTCCAGAGTTAAATTTAATCGATGAGCGCAAGTAGGAGAAATAAAAGAATGGGTAGAACCGATATCAAATAAAGTATAGATTTCGTTAGAGTTGATGATAAGCTTACCCGTAATGACCTCATTCGGGTTCCTTGCTTTCTGGGAGGTCACAACAAACGCTCTCCCTTGTACTACAAGTTTTGACTTTTCTGGGACAGCCTTTGGTGCCTCCATCCTAGCTGAATTTGTCTTCGGTGAACGACAAAATTGGGCTAAGTGACCTTCTCTTCCACAATTATAACATGCTTTGGACGACATCGCGCAGTTTGGACTGATGTGCCCCACCCCTCCGCATTTGAAACATATGATAGGTGGTCGCTCTCCTTCCTTAACAATAGGTCTTTGGTCTTCGACGTCTTTCCATCATTGTTGAATCTCCTCTTCTTGAAATGTCCATTCTTATTATTTTGGCCCTAATTACCACCGAAGTGGTTACCATTTCTGGCCTGTTGATTCCCTCCACGGTTGTTGTCACCGCTTCGATGACTGCTCTCGCTGGTATTATCATTTTACCGGCTGCTCTCTTTTAGTTGCGTTGACTCGTTATCGCGTTCCACTAACTGAGCCCTATTTATAACATCTGAATATAAACACAGTTTATGAGAAATAAGATGTTGACGTATCTTCGGCTTCAAACCTCTTAAAAACATTGGTGTCATTCTCTCTTCATTATCCACCAAGTGGGACGCAAACAGGGATAACTCCGCAAATTTAGCCTCGTATTACGACACGGTCATATTATTTTGTTCCAACTTGATAAACTCCACCTCCTTCATGTGACGAATACTTTCGGGAAAGTATTTGTCGTTGAACAGCTCTTGGAACTTCTCCCAAGATATCTTCAGTATGATAGGTTGAGTACGTTTTACCGATTCCCCCCAGTAATCTGCCTCTTTGCGCAACATAAAGGTGGCAAAGGGAACCTTTTGCTCCTCGGAGCATCCCAAGACATCAAATATCTTGGTGATCTACTTTATCCATGCTTCCTCCATAAGTGGTTTTTGCTCTCCCTTAAACTCTGGTGGTCCCAGCTCCTTGAACTGTTTAGCGGTGACCGCCCGAGAGTTTCCAGTGTTTCCACCTACATTTTGGACGAGTCGCTCTCTCCTGCACTGTTGCATAAATTGCATAAAGCCCCTGAACATTTGATCATTCATCATTTGGTCAGTGTTGTTGTTTGCATGAGGATTGTTGCCTTCCTGATGCACATTATCTTGATTATTAATATGTGGTGAATCAACGGTCGCCTGTGCTCGATTGTTATTCTCAACATTCTCAGATGTCATTTTTAGATACTGCCACAAAACAAAGGTTAATTGACATGTAACATATTATCCCTAAATTCTGACCGACCAATTAAATACCACATAAACTTAGGTAGGTCATACTAGCGAAGGAATTTCCCGTCTCTCCCCTCCTAGTACTATTCTTACATCTTAGCCAGGGATCATATCCCAAAGCTTTGATACCAACTGTGACGCCCCCAAAATTAGGTATACATCACCCATCTTGAGTCGTCAGATACATGGTACAAAATTCAAATACAACTTACTAATACAACTGTCGTGTACAATATGACAAACCATAATTGTGAGT
Organism: Panax ginseng; assembly: GCA_020205605.1. Lineage (NCBI taxonomy): Eukaryota > Viridiplantae > Streptophyta > Magnoliopsida > Apiales > Araliaceae > Panax > Panax ginseng. The sequence goes on along the minus strand of CM035146.1, from coordinate 21,833,425 downwards.
TTGAATACAATTATTGTCTACTAGAGATTATACAAACTCAAAAGGAGTCCTCATTACAATTATTAACACACTATTTCATAGAATAATGAGGACTACTAATGCTATTCTTTGGACCGTCACTCCATTCCCCGACTAGTCCCTGTTATGTTCTCATTTCACGAGAGAATAAAGGAAAAAAGCAGTGAGCTCAACTAGCCCAGTAAGAAATATTATGACTAAGATAATGCAGAATAAATTATCGTTAGTCTTCAACAGTGTTAAACTGATAAAATATAACAACATCAAGTTTAACTGCAGTGGAACAAGAAATCCATTAAAAGAGTCAAGTAGAGAATAAAATCTACAATCTTTTATGATTTAAAAGTTTTTTCATGACTTTTATCGCTGGGACTCAGCTTAATAAATAATTCACATCATCGAATCACCCATGTACTACTTTCTACGATGATATTCTTTAGTATCACGACCACACAAATTATCCATGCACTAAAGCCAAGGACATTCTTGTATTCATTAATGGTCATGATCATGGCAACAACTCATCCATCAATGCACTACGGACCAATGATAACTTTTACCACATCATTTGTAACATTACTACATGATTACACCGAATAATCCCCTCATTCATAATCATACCAAGTCCATCTATGCACTCACAGAACCACGATGACTTTCAACATAATATAAACATGAGGATGATGACAATGACATAAGAATTCAATAAAACAAGTACAAGAATTAATTTATCCAGAACTAATAATGTCCAAATTGTTAACATGATCTTTGCTTTGTGAGAGTAAAATTCAAGAATGATCGGAAGAATATTTCCATGAAAAGATATCTTTGGATGAAGCGCAAATATCAAGGATATTCTACTAATTTCATGGAGTATAGAAGTCAAAACTTTAACTAACTCAGTATAATAAAGAATGGAATAATAAAAGAAATCACCATGCATGTTGTACTTCGCATAAACAGGTTATTCCAGCAAAATAATAATAACGGAACCAGGTCAGGCAAAATTTGCACCGACAGGATGTTCCAACAGAATAATAAAGATGTAACTAGGTCCGGTGTAAAACACATGTATGTGGATGTTCCAACGGAATAATAATAAAGATTTTAACCAGTCCTGTAAAACACACACGACAAGATGTTCCAATGAATAATAATAAAAAAGATTTTACCAGTCCTGTAAAACACATAGACAGGATGTTCCAATGAATAATAGAAGAATGTCACCAAGTATAGGGTAAACTGGCATTATACTGAGTTATTCCAATAGAATAATAAGCAATGGAATAACAACAGTTTCTCTTCATGAATAAGAAAGAATAACACCCCTTACATTAGTAGGAGATTGAATACTACAGTAGTGTAGTAACAGAATACTCTTCTTCTTTCTCTCTTATTCTCTCTATACTTTATCTCTCTATAGCTTGAATGAATTCATGAAAAATAATGAAGCACTAGGCCTCTATTTATAGAAGATTTCTAGCTTAGCACTTGAAATGTGAAAAGGCAAGTGGCTTGATTTAATCGGTGATGTGAAAAGAAAAGTGGTTTGACGCTCAGTAATGTGAAACACCAAGTGGTTTGACGCCTGTAATGTGAAACGAAAATTGGTTCGACGCCTGTAATATGAAACGACAAGTGGTTTGATGTCTGGTAAAGGTAATTACTATTGACGAATGTAATTACTATTGACGAAGATAATTACTATTAACGAAGGTAATTACTATTGACGAATAGACTCTTAGATGATGACATATGGGCCCCCCCAATAAAATAACCAAACTTACCACAAACCTCTCATAATAAACTCTTTATATACATCAAGGATTGAATAAATATTACCACAAATCATTTTATTTTTAATCAACACATATTTAATCTTTCAACAATTATTAATCATTTATAACTTGTCGTCTCAATTATTGATTTAATAATATAACATATTATACAGATGATAATGTGACAATAATTGAATCAATAATATAAGAGATATGATGCAAAGAATTCATCATAAATAATAATTGAGTATAGGTGAGTGACTTCTCACGTAAGCATCAATAATCAATACCGTGTGTCTACTATGCAACCACGCCATTCATCGTACTTTTTTACTAATGGGTAGTTCAACAGCTTTTAACGGTAACACCTCCGTCGTTATTTTCATAAAGTATTTTTGTGATTTTCTCAATCCGACAATAATTCTGTGGTGGGGTCCACCAATGATTGTGCCGTCGTACGAATATTCCCCGATAAAAAGAATATTTTATAACAACTTGCTTACTTTGCAAAATTTATAAATATTACCCACAACTATAACATTATATCAAATTTACTCCATAATATTCAAAAATAATATTTATAGAAAATTCATCTTTATTTATAAAAGTTGGGGTCTTACATAAGAGATCTGTGGGGATAAAACTTGATCTGTTTGAGGATGTGTATAACATATTCCATCATCTATCCTCTTTGATAACATTGACCTTTTCTAGTTAGTATCGCCAGAACATGTCAGGATCCTACTGGATTTATTGCCAACAACAAATGTTGTCAGGGGTGCCTGACCTTCATTGACGTGTACTTCACCGACATGTGAATCAACGGTTGAAAAATCCTGTGGGATATACTGTCAAGGCTGCTTGACCTTCGTTGACGTGTGAATCAACGGCTGAAACTTCATGGATAGATTGTCAAGGTTGCTTAACTTCCACTGTCGTGTAGATCAACGGAGCATTGCGTTATGACCCCCGCCGGGGATATGTTGGTTACGAACAGTCGGGTGTGAAAACCTCGGATAGCTCTAGAGTTCTGATAGGTTTAATCACTATCGACTGAAATAATGTCAAGGCTGCTTGACCTCAATTGAAATGTGTGTCAATGGCTTGAATGTACGTTGTAATCCCTTGTCGTGATTTCATGTTGTAACCCCCGTTGGGGATCTACTGGGGACTTATGAGTGAGTACGCAATAATTGCACAGCCCTCAATGCTTTGATGGGTTTACTTGCCATCGGTTGAGATAACGTCAAGGCTGCTTGACCTTCGTTGATATGTGTCTCAACGGCTGAGCACGCGTTATTACTCCCGCCGAAGATATACGTTGTAACCCCCATCGGGGATATACGTTGTAACCCCCGTCGGGGATATACGTTGTAACCCCCGTCGGGGAATATACGTAGGGTAACGACCCGGAGTCGGCGGCATCGGACCTGTATAAGGTATTGCCGTATGTGACTTATGACAACTGGGATCATTGGTAGGGTATACCTTGTATTTAGGTGACTACCAATGAGTGCTGTACAAATTCAAAGTCTCATCTGAGAAGACTAGGATTGTATGCAGTTTAGCTCAATCGCGTGGTGTTTTTATTCTCGATTTGACCTTTCTAGTCTGTAAGAACTCTGTTTCAACTCAAACTGGACCAAGCCAGAGGGCTGGGACCCCCATAGGGAAGCCGCAGGTGCACCTACTATAGCCACAGGTGGGCCTGCAGCCAAGCGCGGATCATAAATCCTGCAGGCTGGTCTTCACAAGTCATTTTCAACTCACTTCGCATAGAGAAAACCGCGAGCCATCTTCAGATCTGTTGAGTGTCACCGTACAAATGTTCTACACTATCCTGGTAACGTATGCATGTATTTTTTCCAGTGTTTGTCCGTTAGATTGTGAATTATCGCACGAAATGCATCTAAACACATAGTAGTGATTATGTATGCACAAATGACTTGATAAAAAATATTCAACATAGTAAATGTTAGTATTAAACCATCTTTGAACATAATGATGTGAAAAAATTTGACTTCTAAGATAATCAATTAATTGGCACCTTTTTCTCGCTATTTTTTGTCATATTTGAGGTCTAATGAGCAAAAGGTAGAAAGGCAAAGTACTCCTAGCATTGAGGTTGGCCTTGTGCATGATGATTTTAATTTTTAATGCATATATTATATATATAACTTTGCGGCAGGTGTGCTACTGAATGGCCACCTAGACATGCCTATGTGCATGTGGATAGTCCTATTTTCAAAGGGGACTATGGCAAAATTTTTCCAAATGTAGGCATTGTGTAGTCATGGACTTTAACTCTATTATATGTTAAAGTAAATGAATGCATTCATATAGTCATAAATGCATTTTAAAAAGCTCCAGGTAAGGAAATCCCACACCCTTTCTGAGGTGATTTGGAGACTTATTGTCCAGATATTATGGATCCCGATCAAATGAGCGCTTCTTACAGACCGCTTCAAGGCGTGCACGCGGAGGGCTTCTGAAGTGCCTCATCCTCGTTCTGTCAAACAGCCTCGCCGGTTGGTGGAGGCCATGATACGTCCTGTCCAGGTAGATGTTCTAGACGTTGAGGACGAGGAGGTGGATATTTTGATTGAGGATCCCGCTCCTGTTACACATATCCCTCGCAGGGAGCTTCCGAGCATTCAGGTGGTGAACCCAGAGTTGCTGGGTGATTTGGACAGACATCCATCGATGTATTTTCATGCTAACGAGGTATGGCGTTAGACTTTGATCTTCCTTCTTTCCTATTGATGAGGATTAAAGGGTTCTGATGTTGATCTGTATTTCATGCAGGTTCCAGGTTTTACAAAGCCTCGAGGGAACTGGTTTAGCATTAACTCCATGTACCAGGCGCTTCATCCTAACTATAGAGCGGTAGTGCATGAGTGGGGATTTGGGGCATTTTTCTCCATCCTTCCCCGTCGTTGTCCCTGGGGTTACCTCCGTGCTTTGTCTGAGCGATGGTTTCATCAGACTCAGTCACTCCATTTGCTGGATTACGAGGTGATGATGACGCCTATGGATTGGTGATTTATCATAGGTATGGAGTTTGGAGGGGAGCCAGTGCCTTGCATGGCGAATATTACCCCTACTGCCGTTAGATCTTTATTAGGAGTTCCGGCGGAGATGCTCAAAGGCAGGACTATCCGTTCAGGTCCTTTGAGCGTAGATGCTATGAGCGGGCTATTGAGTGAGCCCATGCCTGATGATCTCAGGATCGTGGATCGCGTCGCTGCGGCGATTGTTCCCGATGATCATTCGAGGTCGCTTCATAGCGAGATAACTCTTCCACTAGTATCTTTTGCTTTGGTCGGCCGCCACACGCGATGTGGACCGATAGAGAGTATGACCGGGCTCTTACCTTTACCTATTTCCTTCTGGCATCGCGCATGCGCTCACGAGGTTTGACCAGAGGCTTGGCTAGGATTTTACCCATTTCTGCATTTGAGTACTTCTCCGCCTTTTTCCCATTCATAGGTTAAGAGTGTTTACTGATAGCAGATGTTTTGCCATTGTGTTGGCTATTTTGGGCCTATGAGAGGCTCCCATGTTTGCATCCTGTGAGTGTGTTAGGTTTAGATACCTATCCACGAGGACGCCGATGGCACCATTCTATTTTGCTGGAGGTCCTTGTAGCTGAGGGATTCACTCACTGCCGCATGCAGCTAGAGTTGCTGATGGCGGGTACCATTACATGGATTCCCTATTCAGGGGAGCATTTGACCATCGGCTTTGAGGATGGACATCCGACCGGAGTCGAGTATTTGATTTCCACTAGAAGAGTTCCTCTCTTCACTGATGGAGGCTGGGAGCTCTATTTAGGAGAGCGTGCTATTAGGAGCACTACAGGGGAGATCCGTGTACCGATCTTGCCTCCTGCCAGGCGTCATTGGCCCGTATCACAGTCACCCGTCACTGATATCCCATTGTTGGGGCATGACAATTTTACATTATCAGAGGGTCCATGTACTCAGGAGACGTTCTAGCGGTGGTGGTCCCCTCGCACTATTGGAGCCCAGTCCCGCACCATACAGTGCATGGGGGATATGGTTCCAGGATCTTTGATGATGACGGATTGGGTAGCTTGCGTCCGAGCTCTGAATCATATAACCCAGATTGATAGCTTGATTCTTGCGGTTGGATCGTGCACACATATTTATCCGGCATTTGGGCGAGATCCAACAGAAGTGAGTCATTTGTTCCTTCCAGCCAAAGGCCGCCCTCGAGACGACCCATTCGGTTTTGCTTGCCAGAGATCCTCCTCTTTATAGGCCCGACATCCCTATTGATAGAGATCTAGTGACTCGGGAGGAGTTACATCGTGGACGAGATTGAGGACGTGTACATCGAGACCCCGGTCTTCTTCCGATGTATATTCTCGTTATATCTTTTGATAGGCCTCTGTTAGATATTGGGTGGTCGCTCCCATTCTCGCTATATCTTTTTGATAGGCCTCTCATAGTAGTAGGGCTGGTTGTGCCCCATTTCCCTCGTGATTTGTAGTCATGCATGTGTTGATGTATTAGATGATGATATACTTAGGAATGTATGCACCGTTTTTCATTCCCTATATCATATTGTCATCCATTATCTGTTATGCATGTATCATGTTATGCATATATATGTTTGTCCAGAGATATTCGGCATTGACCCCTGAATCGTCTTATGACACGGCCCGCACAGATGTCTTCTTCGACAGTTAGCCGTATAGATCATACCCCACCATCAGTGGTGGAATTAGGTATGCGATCGTGGTACGATAGCATGTCACCCCCAGATAAGGTGACCGTAGATCAGTTGTTGCAGCATACCATGACTTTATTACCTTTTCAGGTTCATGCAGGATTTGTAGATGGGATGCTAGAGCATTGGCTACCTGATAGGCAGGTATTCCGGTTTGGCACCCATGAGTTGACTCCTACTCTGGAGGAGTATGCACGTTTAACGATGTCGCCTTTTGATGCACCTTGCGTGCATCTAGCTTTGGGAGACATGAGTATTTATCTTCATGACTCTCACAGGATTGAGGCGCAGAGTAGGTGACAGACGGTGACATCTAGCCATGTGATCTCCCAAATCTTTTCAGATAATGATTTTGGCTCAGAGGATAGCTATTCACAATATTCCGGGGATTTCACCGCACGAGAGGATCATTGGCGTTTGGCCAGATTTGATGTACTGTTGTTGTGCGTACTGTCGTATGTCTATATGCCACGATATATGGACGAGATAGACATTGGTGTTATTATGGCTATGAGAGCTCTTAGAGAGGGTCGCACCATTGTACCTATGATCATAGCAGAGACCCTGCGGTCGGCATCCTATTGTTCACAAGGAGTTCGGTCATGTTGTACGTGTGGTTTATGTCACACTTGAGACCGGTTGGTACCCTTAGACGACATGGGTATTGCTTCTCCCATAATGTGGCCATGTCATACTCCTTTCAGCCATTAGAGTGTACAGATGCTCAGTCCTGGTCCGCATTTTTGGCATATATCAGAGATCCATTGAGCATATTGCTGTGCTCGGGGCTTTGCTCACCATATAGCTTCATTACTAACGCTCCGGGCATGGATTTCCTCCCACTGGCTGGCTTGAGGGGTGTGACTACTTATCACCCACTGGTTATGATGTCGCAGTTCGACCAGTTCCAGGATTTTCATCCTTTCGAGGAGGCGACAGGTCAGCGTTCAGCTTCTCGATACCTCTCAGCAGAGGACCGATCTCGTGTATACGCTTGCTAGGATTAGCGTGAGATAGTTGTTTTTTCCATCAGTCATCCCGGTTATTCTGCAGAGTACTCCGCATGGTTGGAGACAGAGATTTTATCGGTTGCGGCAGTATTTGCAGTACCGGAGAGCGAGTTAGACGATGTAGAGCCTATGGAGGACATTGGTACCTACATCGAGGAGGAGCCCACTGCTAGGTTGCCATCATTTCTTCTGGATTCTCCTAGTACCAAGATCTTTGTTGTGATTCAAAGACTTCAGCACAAGATTTAGAGCGTAGTCTTCATCCATGACCTTTGAGAGAAACCAGATTCGATCTATGATGTCGACTGCTCTTGATGTGAGGGACGCCGCTCTATTGGAGAGAGACGAGGCATTAGATCGCAGAGATGCCGCTGTTGTTGAGCAGGATGAGGTTATATCAGCCAGAGATGCAGTGATAATTGAGCGATATAGTGCTATATCTGCCCGGGATGTAGCCGTCACAGATAATACTGCAGTGAGGTCCCTTACCACTGGCATGATCGCAGAGATGACCACATATATTAATGACCATATGGTCACCATGCAGATAGCTACAGATCTTTTGGGTCGTGTGGATATTCTCATACATGAGACCACAGCTTCGCCTCCGTCTTCTGAGAGGGACGCCATGTTGGGCTTGTTAGCTCGCATATACCCTGAGTTGTAGATGAGCTTGTATTTACCTGCACAGACTAGCTTAGCCATTTTGTCATGTACAGTTTATATTGTATATATATCAAACAACATTATATATGATAGGGAAATATATTTTTGGATCACTTCCCTTTTAGATATGCCTTGCTATTTGCTTGATATTTTGTCTGCTGCTTTAGGGCTTGTGATCTTGATGTATTCTGAATTCCTCCTAGGTGGATGGACATTGAGTTGTCTCTGGATAGTTCAGAATGGATCATCGATCTCTGTGTATCCCTACAATCTTTGGTGTCTTGGGACTTGTTTCTGGATGAAAATGTGGAGAGGAGTGTGGCTTTCCTCTCTGAGATTGACCGCACCACAGATGGTCGCCAGTACTTCTATTTAGGAGAAGCCTAGTTAATTCCACCTCTTATGGATTAGTGTTGCTCTTCAAGGTATGACCACAGCTTAGATGATCACCGAATCTCCTATTTGGGAGGAGTTCAGGTAATCCCATCCCTTTGGTCTGAGGCCAATGAAATGTGGTGGATTGAAGGATGATCTCAGTACCAACTGACAAGGGTTTATGTTTTGGTAGGGGGTGAGACTGCACCATGAATGGTCGCCACCACGTACTCTGAGGAGGAGGAGATCAGTCTCGCATAGTTCGAACTCGTGTAAGAGGTTCAACGTTGTATATGGCGTAAATGGTATAGGAATGTTTTTGTTGTTTTGCGAGGAGAAGAGGGTAGAAATGTTTTTGTGGTTTTGTTTTATCATGACCGGCCATGTAACATGGTTGCTTACGTACTCTATTGAAGAGGAGATCGGTCGACGTAGTTTGCCCTCTCGTATGGTGAAGAAAAGCGTGATCCCATGTGCGGTCGAGTGAGGAGGAGAAAGTTTAATCCTAGGTTGAGGATAAATGGCAGGTATGAGAAGTTTGATCCCAGGTATGGGTAGCCAAACTGCAAGTGTGAGAGGTTCAATCCGCGGTGGGATGACCTAAGTCGTAGGAACGCAAAGGAGAGCCAAGTTGCTTGCTTGAAATGTATGTTTCCCTGAGGGGAAAAGTGTAGGAAAGTTGTAGGTGGTAAAGGGTTAAAGAACTGAAATGACTGGTGATCTGATGGTCCGCCACCAGGGTGTTTGCTGGTTACTTCAGACATAATACCGTTTCACGGTGTCTGAGTTGATGAGTTATGGAAATTCATCGCCGTCCATTTCTTGCAATCTGAGAGCGCCTCCTGTCAATACTTCTTTGACAACAAACGAGCCTTCCCAGTTAGGAGCGAATTTTCCTTTAGATTGATCTTGGTTGTCAAGAATCTTTTTCAAAACCAAGTCATGTTGTTTAAACTGCCGTAGCTGGACTTTTTTGTTATAGGATCTAGCGATCCTTTATTGATATAACTGACCATGGAAGATAGCCGTAATTCGCCTTTCGTCTATTAGAGACAATTGGTGATACATGTCTTGTACCCATTGGTCTTCATCCAGCTGAGCGTCTATCAACACTATGAGGGATTTCATTTCAACTTCTATGGGAAGCACTGCTTCCATCCCATAGGTTAAAGCATAGGGGGTTGCCCCAGTGGAAGTGCGAATAGAGGTTCTGTAGGCTAACAGAGTCAGAGGCAATAGGTCAGGCCAATCTTTGTGGTTGGCGGACATCTTTTGCATAATCTTCTTGATGTTTTTGTTAGCCGCTTCAACAACACCATTCATCTTTCGATGATAGATGACAAAATTAAGATGTTTGATGTGGAATTTACTGCATAATTCCCCCATCATTTGGTTGTTGAGGTTTTTGGCGTTGTCTGACACAATCACCTCTGGTTGCCCATATCGACAAACGACATTATTTCTGATGAAAGCAATGATGACTTCTTTAGTAACCCTGGGGAAGGAGGTTGCTTCTACCCACTTGGTAAAGTAGTCGATCATGGTGAAGATAAATTGATGACCATTACTGGCTTTAGGCTCAATGGACCCAATAACGTCCATTCCCCACATTGAGAAGGGCCAAGGTGAACTCATATTGTGGAGTTCCCGTGGAGGGGCGTGTATAGCATTCCCATGAATCTGGCACTGATAGCATCTTTTGACGTGGTCGTTGCAATCAGCTTTGAGAGATAGCCAATAATGTCCCGTCCTGAGGACTTTCTTGACAAGGAGGTAGCCACTCATGTGGGGGCCATAGACTCCGCCATGGATTTCATCCATAAACCTTTGGGATTGATCTTTGTCTAGACATTTGAGGAGACCTAGTCCTGCATCTCTCTTGTTGAGCGCATCTCCACTTAGGTAGAACATCATAGCAAGTCGATGGATCCGCCTTTTCTCAGTCGGGCTCGCCTCAGCCGGTGTAGATCCATCTCGTAGATATTCCTTGATATGCTGATACCAAGGATGTTGGATGGGAGGTAGCTCATCCGATACTTCTCCAATGTAATTCCCATGGGCTGGGGCCTTGGGCAAGGAAATTGTGACGCTTGACAAATGTTCTTTGTCTGATATGCGAATCAGGGAGGCCAAAGTTGCTAATGCGTCCGCAGAGTCATTCCTATTACGAGGAATATGTAGAAAGGAGATTTTTTCGAACTCCAAAGCCATCTTCAAAACCTACCGATGGTAAGGCAGCAAATGTAGTTCGTTGGTTTGATAGATTCCGGTGGATTGTCTAATTACCAACTCTGAATCTCCAAGGGCAGTTAATCGTTTGATGCCCATTGAACGGGCAAGTTTTAGCCCCATGAGACAGCCTTCATACTCAGCCATATTATTGGTGCTGACAAATTGTAATTTGACGGAGACGGGATACTGCTCCCCTGTATCAGATACTAGAACTGCTCCAGCTCCAGAACCTTCCATATTAGCAGCTCCATCATAATACATCTTCCATGATTGGCGTGTATCGTACTGATGGTGTTGCGGCACTGTCATTACTCCTTCATTGGGGAAATATGTTTCCAAAGGTTTGAAATCCCCTGAAGGTGCCGCGGCCAGTTGATCCGCGATTCCTTGACCTTTGATGGACTTTTAAGTCACATATACGATGTCAAATTGTTGTAGGATCAACTGCCATCTGGACAGCCGACAATTTAACATGGGTTTGTTGAACACGTACCTGAGAGGATCCACGTGGGATATGAGATGGGTTGTGTTACCATGGATGTAATGTTCTAACCTCATGGAGGCCCATGCCAAAGCACTACACGTCTTTTCGATCAGAGTGTACTTGTGTTCACTGTTGCTAAATCTTTTTCTAAGGTAATAGATAGCTCATTCTTGGCCTCTATCATCCTTCTGTCCTAGCATGCAGCCCATGGAATTGTCACTTATGGACAGGTACATGAACAGGGGAATATCATCCCTGGGTGGTACCAAGACGGGAGCTTTGACTAGCTGTTTCTTGATTTTAAGGAAGGCATTCTAGCACTCATCATTCCATTTCATGGAGGAGTTCTTCCTTAATAGCTTGAAGATTGGCTCACAGGTTGCCGTGAGTTGGGAGATAAACTCATTGATGAAGTTGATTCTTCCCAAAATCCCGTATTTTTCTTCTCTGTTCGAGGAATGGGCATTTCTGTGATGGTTTGGATTTTTGCAGGATCCAGCTCAATCCCTTTGTGGCTGACTAGAAATCCTAGCAACTTGCCTGATTTAACACCAAAGGTGCACTTACCTGGATTAAACTTCAAGTTGTACTTACGCAACCTGTTGAACAACTTTCTGAGATGGTCTATATGGTAATCCTCCTTCCGGGATTTGATAATGATGTCATCCACGTAGATCTCAATCTATTTATGCATTAAGTCATGGAAAAGAGCCATCATAGCTCGTTGATAGGTAGCTCCGGCATTGATGAGGCCGAATGACAACCGTCTATAGCAAAAGTTCCCCAAGGAGTGATGAAAGCGCCTTCTCACGATCTTCCTCTAAGAACCATGATCTGATGGTACCGCAAAGCAATCAAAGAAGGAGTACATGTCGTATTGCGCAGTATTGTTAATGAGAATGTGGATAAATGGCACGGGAAACCTGTCTTTTAAGAAAGCTTTATTCAAGTCCCGTTAATCCACGCAAACTCGCACCTTCCCTCCAGGTTTAGGTACGGGCATGATGTTGGATATTCACTCAGGATATGTAGACACCATTATGATGCCTGCTTGAAATTGTTTCACAATTTCTTCTTTCACCTTTAAACTGCATTAAGGTTTCAATCGCCTGAGCTTTTGCTTGACTGGCTTAAATCCCTCTTTAATGGGAAGGCGATGAAGGAAAATGTCAGTGGACAAACCCACCATGTCTTTATGAGACCATGCAAACACATCCTAGAATTGGGTTAACAGCGTAACCATGTCATTCTGTTGGTTCAGGGTAAGGTCTGAACCAATCTAGATTAATCAAGGTTGGGTTTGGGTTTGTCTTTGACCCATTCTTGAATTTCTGGAGGCACCTCAATGTCATCCTTTATATCCATCAAGGCTGAATTCATCTCTACATCAAAGGTATAATCCCTGTGTAGGAGAGGCATCGATCCGCAAGTACAGTGACACATCTAAATTCGAGTCCCGAAACAAAATATGCTTTCACTTAGTATATATGGAATGTGTTGATCAGACACAGTGTTAGCATATACTGGAAAAATAAACTGCTAATACTGTACAGAAAAGTAAGCCGTTATTATATCTACAGGGCAAAAAGATTTTCTGCCTGCTTTACCCTTGATGACCAATGAAATGAATGTTGTTCCAATTGGAAAGGGAAAAGTCCGAGTGGACCGCAGTGATGGAGGGATTGTCATCATCCTCCCTATCCCGAATGATGGCCATCACGTCTGGGCAATCATCGTCTGGGGTGTATCTGTTGGTATGTTCATCATGAACGATGATGCGTATACCGGACATCATCCGTATGACGTCTTGCTTGATTCTTCGTTCCTCTTCCTCCACTACGGGAATTGGAACAAAGATTTCTTTCTCCTTCACCGGTACCGGCTTGGGACATAACTTAGCCATTACATTGCGGCACCTTTACTGGGAGGTTAAAGCGACTCGAGTTTGAAGGCGAAGATAAACGCCACTTGGTTGAAATCAAGGAATCAAATCGGTGATGTTTATGAGGATTCCTGTGACTAGAACTGGCAGCATAGCCTAGCCCAGCTATTCTAATTTGCCGTGTTAAGCGAATTGGGTACTTGATACCCTGGCAATCTTTACCCAACCTTTGTCCCAGCTTATGACATAATGACATCATTTCTTGAGTGGCCGACATTACCTCGACAGAAATCTTGGGTTCGGGCAATGGCGCTCCAATAGCATGGTATTGGGTGTTGCTTATTTCCAAAGCATAAAAACTGACTAGTTCCACATCGGCATTGGCATTGATGAATGGCATGTCTCCGTGCTGAGGAATCTCCGGTTCAGCGTTGACTGTGACCAGGCTATTGTTGATAATGTATTTCAACTATTGATGAAGAATGGAGGAGACTGCCCCTGCCATGTAAATCCATGGTCGTGCCAGGAGCAGGTTGTATCCCAAGTCTATCTTGAGTACATGGAAAGACACGCAGAATGTGTGCGGACCAATTTTAATTGGCAGTTCAATTACTCCGACCGAGTTACGGCGGGCTCCATCAAAAGCTTTGATGATAGTATGGCTACTCCGAATTCTGTTGAGATTGATATTCATCTTCACCAAGGTAGCGTATGGGCAGATATTCAGAGAGGAACCTCCATCTATTAAGACTCTAGCCACCATATATCTGGAGGACAAGACTGCAATGTGCAACGGTTTGCAATGACCGGTCCTTTCGGGCAGTATGTCATCATCAGTGAAGGATATCACATTATTGTTGAAAATGTGATCAACCATATGTTGAAACTTTTCCATATCCACTGATGTCGGGAGATAGGCTTCTTCTAGAACCTTTAACAAGACCTTCCAGTGATTCTCAGAAGTTAGGACCAAGTCCAAAATTGATATTTGTTGTGGAGCTTCTTTCAAGCTTAAAACCATCGTAGCTTTATTATGACCCACAGTGCGGAGGATTTTTTTAATCTTCTCCATGGGTATTTTCCCCTTTGATTTGGTGGTGGGCTTCATCACCCGATGGGGAAGATACAGCGGATTTTCCTTCGACACTGCAGCAGTTGTATGTGAGGTGGATCCTTCACGTTCTCCATAATTCCACGGAACCTTTCGCAAGCTAACAATAGGATATTGTGCTCTACATGATAAGTTGATTAGCTCGGGAGCGGCAACTTTCAAAGGATTGTTTCCTCCCTTGAGTTGAATTGTTGGCATTGTGAGTAAGGTGTTAATCCCATTAGTTTCAGTGGATATGACTGCTACCACACTCTTCCACTTGGTAGGAGCCGAATCCTCACTTCCCCGCAACACAATGTCGTTATCTGCCAAGCGCAGTACACCACTGTCGATTAAATTTTGAATAAGATGACGGAGTGCCCAACATTCTTCTATCTTTCAGGATCATGAGACTGGAGTGATATTGACATACTCCATCGAGTTGTACCAAGTCCGAATCGGGGGTTGATTGGAGGTAGAAGGGAACTGATCCTTCCTTCATTGATTAACATATGAAGGATTTCCTCAATAGGTTGGCCCAGATAGGTGAATTCCCTTTTGTTGGCGAAATCCCAACGGGCTTTGGCATTTGCTCTCTTCGTCACTTTGTCTTCCAACATTTCATTTTCTGAAAGTGATGAGGGAATATTCATGATAAGAGGTAGGAGACTGGCATGCTCCTGGCTGATTAATTGACGTGTTACTTGATGCTGATAAGTCACCAGTTCCGCCAATTGTTCAATTTGTTTACAGAGAGCTTTAATCTTTTGTTCCATTATGAATTGGAACTTGGCATAATCCCATCTGTCATCACCGTCTTTGATGGTCTGGGAGGAATCATAGCTGAAATTGGAACTATGTCAACTGCTCCAATTAATTATGTTGACCTCTTCTTCTTTATGTTGAGGAAGAGGGTTGTCTTGAACATGAGGCTGATCGGGTTTGGTGACTACGATCTCCCCGTTGTCTATTAGGTCCTGGATCTTGTGTTTGAAGACCCAACAATCCTGAGTATCATGTCCAAGTGCCCCTAAGATGATAAGCACATTTCTAAAGCAAAGATTGAAACCCGTCTCATTAGGGGTTTGGTGGAAGAAGATGCGTAATTTTCTTCTGTGTTGTCGGGAAGATTAAGAATATTCTCGAGGGTATCCCCAAGGGTGTAAACACTCGAGGCGTTTGACTTCTCCACCCTTTAGTCTTTGGAGGGTTTGCAAATTGTCTTTGGAAAGGAGTGTAGTTTCTCCTTTAAATAGGCATGTTTTGATTGCCTTTTTTGCCCCTGTAGTATCGTGGAAACATCTTCTTCTTTCTTTTTATGGACCCTCAAAAGTTGTTCCCATAATTTCTTGATTGGATGTGATCAAGAATGACTTTGAGTGCGACTTGGTCTTGAATCTTTCCCGACTTCAATCCCATCTCACCATCTCCCCATGTTTGACCATTTCAGAAAATGGTTTGCCGATGCTGGCTAAAACTCTCTCATAGAAGGGAGCTTCTTGTAAATCTATGAAAGTCATAACCATTTCTGATTCTGTCATGGAAGGACTAACTTGGGCAGCCAGGCATCTCCACCTCTAAGCATACTCTCTAAAAGACTCGTTAGACTATTTTTTGATCTTGGTAATTTGATACCGATCAGGAGCCATCAGAGTTTGCAAACTGTATTGAGTGAGGAAGGCATGTGCTAGCTCTTCCCAGCTATGGATTTTGGAGTTGTCTAATCTTGTGTACCACTTAACCAGGCTTCTCCAAGAAGACTTTTTTGGAACAATTGCATTCTGAGCTTTTCGTCCTCTGCATAAGATCCAAGTTCTCCAATAAACACCTTTAAATGCGTAAAAGGATCTCCTAACCCATCATATTTTTCAAAGTCAGGAGTTTTAAATTTTTCTGGGTAATGAACACCAGGAAAAATACACAGATCAATATATGAAACACTCCCGTGTGTTCCAATTCCTTTGATAGCGCCAAGGGTCTCTTCCATTTGGAGGACTTTCTTTTGATGTCACCGATTATGCGGATCTCTAGTGGGATGGGCGAAGATCACGAGTTTTGTTGGTCGATCCAATTGTGGTTCGTGTATGGTAATGACCGGATTCCCCAGTGTGGAGGATTCAAAGATGTGTCGGGTATTTTCCGACCTGTGTGATCGGTTTAATTCTTTGAGTAGAAACGACCAAATCGTGATTTGTTTGTAATCTAATCAAATTCTTTGCGGAAATCGGATTAAGTTCATGCGGTGGGATGACGACATGATTATTGCGCAGCTCGCTGCCTTTTGGACTTTGAACGGGTAGTAGGTCCGATTGATTCTGTGAGATCCCAAATTTTATGAAATAAAAGTATTCAATTTTTTTTTTATAATTATTATTTTATTTCATAAATGGTTAAATTGATAAAAGGTTAAAGTTAAGGGTGATATTTGAAATTTTTTGCAAAGTAAGCAAGTTGTTATTCGTTGTGCCAGGGAATATTCGTTTTAACAGGGAATATTCGTACAACGACACAATCATTGGTGGACCCCAATTGAGAAAACGACAAAAATACTTTATGAAAATAACGGCTGAAGTTTTACCGTTAACTGTTGAAACACCCTGTTAAAGTACAAAGAATCTGCTGTGGTTGCATAGTAACACACGGTATTGATTATTGATGCTTACGTGAGAAGTCACTCGCTTATACTCAATTATTGCTACAATAGAATTGCTACATCATATCTCTTATATTATTGATTCAATTATTGTCACGATTATCATCTCGTATAATATTTTTATTATTAAATCAATAATTGAGACGACAAAGTTATTCATATTATTATTTACAATATTGACAATGTCTAGAAGTTCACAAGGAGAGGTTTGGTCACCTAATTGCGTGCCAATAAGGAGAAATCCTTATCGGAAAGCCCCCTCTTTCCTGGGAATGAACTGGTTGTTAAATATTGTGAGTTATAATATTAATGATGAATAAGTTGTGTTGATTAAAAATGAATTTTGATAGTTCCATTGTGTTGGGATTATTAGTGTTAGTGAAAATCAACATCTATTCCCATGATAATTGATGTCTGGGGGTTATATTGATAAATCGGGTAATTTATCGAATAAATGAGCAATTAATTGCTAGTAATTCACATGCTTATATAACTATTTGTTCACATGTGTGTACTATTGAATCACATTCTTGTACTATTAGGGGAGTTGGTGCAAGATTGATAATACTTGCATGACAAAGTTAAAAATGGAGGTATAGTTGAAGGTACTATACTGTAATTATATTTTTCACATGATTATGCTATTTATTCACATAATTGTACTATTGATTCACATTATTTACTATTAGGGGAGGTGGTGCAAGTTTGATAATACTTACAGGACTAAATTAAAAATGAAGAAAAGTTGGAGGTATTGTACTGTAATTTTTCGAGCCCCAAAACGTGCAATTATCGAAACTATATTTTCCTATAAATAGAAGCTCATTCTTCCTTCATTTCTCACCAATTCACAAAAGCTTTAGAGCAATTATTATAGAGAGAAATTATAGAGAGAAAGAAGAAAGGTATTATGCTACTTCACTACTTCTATATCCAGTTTCTTCTAAGGTAGGGAGTATTATTTTTTTTTATCCATGAAGAGAACTTCTGTTATTCCATTCTTTATTATTTTGCTGGAACATCCTGTCTGTGCGTTTACGCCGGACCTGGTTCCATTATTTATCACTCCGTTGGAACATCCTGTCTGTGCTTTACGCATGACCTGGTTTCATTATTTATTATTCTGTTGGAATATCCTGTCTGTGCATTTTACGCCGGACCTGGTTCCGTATTTATTATTCTATTGGGAATAACCTATCTATATGGATTACCACATGCATGGTGAATGATCCTTTGTATTTCATTCCTTGTTAAATTGTGGAAATGATCTGTTTACGTGGATTATGATGAAAGTCATAATAAAAGCATTGGACTAATGAAAATCATGGGTATATGTGGTATTAGTAAGTGTTATGATGAGTTATGTTGGTTATTATGTGAAAACATGAAAGTTTCTTAGAAATCATAAATGGTTGAAAAATCAGATTTTGGTGAAAATGGAACATGAAATTCAATTGACCATATCTCCTATTATATTTCGAATTTTTGAGTGTGGTCAAGCTCTAGAGTTAGGTCTATGAGTTTTGTAACTTATCCAAGTGGAATCACTTTGGAAAGGTGTTGTAGATTTTTGTGTGTGTCTTGATTTTAGCAAAGTACTGAAAAAGCGCAAAATATGAAAAAAGTGTCACGCCACCATTTTAAAAGGGTCATTTTACTACTTAATTTGTGAGAAAATTCTGGCCTTTTGGGACATGAAAGTATATGGTATAAAGTACCTCCTGTCCAAAAATGAGCACATTCTGACTTAAAATAAGCAAGTTATGACCATTTCACTATTTAGGTTTTTTCGACGAAAAACGCTATAATCGGAGTTCTATAACTCCGATGACCATGAAATTTAAACAGGAAGCTCACATTAACATGTGTAAGATCCTGCTAAGATTTGAGAATTTCTGGAGTTAATTAGCTAATTTCTTAAGGAATTAATTAGAAATTAATTTTAAAAATAGTAAATGAATTTTAAAAATCTTAGAAAAATATATGTTCAATATGGGACTATATTACCTTAATCCCAAAAAGAATAATTTTTGGGACTGATTTGGTATTTTTTATGAAAATGATTTAGTTACGAACATATGAATTAAATATGTTATGTGAAGTTGAAGAATTGGTAAATAGGATTTTATGGCTTGGAAATCCTATATAAAGTATATGCAGATTTTTGATGAGTAATTTGATTATTGGTGATGAAATCTTATGAGTATGACATTTTTGAATGATTAAATGCATTATTTGGAAAAGTGTAAACAATTAAATGTAATTGTTTATAAGTTTAAGAAGTAATTAAAATATTGTTATAGTATTAACAATATTAGATTATGATTTTATTAAGTGATTGATAATGTCTGGATAAATTTAAAGTCTTTAATATTTATCCTTGATTTAGTTTGATTAATGCTTATAATATTGTCATCATCCTCATATTTATATTATGTTGAAAGTCATCTGTGGCCTGTAGTACATAGATGAACTTGGTATGATTATGACCAGGGATTTTTCGGTATAATCATGACCATAATATTGCAAATGATGTGGAAAAAATCCTCATTGGCCCGTAGTGCATTGATGGACAATTTTTGGTATGATTATGGCTGTGGATTCTCTTCGGCCAATGGTGCAAAGATGAATTGTTTTATAGCATGATCAGGACCGTTGATAAAAACACGATTATCTTTGGCCCGTAGTGCATGGATAATTTGTGGTTGTGATATGATGAGTGAGTTTTATACACATGAATTGGATACATTCGGGCTTAATTTATTGTTGTTCTCAAGTTTTTTAGGATGTTGTTACGTGTTTGTGTCTATTCATGCATGTTTTATATTGTTTTGTAGGAATTGGGACAAAAGTTACTTCGATCGACGTTCGGGGTGGCTAGATTCGCGTTTTCGACTTGCCATTTACACAGCAGTCACTTCAGAGCCAATTTGAGTATTGCTACAGACCTTATTTCGGAACACTCAAAGAATAAAAGTTGTAGATCTACTTTTCCTCTTTCCGGAACATCCTGAATCATCGAAATCGGAGTTCGGACGAAGAAGTTGTGGCCATTTTCCCAAAGGACGTCGGAGTAGAAAATGTCAAAACTTGTAATAGCGCAGGGGCGCTATAAGGCAGTGTCTGAGCGTCGTTCCCAGTGGTGGGGCGCTGGGGAAGGGCTTGGTAGCGGCCTGGAAGCGTCTTGGGCGAATTTTGACACCTTTTTGACTCCAAATTGGATTGGGTTTGTTCCAAAACTAAAAATTGGACTTGTAACCTATAAATACATGATGTAAGGCATAAAATAGGAGGAGATTACATAGATTACACTGGAGATTAAACACTCCTTTAGATTAGAAAATAACCCTAGTTCTTATTAGTTTTGGAGATTGAAGCAACTTGGAGACCATTGAAGATTCAAAGTAGGAGCGAAAGAGGAGTCTCAAGGCTACTGACAATAGATTATATTCTCTTCTTTTCTCTTACTTTTATCTTTTAATGTCTATTCAATTGTGGACTCCTGATTTTAATTCATTAATTATGAACTAACTCTTTCATTAAGATTTCAATTGAACTTTTTATGATTATGAATTGATTATTTGATTTATTCTAATTATTTGTGTCAAAGTGAGTTGTTTATCTTGCCTTATGCTTATTGATTAATTATCTGATCAGTAATTACCTTGTTACTCTAGAAGGAATTGAGAAAGTAATTCTAGGGTTAGAACTGGGCATGATATCATGTGACTTAGTTATTTGCACAGTGAATAATTAGGTTTGTGAATAGAATGAGAATATCTATTTGCCGCATGTAACACATAAGGAATTGGGATTGTAACGAGTTTAATTCAATTGTTTTGCATAGAGATATAGTAAAATTAATCTGGGTTAAATAGAAGGCAATTGATCACTCGAGAGAGGCCTTTTGGCATTTGAGAATTCCTGTTAACAATTCAGTAGACATAATAATTGGGATAATTGGATAATTGGTTTATAGTTCATAATTGGGATATTGGAATCTTAGCCTTTATTTATTTGAATTCATTTATAAAGTAACCTAGTTTAATTAGTTAATTTAGTTTTCTTAATTAGAAAATTCATAATTTTCTATTGTTTAAATAAAATTGATTTAGTTAAGAGTTAGTAATTGGTAATTTTTATTAAATAATTCCTCGTGGGAATGATACTCTACTTTCACTTTATTACTTGTTGACCGTGTATACTTGCACGTATTCATTGATTGCGAAATCTATCAACATGATACTAATGAAAAAGTCCTCATTGGCCCATAGTGCATTGATGGACACTTTTTGGTATGATTATGGCTATGGATTCTCTTCGGCCAAGGGTGCAAAGATGAATTTTTTTATGGCATGATTAGGACCGTTGATGAAAACACGATTATCTTTGGCCCGTAGTGCATGGATAATTCGTGGTCGTGATACTAAAAAATATCCTTGGCCTGTAGTGTATGGATGATTCGATGACATGAATTATTTATTGAGCTGAGTCTCACCAATGAAATAATAATTCATGGATGTGATAATAATGAATATCTTTGGCCGTAGTGCAAAGATGATTTAATAATTATGAGCTGAATTGTGATTTGGTATAACCATGATTTTTGATGTTTCAGGTGAAGATATGTGATGAAAATTATCTTCGTCCTGGGTGAGAAAGGGAATTCAAAATCACAATTATGATTATGAGTTATTCATATGATTATGGGCGGGAATTGTTGATTGATGTTACAGGGATAAAACATTATTGGTGGACTTTTAACATGGAGAAGATAATAGACCTGATGGTCTATTTGACTCTTCTAATGGATTGCTCGTTCCGCTGCAACTATGGTTGAAAAGTTTTATCATCTACCATATGTTCTAAATCTCTGATTTATTCTTTACTGGGCTAGTTGTGCTCACCCTTTCTGCTTCACAATTTCTTTCAGGAAATAAGAGTGTTGCCGTAAGAGTGTTGCCGGGTCGAGCGGGGATAACAGGGGAATAAAACTGTGGTCTCTAGCTATGGAGGTTCTCCCTGAACAGTATAGAAAAGTGTGTTGTATTCTATACGTCATTTAGTAGTTATATTTGGTGAATCAAATAGGGTGAGGCGAACCCAACTTTGGAAGGGTGTTTTGCCACTATCATACAAGATGCCTAATGACATACAACCTCGTGTTATCATAAGATAGGGTTGTGCGCATCCACTTGCTGAATATATCTACGGGCACTACCTATATGATCTTGGAGTATATTTGAAATATAATTTTCACTTGGAGACAACGGAGATATTTATATGTCAAGAGAAGACTCACCATTGGAAAGAAGATGATAGTAATCTTTTCATTTTTCTTTGGGGTATATTGGGTTAACCAAGGATAATTCTGTGGCCATATGATATCTATTATAACCTAGACGCATGGCCTCCCATGTACGAAGGTTTCCTTGAGCACTTCCCAAAGATTTTAATTTCTAAAACAGTCTTTGACTATACTTTTATGTAAAGTACGATTGTAAGGTTGTGGTCGAGGCACCATGAGAGTTACATACATTTGTATTAAAACTCACGATTAATCGTGGTCGTATTCTATCTGACATACTCAACAATTAATATAAAAAAGTTGTATCTGAATTTTGTACTATATATCTGGCGACTCAGAATGGGTGATGTATACCTAATTTTGGGGGCGTAACAGATTCCCTGCGAAAGACTTGCATAGTTTAGTCTTTAGGGAATGTATGCAATAACATGCTATGTGATGTGTCCATTTTAGGAATTTTTATCCTGCACAATGGGTGTTAGCTGTTTATAGCATGTTAATATGTATGTGTACACATTTCTTCATATTTCTCATTACATGGAGATAGATATGGAATGAAATTACAAGTAATTGTGTTTACAAGTAATTGAAATGAGAGCATGAAGAGACTTTCCTCCGTTTTTGGTTTATCGTAATGACCTTCCTAGGTTACTCTCATGACTTTTTTTTTTGGCATAAAGGTTCCCAAATCATCGCAATCTACTAGACGGAAGTTAATCCGGTCTTTCAACTGGAGCGAATTTGGGTGGTGCCTTTCCTGAGCCTCGGAGAATTAGTCTTCTCACAAGTCCAGTAATCAAACACCGACGGGATAGCCTCTTGGTGGAGGGACCACTCAACATACATTCACATACATCGCGTCTCACCGCATGAAAATGATGACATGTGCGAAACACTAATATCACAAGCAGTTATGGTGCGAAGCACTAAGTGCAATAAAGAAATGCATTCGTACACATTCATCAAATGTAAATGCAACATCCACACACAAGCAGATAACAGTTTTGAAAAGATTGTAATAGTGTCTTAAGTCCCCTTACTTTAGTCCCCAGCAGAGTCGCCACCTGTCGACGTCGGGATTTTTGGGTGTCCCTTTCCGTTACTTGTTCTTTGGTGTTCTCATTTTTGGTGATATTTGTTTGAAAAAACAAGTGAAAAAGGTCCGACATGTATAATGTCGACGATGGACTGTTAAGATTCGCCATTGGTTTTTAAATGGTTGTACCAACACAACAGAGAAAAAGTTTGCACATTGACCCAAAGGATGTGACATCATATATCTGGTCTGTGAAACCGAGATTTGTTTAGGGTCCGGGGACTTGGTTATCTGGGGAAGGTGTTAGGCACCCCCGACATCCCCTTAAGTACTACTGGCACCGCTTTTCAAGAAACTATTATCTCGAGTGTGTGTGTGTGTGTGGGTCAATGTCTTTGTGATATGGAAGTTGTGCGAGGCCTCGTTCAAACTATATATACAGTGGTTTGAATTTATGTAAAATTTATTTTTAGCAAGATATGGCGGTGATGTTTTATAAAAGAGGTTTTTCAAACCTCGATGCTCAATAGAAATTGAGACCTTTTACATTCCCACTTTATTAAGTGATCGGCTTGATTGATTTTATATGACGGATGCGAGGCATCCGTACGAAAATAATATACAAAAATAATGCCAACTTCCTCGTGGGTATGGAAACCATCTGAGGAAATTCAAACACCGCAGAATAATTTACAAGCTGCTTACAGCTGAAAATGTCCATCACGGGAACCGAATCTAGATCCAATGGGATGAATCTGTGATCACATGATTCCTAGGCTCACGCTGAATCGTCAGAATTTGTATGAACGCAGAAGCGTATATATATATAAGTCAGAAATATATATATATACGTACATGATCACCAACCACGAAGCACTTCCATGGGGGATCGTAAATGTAAATAAACCCAGTAAGAGCGTATCAATCGCCACGAAGGAAACTCCGTGCAGATTTAAAATATATGAATATATATATATATATATATATATATATATATAAAAGCAATAAACACACCGGATGTAAAATCTGTGCTCATCGAACAAAGTTCACCACACATATATATATATATATATATATATATATATATATATATATAAGCGAATAAATGCACCAGATATAAAAGCCGTGCTCATCGAATGAGTTCTCTACACACGATTAATATATATATATATATATATATATATATATATATATATATATATTAAAGCAAGAACGCCCAGCATCAAGTTCAGGCTCATCGAACAAAGTTCACACACACGATATATATATATATATATATATATATATATATATATATATATATATATATATATATATATATATATAGAAAAGCAAATAAACGCCTGCATCAAGTTCAGGCTCAATCGAGGCATAACTCGATAATGTTAGTCAATATATATATATATATATATATATATATATATATATATATATATCGGAATGAATGAAACCACTGATCAAGTTCGGCAAAAGCAAGCAACACGACTCTCAACGTGTAGAAGGGTGTGTGCAAAGATGAAGCGAAAAAACTCTAAAGTGTGTGAGAAGGCTTACAAATGATCGCTAAAAAGGCTTCTATATCTTTAGAGTGGGTAAACACCGCTTTTGTGGGTACAAAAGAGGCTATATGTGAGCTCACAGTGTGTTTTAAAGAGGGAAAATACACTGTATGGGCGAAAAGTGAGCGAAATTGTGTCAGGTTTCCGTCTTTTTCTCTCCTTCAAAATCAGCACCCCAAGCCCTCTATTTATAGGTATATTAGGCTGCAGGTGTACCAAGTAATTCGAGCCCTGTGTACCAGAGGCAACCCGGGGTTGGCCCGGTTTTTCTGTCCGTCGTCTCAAAAGTCGTGCACTCGTGCATTGTAATGTCCACTTGAACTTTTAGAAGTGCAATTCGGGCATCCGTTTGAGGTATACAGGACCTATTTTGGATCGCCGTTGTCGAGACTTGTACGATGGCATGGGATTAGAGTTTGTGCGAAGTCATTGAAGATGGGACAATGCCCTCCGGTCTTCAAGCTTCAACTTTCATCTGTTACCCCGCACAATAGTCACTCGGGATTGGTTAGCCTTGTGGGACATCGTTGCCTAGAGATGTGACGTGGCATCGTGTTGACGAGATAACGATGTTGCCCCTCACCGGCAGTCACGGATTAGGGCGATAGCAGACGCTGCTTTCGAGACTTCACCGAGATTGACCGCTACGCAATTGTTGAAGTTCCTCATTGTCACCTTTGAGGTGTGCCTGTCTCCCCAATGTTGTCGCCGGGTTGGTACAGTGGATCTCGTTGTGAGCACCGAGAATGAAGCTGGTCGCATTTGAAATAAGCATTTCCGGGGTTATCTCCGAAATTGCATTCCTCGGGGTCATCACCAAGGTTGGTGGCTATTCCCATGGTTGGGACTGAGACTGGATACCTCGGGGTCATCTCCGAGATTAATCGGTCTTCTCCGGTGTGTTTTTCGGTATTGTATTTGCAGGCCTCGGGGTTATCTCCGAGGTTGGATTTGGTTACTCCCAGACTGTGATCCGCGTTTTGATGCTGAACTCCCGGTGGTATCCGGTACGGATTTGGATTGTCTTTTAGGGTTCCCTCTTAAAAGACGAATTTGTCCTCCTGCAATATTAGTAACAGTAGTACAGAAAAATTTCGAGTGTCTACACTTATTGCTCACCATTGCTATATAATGATAAGCATTGCAGATTAAGACGCATACGTCGGATACAGGAAAGGATAAAGCCAAGTTCAGCTTGGGATAAAATGTGCAGCTAAAATGTAATAGTATAGTATGAGAATAATTGTAAGACCCCGAATTTTATGAAATAAAAGTATTCAATTTTTCTTATAATTACTATTCAGTAAATGGTTAAATTGATAAAAGTTAAAGTTAAGGGTGATATATGAAAAAAAAAATTCAAAATACGCAAGTGGTTATAAAATATTCATTGTTGTCGGGGAATATTCGCTTAGTCGTGGAATATTCTTTTCCGTCTGGAATATTCATACGACTGGTAGCAGACCATTTGTGGGCCCCATAATAGAATAACTATCGGATGAAGAAAAAACGACAAATTTGAGTTTTTATAATAATTGGCGTAGTTCTTCTGATTAACACCTTTGTTGGAATACCGTGGTTAAAATACGAATGTCTGCCGTAGTTGCACATGATATAGTACAATATTTTTTTCAATTATTGATTCTTATGTGAGAAGGCACTACTCAATAATTTTTACAGTAATTACTGTTCAATATTTTATTTTATTGATTCAATAATTGCTCCGTTGATATTTTATATTATTGTTGTTTCAATAATTATCACTGCACAGTATCTCCATTATCAGATCAATAATTCATATTATTTTAATAATATTATTAGATAGCATTATTGGAAATGTCTAGAAAGTTCAGTCAAGGGGAGGTTTGGTCACCTAATTGCGCGCCATGAAGTGAGAGAAATCCTTATCTGAAAGCCCCTTTTTCTGAACCGCTGCTGGTTGTCATTATTGTGATTCTGTAATATTATTTGTGAATAATTAATTATTGATTTATATGATAAGAAAATATTTATTTGATGTGGATATAAATGATGGATTTACTTATGTGGTTATAAATGAAAGAGTTAATGTTGAGGTGTTTTATCAGTATTATGTCGGATTGGAGGTATTAAAAGATCAAATCGGTGTTCTTACAGCTTTATTGTGTGAGTTATAATATTTAATCCGACCGGTGGATTGTTGTGATTTTTGGATAAGTTATATATATATAAGTTGAGTATATGTCCACAAATTTTGAACCGTTAAAAATCAACGTATAATTTGTTATGAATTTTAAGAGGTGATTGATTCGGAAATTAGGTTTATAAATGATTTTGGTATAAAATTCTAGAAATGGGTGGGCCCCACTTTTGGTTATTGGTGAAGATGGCTGATTTTTGGTGGGTGGAATAGTAGCAGGTAAAGCCATCAGGTAACAGGTTAAGTCTGCTTCGGCGTGCTAACATTTTCCTATAAATAGAGGGCTAAGTTAGAATTTAAAATCACACCAGAATTCATAAGTTTTCTCTCTTTTTCTCTCTAGATTATCGAGTGTATTTTGTGAGTATTTAGATACTTGGTGAGTTGCTATTCATCAGTGCAAGTTTCCTTCAGCGCCATATCCGATATCAAGTCAGAAGTGTTGCTCTTTTGAGGTAAGGGATAGTAAGGGATTTTAAGGGTTGTTATGTTTCTTCAATTTCGTAATTTTTATGACCTTCAAAAATTCTGGAAAAAATTTGAAATGATATTTTGATGAGTTTTATTGATTGTGTCCAAAAATGGTAATTTTTGGATGTATAGATTAAGAGTTATGAATTTGATGAGAAAAGATTATTTTAAAAGAAAACTCTTATAACTCCTCGTGGTTAACTCCAAAATTGGTGAAATTTTTATTGGGAGTACATGTATATGATAGAAGTATACTCTGTAAATTTCGGAATTTTTGGATAAAAGTACAATTTTTGATAAATATCTAAATATTCGGCTGTTTTGGCCATATGAAAAATAGTAAATGATTTTTAAAAATTCTGAGATAAATATATGTTCAATATGGGACTATATTATACTCAATCTCAGAAAATAAAATTTGTTTGTACTGATTCGGTATTTTTCATGAAAATGGACTAGTTATGAGTAAATGAATTAAATATGTTATGTGAAGTAAGAAAATTGGAAAATAGGATTTTATGGCTTGAGAATCCTATATGAGATATATGCAGATTTTTGATGAGGGTTTTGGTAATTTGGTGATGAAATCTTATGAGTTTGGAATTTTAGGATAATTAAATGCATTATTTAGTAAAGTGTAAACAATTAAAATAAATTTATTATAAGTTTAAGAAATGTTATTTCAATATCATTATACTGAAATATTGGTATGGATTTTATTGTGGAATTTCTACCTTTTTGTGTCAGGGTTACTATTCACGAGTTACTATTCATGAGTTACTATTTATGAGTTACTATTCACGAAGTTACTATTCATGGATTACTATTCACGATTACTATTCATGACAAAATTGGTTTCTTTTTCTAACCAAATTATAGTTGATTTATGAATATTACTCTTGAGATTAAATCTAGATGTTTTGATTATATTGATTTTACTATTATATATAACATTTTTATAACCCTAATGATGATATTTCTCTTTAACTTGAGTGTAAAGATGGGTAGATTTTTGGTATGATCATGACTATGGGTTCCCTTTGGCCAGTAGTGCAAAGTGGAATTGTTTACTGGTATGATCATGACCATTGAATTTATAATTGAATATCTTTAGCTTAAGTGCAAAGGTGAAATGATCAACATGGTTATAATTATTGTTTATATAAATTCAGAAATGATTATATATTTCTTTGAGATATTAATATATTTGGCCTGTGTGCAAATATGAACTGTTGATGAATATATTTGGCCTGTAGTGCAAATATGAATGGTTGAGGAATATCTTTGGCCTGTAGTGCAAAGATGAATTGTTGATGAATATCTTTGGCCCGTAGTGTAAAGATGACCTGTTGTTGAATATCTTTGGCATGTAGTGCAAAGATGGTCTGTTGATGAATATCTTTGGCCGTAGTGCAAAGATGAAATTGTTAGTATGATTATAAACAGGAACTATGATTTGGTATAACCATGATCTTTGATGTTTCAGGTAAAGACATGTGATGAAAATTATCTTCGTCCGGAATACGAAGAGGAATTTAGAATTACAATTATGATTATGAGTTATTCATATAATTGTGGAAAGGAACTGTTGATTAATGTTACAGGGATGAAACATTGTTGGTGGACTTTTAATGTGGAGAAGATAATAGACTTTATGGTCTATTTGACTCTTCTAATGGATTGCTCATTCCGCTGCAACTATGGTTGAAATTTTTTTATCATCTACCATATGTTCTAAATCTCTGATTTATTATTGATGAAGGCTATTGATAATTTAATTATCTTTAGTCATGATATTCTTTACTGAGCTAGTTGTGCTCACCCTTTTGCTTCACAATTCCTTTCAGGTAATAGGAGTTTAGCTGGGTTGAGCAGGGGTAACATGGGAATAGAACGGTGGTCAAAATTTAGTAGTTATATTTGGTGAATCAAATAGGGTGAGGCGAACCCAACGTTGGAAGGGTGTTTTGCCACTATCATACAAGATGTCTAATGACATACAACCTCATGTCATCATAAGACAGGGTTGTGCACATCCACTTGTTGAGTATATTTACGAGCACTACCTATATAATCTTGTTGTTTGTTTGAAGTATAATTCTCAATTATAGATAGTGGAGATAATGATATGTCAAGAGAAGACTCACCATTGGAAAGAATATGATAGTAATCTTCTCATTTTTCTTTGGGGTCTTTTGGGTCAACCAAGGATAATTCTGTGGACATATGATATCTATAATAACCTAGACGCATGGCCACCCATGTACGAAGGTTTCCTTGAGCACTTTCCAAAGGTTTTAATTTCTAAAACAGTTTTTGACTGTACATTTATGTAAGGTGCCATTGTGACATGCTATCCAAGGTTGGAATGAGAGTCACAGTTGGTATATATTTGTATCAAAACTCATAACATATGTGTTATTGTATTTTACACGACAGTTATTGTAATAAATTGTAGTTGTTTTCTGTACCATGTATTTGGCGACTCAGAATAGGTTGGGTGGAATGGACCTATTTTGGGGTTGTCACAATAATGTTATAGGTTAGACAGATTATGAATTGTGTATAAGCTAAGGTTACTCAACCTTGGGGAGTAGCATGTAAAATTTATTTTATAAATAATTTATGTTTATATCTTCCGCAATAGTAATAGAAATAGAATTTGATTGTACTGGATCCGCGGTGATTCGGGACCCAGATTTGGGGCTTTCACAGTTGGTATCAAAGCTATTGGTTATGAACCTTAGGTAGGAATACCTGAGACTAATAACTGCAGTGATTAGGATAAGTACTAAATCAAATAGAGTTAGTGTGTCGGTAAGATTCAAAGACAAATCTCGGTGAGTTATATAGATACAGAGTTATCCAACTCTGATAATAAACTTGAATAGTAGTGATAAATAGATATAGTCTAAAAGACTAAAAGTTCAGAGATAGGAGATCGTAAAACAAAACGATCATAGTATAGAAATGAATCGTAATATATACGATGAGATCACCCCGTGATCAGATAAGGTTATAGTGTGGAGTAAGATCAAGCGAATGATTGAAGAGTTTATGACAAGAATGTTGTGTGTCAGTTATACTATGAATTGGAACATATTCAGGAAAGGATTATAGATACAGATTACACAAAATTTGTATTGAGAAGGGAGTTAGGATAATTATTGAAATGTTTGTGTCGCGCTATTTGCTATATGTATGTTAAAAGGGTGATTCCTTTCTTATGTGTATATCAGATAGATAGGGTATATGTAGAGAATATAAGGTTAAGTACGAGTTCTTAAAACTCATATTTATGATACGTTTGTGACTCATAATTATATGAAACGTTTATGAACCCATCAACGAATGGACGCCAAAGGTCTGACTAGGACAAGTTCTTAAACTCATATGATGGTGAAAAGTTCATGAACTCATGAGTGTGGTTTGACGAACTGGGAATATTTATATGTATTAAGGATAATAAGAATAGATAGATTATTAAGCAATTGATCATTAGTGGAGACATAAGTTTTCCAAATCTTCTAGCTATGCTAGACTCGAAATTTTTGACATCAAGCTAAAAAAACACTATGTGCTTTTTGAAATGAATTTTTATTCTCAACTCCTGGTGACCATTGTGTATGACTGGACTTCGGGCCACCTACACCTCGTTACCTGTTGAGATGATAAAACAAATTTGTAGTGATTTTTGAACGGTTTAAAGTATAGTCTATGCTACTTATTTCGGCTAGACGATAATGATTTGAAATATCAAAAGTATTTTTATTTATCACTTATGTACCATGTAACCTGGTACAGAGATGATAAAAAGTTGATAGAGTTGTAAATACAGGAATACTTAGTGTTGAATTTGATTTAAAATCGTTGTTCCACTATTGTATGATGTGTTCTGACAAAGTCACTCGATGACGACATTCTCAACCGGAACATTACATGTCTGATGCGACATCATAGCGTCATTTTAAACAATTTTCAAAATTTTAATTTGGCAACAGGGTTTTGGCTACACACATTCGTATTTCGATTGAAGCTGATTATTAATATGAGTCCAAGCTATTTGATTCGGCTAGACCCACATGTATGAACATTTTTTAGTTCTTTAAAAATTTTCCCAAACCAAATTGTTTTGGTGCGGATTCTGATAAGACTAAGGTAATTTTTGTGCCTATGGCAGTGATGAAGAATAGATCAGACCAACAATACTTTATAAGTACAAGACATACCTGTCTAGCTACCCACTATGTCTGTAAGATAAGACGGTTTGCGGATGAATTTCTGTATAAACCGTTGCGAAAATGAAAATTCATAGTCTATATGACTCCTCAGCACTATTTGAAAATTTTTACTCTTGTGAGTGGTGTATTAGGTAGCATGTGATGATGTATGGTGCATGGTGTAAGGTGTAAGGTAAATTTCGGGGACGAAATTTTTAGAAGAAGGGGTGAATGTGACAACCCAAGAATTTAGATAATTTATTTAAATCTTAAATGATGGATTAAAGGTTATATGATAGACCTAGACTGAAAATGAGTGTATGGATTTGACGTTTCTCTGAAGGAATATTAAGGATTTCAAAAATTTTGGATAAGACTTGAATGACTTGGTAGACGGTAGTGATAGTCTGGTAATGAGGTATAAAATTTTGGTGGATTTAAAATTCTTATGAAAAACTATCAGGGTTAAGTATCTAAGTGTATACGAGTCAGTATATGAGATCTTATATGTGAACAGTAAAATTTTTATGTGTATAGTTGTGGATAAGTATCAAATCTTGATCAGATAAGTTACGTTTGTGATAAACCCTAAAGTTATGATAAGAATATGGTTATTAAGTTAGAAAACTCTAACGATTGTTTAGAAACCCCAACGATACGTCCAGAAACCCTAATTTTAGTTTTGGGAATTCAAAACCCTAAGTTGGGAATTCAAAAGCTAAGTATAATTGGCTAAGTGTTATAAGTAATGGAATAAAAGGGAAAAGTCCAAAATACCCTTCAATTTATAAGGGAAAAGACCAAATTACCCTTAATAGGTGTTAAATGACCGAAATACCCTTTTCTTTAAAGTTAAGTAAAAGATATACCAAATCTATAAGACCCCAACTTTTTAATGAATAAAATCAAATTTCTTCTATTTATTATTTTGAATAATAAAGTGTTAATTTGATATAATACTTTGGTTATGGGTGAAATGTGCAAATTTTGCAAAATAAACAATTGGTTATAAAGTATTCATTTTGTCGGGGAATATTCATTTGGTCGTGGAATATTCTTTCTGTCGGGGAATATTCGTATTTACCAGCCATGACCATTTGTGGGCCCTATAACGGATAACTGTCGGAAGAAGAAAATGACCAGGTTTGGGTTTTTATAAATAACGACGTAATGGTTACCGTTAACACTATTAGAATACCCGTGGTTAAAATACGATGAATACGCGCGTTGGTTAAGCGAGTACACACGGTATTGCACAGTATTTTTGAAATTATTGATTCTTACGTAAAAAGTCACTACTCAATAATTGTTACAGTAATTACTGTTCAATATTTTATTTTATTGGTTCAATAATTGTTGCGTTAATATTTTATATTATTGTTGTTTCAATAATTGTCACTGCACAGTATCTCCATTATCAGAACAATAATTCATATTATTTGAATAATATTATTAGATAGCATTATATGTAATGTCTAAGGATGTTCTGTCTAGGAAAGGGGTTTGGTCACCTAATTACGCGTCAATAAGGAGAAATTCTTATAGGAAAGCCCCCTCTTTTCTAGGAACGACCTGGTTGTCATAATTGTGATTCTGTAATATTATTTGTGAATAATTAGTTATTGATTTATATGATAAGGAAATATTTATTTTATGTGGATATAAATGATGGATATATTTATTTTATGTGGTTATAAATGAAGGAATTAATGCTAAAGTATTTTATCAGTATTTTGTCGGAATGGAGGTTTTGAAAATCGTCTGTATGTGGATTTCAGTCATTTTTTGTTTGGAATTTGAAAAAACTTAAACTTACAAAGTTGTAGAGAATTAAATTTCCTATGGAAATCACATGAGATTCGAATTTTTCTGATAAAAGGCTATTTATTATGAATTGTTGAAGTTTCAAAAAATAAAATATTTTTATTAAAAATATGGTGGGCCCCACTTTTGGTTGGTGAGTAATGAAATGTGCTGGAATTTATTTTCAAAAGTGGTGGACTTGAATAGTAGCAAGTAAAGCCATCAGGTAGCAGGTTAGTCTGCTATGACGTTCTAAGCATTTTCCTATAAATAGGGTGCTTAGTTAGAATTAAAAATCACACCAGAAACAAGTTTTCTCTCTTTCTCTCTCTATATTATCGAGCGTATTTTGTGAGTATTTAGATACTTTGTGAGTTGCTATTCATTAGTGCAAGTTTCCTTCAGCCTTATACCGATATTCCGATAAGAAGTACTGATATTTTTGAGGTAAGGGATGTAATTTTCTTTCTAATGATGTTATTCTTTCAATATCATTATACCGAAATATTGGTATGGATTTTATTGTGGAATTTCTACCTTTTTGTGTCAGGGTTACTATTCACGTATACGATACTATTCACGTATACGACACTATTCATGAATACGACACTATTCACCAAAAAATGAAACTTTCTCCTTTTTGTCCAAGATGTCTATTATGGTTACTATCTTTGATTGTATCCATGTTTTGATCTTTATTTTGAATTCTCGCTTCACAATTGGTTATTTTGGAGTATTATTGAACTTGGATAAACCATGTACTGAATCCTAATATTTGTCCTTTTGTCTCACCGAATTCGCTTTTCTTTAAGATATTTTTCATCATCCTCACCCCTAAATAATGATATTACTAAATATCTTTGGCTTTTAGTAAAAAGATGAATGATTACCTAAAAATATCTTTTGGCGTAGTAGTAAAAAGATGAACATGTGTTGAGATGAACATGACTAACTGGTGATACAAATGAATATCTTTGGCCTGTAGTGAAAAGATGAATATTTGATTCAAGATGTACATTGATTGATGTTACAGTGATAAAATATTGATGATGGACTTTTAAATCTTAGAAGATAGTAGAATTCTTTCTCTACTTGACTTTTCTAATGGATTGATGTCTCCGCTGCAGTTGTTGATCTAAAACTTGTTGTCTATTATATTTTTTCATATTTTCCCCTGTTGAAGACTAATGATAATTTGTTGTATATTATCTTAGTCATAATATTCTTTTCTGGGCTAGTTGAGCTCACCCTTTTCCTTTTTGTTCCATTTTTCTTCTCAGGAGGAAAAAATTTAGCAGGAACTAGCCGGGGTATGGAGTGATGATTCAAGATAGTTGTTTTAGTAGTCCTCACTATTTTGTAAAATAGTGTATCAATAATTGTAATGAGGACTCCTTTTGAGTTTGTATACTGTCTATTAGACAATAGTTGTATTCAAACTCACAATATATGTGTTGTCGTATTTTGCACGACAATTATATGACTGAAGTTGTATTTGTTTCTGTACCATGTATTTGGAAACTCAGAATGGGTGATGTATACCTATTTTGGGGGCATCACAGTTGGTATCAGAGCTTAGGGATATGATCTCTAGCTGAGATGTGAGACAAGAACTAGGAGGGGAGAGACGGGAAATTCCTTCGCTAGTATGACCTGACTAAGTTTATTTGGTATTTATTTGGTTGGTTAGAGTATAGGGATAATATGTGACATGTTAATTAACCCTTGTTTTGTGGCAGTATTTGAGAATGACAGCTGTAAATATTAACAATGAAGTGAATCAGACCATGGAGACACCTTTAATCACCACCAAGGGGAACGTGCAACAGGAAGGCAATATTCCTCTTGTAAACAACACTATCAAACAAATGATGAATGATGGGATGTTTAGAAGCTTTTT
This sequence comes from Panax ginseng, assembly GCA_020205605.1. Taxonomy (NCBI): domain Eukaryota; kingdom Viridiplantae; phylum Streptophyta; class Magnoliopsida; order Apiales; family Araliaceae; genus Panax; species Panax ginseng. The sequence goes on along the minus strand of CM035146.1, from coordinate 21,798,006 downwards.
GCAGTTCATGAAAAATCAGACGAGGGATACTCGTGCACAAAATACGGGTGGAAATGATAGCAATGCGCGGCTTGTCACAGCTAAGCAGTTCAAGGAGTTGGGACCAACAGAATTTGAGGGAAAGCCAGATCCAATTAAGGAGGAAACGTGGGTCAAATAAATTACCAAGATATTCGATGTCTTGGGATGCACGAAGGAACAGAAGGTTCTATTCGCCACCTTTATGTTCCGTGGTGAGGCAGATTACTGGTGGGAATCTGTGAAGCGTACCCAGCTTGCCGCACTCAACATGTCTTTAGAAACGTTTCAGAAACTATTTAATGACAAGTACTTTCTCGAAACTATTCGTCATATGAAGGAGGTGGAGTTTATCAGACTGGAACAAAATAACATGACGATGTCCCAGTACGAGGTGAAGTTTGCAGAGTTATCCAGGTTTGCACCTCATTTGGTCGAGAATGAGGAACGAATGACGAGGATGTTTCTGAGAGGTCTAAAACTCGAGATTCGGCAATATCTTATCTCTCATAAATTTTCTTTATATTCAGATGTTGTCAACATGGCTCAATTATTAGAGCGAGATAATGAGTATTCCCAATCGAGGGACAACAATCTAGGTCATACCGGTGACATCAGTCACCGGAGCGATGATAACCAGCGAGGAGGAAAAAATACAGACAAAAGCGATAACCACTCAGGTGGTAATCGTGGCCATGATAATAGGAGAGGTGAGTCAAGTGGAAATTTCAGAAAGAGGAGATTTAACAATGACGGAAGACATCAAAGACACACCAAAGACCAACAACAAATTCTAGGGAGGAAGCGCCGCTAGATGCTATAGATGCGGAGAGGAGGGACACATAAGTCCAAACTATTCACAGCCTTCCAAGGTGTGTTTTAGTTGTGAAAAAGATGGTCATATAGCCATGTTTTGTCCGTTAGCGAAGTCGAGTCCAGTTGGGACGGCGACACCAAAGGAGACTACAGACAAAACAAAGTCGGTGGTTCAAGGGAGGGCGTTTGTTATGACTTGCCAAAACGCGAGAAACTCGAACGAGGTGATCATGGGTAAGCTAATCATAAACTCTTGCGAAGTTTATAACTTATTATATACCGGTTCTACCCCTTCTTTTATCTCTCCTGCTTGTGCTCAACGTTTAAACTTGACCTTGGAGAAATTAGACCTTGACTTATCTGTTGAGACTCCGTTAGGAGAAACTTTCATTACATCTACTGTTTATAAATCTTGCTTAATTCAAGTTGGAACCATAACATTACCTGCCAATCTTATTTCGTTGAAAATTCTTGCATTTGATGTGATTTTAGGGATTGATTGGTTAACCACGCATCATGCTAAAATTGATTGTTTTCGTAAGGTTGTTAGTTTTCATATTCCTAACCAACCTATTATACGAATTCAAAAAACCAAACCATTAAAGTCAATCACTATCATATCAAGCCATAAAGCTATTCGTTTATTGAAAAACGAATGTCAAGTTTTTTTAGCCCATTTCACGGACTTGAACACAAACATGTCATATTTGAATAATATTTCTGTTGTTAGCTAATTTCTTGATGTATTTCCTGAAGAACTTCCCGGTCTACCCCCAGAACGTGAAGTTGAATTCTTTATTGATCTTGAACCTGGTACAAAGCCCATTTCTAAAACCTCATATCGAATGGCTCCTATTGAACTTCAGGAGTTAAAGGTCCAACTATAGGAGTTGTTGGACATCGGTTTCATTCATCCTAGTACATCTCCTTGGGGTGCTCTTGTGTTATTCGTAATGAAAAAAGACGGGAGTATGCGACTTTGTATTGACTACAGAGAATTGAACCATGTCACCATTAAGGATAGATATCCACTACCTCACAAAGATGACTTGTTCGACCAGTTGCAAGGAGCACAATTCTTTTTAAAGATCGATATTCGTTCTGGATATCATCAGCTGAAGATTAAAACTGAGGATATTCTAAAGACTGCCTTCAGAACTCGGTACGGGCATTATGAATTCTTAGTCATGTCTTTTGGATTGACTAATGCTCCTGCTATTTTCATGGATATGATGAACCGTGTGTTCAAAGAATATTTGGATCAGTTCGTTGTTGTCTTTATTGATGGCATCCTTGTCTATTCCAAAAGCCGTGAAGATCATGAGCACCATTTGAAGATGGTACTACAAAGGCATCGTGATAACAAGCTATATGCCAAGTTGAAGAAATGCGAGTTCTGGCTTGAGGAAGTAGCATTCCTTGGGCACGTGGTGTCAAAACATAGAGTATCTGTCGACCTTAATTAAAAAATTAAAGCAATAAAAGTTGGGAGCAATCAAGTCGCGTGACCAAAGTACGTAGCTTTACGGGCTTAAATTTGTTATTATCGGAGATTCGTGGAAGGATTTACTCAATTGCTACTCCGCTTAACTCACCGACTCAGAAAGATACAAAATTCGGTTGGAGCGAGGATTGTGAGAAGAGTTTTCAAGAGCTCAAGAGAGACTCATTTCGCACTGTTATTAAACAATACCATCTAGTTCAGATGGATTTGTTATCTACAACGATGCTTCAGGCAAAGGGTTATAATGTGTTTTCATGCAACATGGGAAAGTCATAGCCTATGCCTCGCGACAACTCAAAGAATATGAGAGGAATTATCATACTCATAATTTGGAGTTGGCAACAGTCATTTTCGCATTAAAGATATGGAGACACTACCTGTATGGGGGGAAAGTGGAGATCTATACAGATCATAATATTTCTTCACCCAAAAGGAACTCAACATGTGGCAACGACGTTGGCTCGAGCTATTGAAAGATTACGATCACACCATCCAATATCATCCTAGAAAAGCAAACGTGGTAGCTGACGCATTGAGTAGAAGATCATATGCGGGTACGAGTGCAATGTTGTTAACACAAAGGTCCATTTTGTATGGCTTGCAAATGATGGATATAGAGGTAAAGGCTCCAAGTACCCACGTGATGATATCAAATATACGAGTAGAACCGACATTAATCGATAAAGTTAAAGATGCTCAAGCTATGGATATGGAGCTGATGCATATGAAGAAGAAAGTGCAAGAAGGTGCTATTCCAGAAGCAAGAATTGATGAAGAAGGAATACTTCGAGTCAACTCCAGACTTTGTGTTCCTAACGATTCTGACTTAAAGCATAGAATCATGATGGAGGCACACGACACACCGTTTCCAATCCATCCTGGGAGTACCAAAATGTATCATGATCTTCAACATACATTTTGGTGGAACAATATGAAGAGAGAGATCGCAGAGTTTATCTCGAGGTGTTTAACTTGTTAACGTGTAAAGGTAGAGCATTAAGTGCCAAAGGGTCCATTGCAAACACTTGAGATTCTGAAATGGAAGTGGGAACACATTACTATAGATTTTGTTATGGGTCTTCCCAAGGTTTGTCAAGGAAAAAATGTGATTTGGGTTATTGTTGATAGATTAACCAAGTCTGCCCATTTCTTGCCTATACGGGAGACTTATTCCCTCGAACGTCTTGCTAGTATGTACGTAAATGAGATTGTGAGATTGCATGGCATTCCAATATCCATAGTTTCGGATCGTGACCCAATTCACTTCACGATTTTGGGTTAGCTTGCAGAAAGCTATGGGCACAGATTTACGATTCAGTTCGGTATATCATCCTCAAACGAACGGGCAATCAGAGAGGACTATTCAAACTCTTGAAGATCTATTAACACTCTGTGTCCTAGATTTCAAAGGGAGTTGGGATAAGTACCTACCATTGGTGGAATTCTCCTACAACAACAGTTATCAGACAAGTATAGGCATGGCTCCATTTGAAGCATTGTATGGATTTAAAGTGTCGCTCCAAAGATGCTAGGATGAGGTGGGAGAAGCAACATTATTGGGACCAGAATTAGTACGCATAACTACAGAAAAGATTCAAATGATTCGACAACGTATACAAATGGCACAGGATCGACAAAAGAGTTATGCGGATCTTCATCGAAAGGACGTAGAATTTAATATTGGGGATCATGTATTGTTACGTATTGCTCCATGGAAAGGAGTTACAAGATTTGGGAAGAGAGGAAAGCTCAATCCAAGATTTGTTGGTCCATTTGAGATTTTTGACCGAATAGGAAATGTGGCCTATAGACTCGTATTACCTCCAAGCATGTCTCATGTTCATAATGTTTTTCACATATCTATGCTTCGTAAATATGTGAAAGAATCGAACCACATTATTGAGTTAGAACCAGATGAGATAGCAGAAGATTTAACGTACAAGGAAGTACCTGTTAAGATCTTGGATAGGAAATAGCATGTCCTACGCACCAAGGTTATACCATAAGTTAAGGTTTTGTGGAGAAACCATGCTATTGAGGAAATGACCTGGGAGTTAGAATCAGAAGTGAAAGCGAGGTATCCTCACCTTTTCGAAACACCGGGTACGTACGTCAATTTCGAGGACGAAATTTCATTAGAAGGGAAGGTTATAAGACCCAAACTTTTTAATGAATAAAATCAAATTTCCTCTATTTATTATTTTGAATAATAAAGTGTTAATTTGATATCTATTGTGTTCGTAAATTCATAAGTTTGGTTATACAAGTGTCCTCACTTGGATAATTATTGAATATGTTGATACATACTTATTGATTTCCAATATGTATATCTTAATTAAAAGTCGTCTAAGCTATTTGTCTCGGCTAGACACAGATTTAACGATATCTTTGAATATGATAGAACCTTATTGATATCCAACCGAATTGTTGGTTTGGATTCCCGACTAACTATGAACATCCCGAACATGGGAAAACTTTTGTGCGCCTAAGGCGGATATGATGAACGAGAATATCATTCTGGTATGTAGTATTGATCAATACAGGACCCCCCGTGCCTGTATCTTATGACGGTTTGCAGATGAAGTTCTGTTAAACCTTATCAAAAATTGAAAACAAAGTTCATAGTCTGTCGACTGCTCACCAATTATAGTCACTACGTAGTTTTAAAATTTGAAATAAGATTTGTTATGTTGTTTAGTGTTCCTTAGATTTACTTCACAACTATTGCTTCGTTGTTGAAGTGTCATTCAAAGAAAACATTTAATCCTTTCAGCTAATGTTTATTGTTTTCTATTACTTGTTGGGCACTCAAATGCTCATTCTTGCTTAATTTAAATGTTTTCAGCTATGTATGATCGACCTGAAGGTTCAGGCAAGAAAAGGGAAAGGAAAGCTAGCAGATAAGTTTGTGTTATCTTATGTAATAGCTAGACTTAAATAAGATGATGATATTTATTATCTATCATGTAATGAAATGTTTTAAAGGTCGCGTACCTGGGATTTAGACAACTCTGACATGTAAATTAAGTTTGATATTTATGACATTATTATTATTATTCTGCTCAAAGAAATGGTATCGTGAAGCACTGAATTCGGGTTTTAAGCACCTGAATTTGGGGGCATCACAGGTTGGTATCAGAGCTTTAGGGTTAGAAACCATAGGTGGGATAGACCTTATACTATAACCTTTGGGCCGAGGGAAACGTTGAAAATACAAATAACTCGTATAGAGTTTTAAAGGAGATGAATTAACTAAATTCACCGTAAAACAAAATAAAAACAACCTATGTAAAATTATTATTTGTTGTGTGTATATATATTATATACTAATCTAGATAAAATTATGTGTAGATGTCAGGTGGAAAAGGATTAGGATACCTTCGGATCGTGCAGAAGGAGTCAATCTTCATAACCGAGCCAATGTTAAAGCCAATAGCTGAAATAGAGGCTCACGTTAAAGATAACCTTGATGAGGTGATCATTTTGGAAAATATAGTACCTGTGACGCCCCCAAATCCGGGTATCTTCCAACCCGATAGATGGTGTTCCACGATACAGCAATCCATACAATCATTCCATTGAGATAACAACAAAATGAGTGTAATTACTATCTTTATATTACATTTGTAATAAATCCTTTCCCAGGTTCATTAACCGAATACATTCGTTGTTCTTCATAAGTATATTACATATAAATACACTAATCTATTATAAGACGATTAATTGTCCATCTTAGCCTTGCCTTTATCTCTCTTAGAACTCTCAGTTCGTTCGGCTTTAGCTGCAAACATATGGTTTAAACAAGAATGAGCATCACTAGCTCAACAAGTCTTAACAAAGAATCATATGAATATCACAATAACATTTATATGCTTTAATTCCATATTTGAACAATTATCTATGAAGCACAACGAAACATTAGACTAGTACTTCTCATGTCATAACAACAATTCCAAAGTATATATAATAGCTTAGGAATGATGAACCGGTCAATAAACCATGAACATACTCTTTTCATTTTCATACTTGAAAAGGATATCCACACTAAGGCCATCCACCCGCCTTTACTTACGAGCACTTCTAGGTGATCAACCCATCGCATACTCTATGTTGATCAACACTCTTACGTTAAATGTATTTACGTTCAACATTTGGCAACCTCGCGTGCCCATCGAATAATCGATGAAAAATACTTTTGTTTGTACATAGACAAACTTACCTTTTCATCCGTACCAAATACTTGGCATATAATAGCGTTAATAGTTCTATATCAAAAGACTTGTAAACAAATCAAACAACTCTTCAGTATTATTCTAGCTGAGTTAAAACAGGCATCGACTTTTTCTTTAAAATCATTCATGCATTGTATAACACGCATCACGTAAAACTTGGCTAATACGAAGGTTAGACAAGCATTCAGAAAGACTTGCCTTCAAGCTTCTTCGAATATACAATTCAACTATTCTCAGTCTTTACAGGATCTACATGATACATTCACATAGCACACTGCAATTAGTTATCAAACAAACTAACTTTATGGTTCTAACCAACTTCTTTCTCTTCTATGTATTAATTAAATTATCTTCGTTATTAAAGTCGATTCGACTTTCTATACTTTGTTACGTCTCATTAACGTTCTTACGTCCTTAACCGACATTCGATCATTATTGGTTAAATACCAACGTTGAACGTCATTCACGGTTTACTTATTATGTCTTCGCATTCTTCGTTTAATTTCTATTAAACCTTACTAGATCTTCTTACATTAACACCTTATAAGTGATTTAAGGTAAGTCTTATCATGTACATTAAGTACCTTCAATGTCTTACTTTAGGTCTACATTCAAATGGAACAAAACCTAACTTGGTCAACATTTTTCTACTGTCGGCGCTGCGGCGCGACATCCTATGTATTCTAGTGGCGCTGCGTCACGAGTTAGTAGGGTACTCGGCCGAGTCTGACGCTGCGGCACCACCACTTTGTACTAGTTTTGGCGCTGCAGCGCCGAGTCTATGTACCAGTTGGCCAAAACAGTTTGGTTTCCTAACGAAACTCACGACTTCCTAATTTGTTCGTTTTACATCCGAATTGACCCATTCAAAAGCGTACAAGTCACAAATCACATCCTTTACGTGTTCATATAAGAATTTCACATTCTCGAATCCGTTAACTTGGAATTCACCTGTAAGTTAATTTTTAAGTGTTCGTTTAACGTTTTCGACCGTTCAATACTCGTTTTCTTCGTTATAAGTCGGAATGCGACGATTCTTTTGCCCACGACTCTTAATTACCTTATCTCATGTGTTGACATTGGAAACCAACGTTTTCAAGTCACACGACAACTTTTGACCTTTAATCCGGGCTTTTTACGTTTTCGACGTTTAACGTCTATTCTCGCAAAATTTGCCATAACTTCGTTACTCGTGTTCTATAAGCCAAATCAAATGAAAAACTCCATTGATTCATCATAGTCATCCTAACCAAACAATAGGCACATTCCTTAGCTATAATGGTCTTTCAAGCATTCCTTCAAAACTAAGTTCTCGTTCAAGACTTTCTATGGTTTTTAATTTACGTAAACACTTACGGTTTCTATTTGGTCATGACGTATCAATGAATTGGTCATTAATATACATCCTTATATCTCCTAAATAATCATGCTCCACCAATCTACGATTCTTCTACGAGAAAGAAATCGAAAAAGATGAAGATTACGGTTTATGAGAATTTACCTTTGAAGTAATTATCGTTCTTGATAAACGCCTATTGGTTTGCTTGGAAGTAGAAGGATTTAGTGTTTTTAACTCTTTCTCTCTCTCAATATATATTGACAAGCTTTGTAAAACAACAAAATGGCCAACTCTAGCTTTGTATATATAGAAAACCAAAATGAGGGAAAAATTGTCCAACTCCCCACCTCCTTACTATTCACTTTTTAATCACCAAGCAAAGTACTTGGTGATCAAGTATTGCCTTTACTTGTCCACCAAGTGGCCAGCCCACTCCTTGATGGATCATCCCATGGGTTGCCCCATGGGTTTTACCCATCCCATGACCCACCGGTTCGACCCGCGGTTTACTTTCTGGATTGGGCTTGACATTAATTTAACGTTGGGCCTTAACTTGGGCTTTCTCATATAATTTATTGGGCTTGTTATTGGTTTAAGTCCAATTAGATTATACCAACCCTTAACTCATACTTCATTAATACAACTTGTATTCTACGCGTATTACTCACGTATTCTCTTTGTCTAATACTCATATAATAATCGTATTATACGTCGTACTATTCTCCATACCATACTCGTAATCATACTAATATTATACTCGTATTTCATACGTATAATATCCGAAACAACTATACGCATTGCATTTCCCTTTTGGAAACCTTTTTCACAAACCCTTAGGTTTTACGTCCACAAACGAAAACTTCGTTTGCCATAACGGAATTATTATTGGATATTCCATACTATCTTCGTATTCTATCATTACGCGTTTCTCAAAATTTCAAACCCTAGCTCCGAACGAAATCGGTTGAATAGTGTTTTTACGCAAACATTCTCGGAAAACCTTCGTTTTCGTCTTGATAATTCACAACCATTAATACTATCACAAAGCCAGAATACTAACCACATACGTATATTCTAGGTCATAGAACGACCTTCGAACATCTTACTCACATAATAAATCAATTAAGTTCATTTAATTCACATAATCAAATAAAAATTTAATTCATTCAAAATTCAAAATTCTTGGGCGTTACAGTACCGGACCCAGAAATGGTGGAACTAACAGATAGTGATTCAGACACCAAAGTTGGAGCTGATCAAGCATCAACCGAAGTGGGACCTAGTTCATACTAAGGGTCAGCATGAAGATCTGTTGGCAGTGAATGAGAAGATGAAGACTAACATGGAGAAATTAAAAGATGACTTCAAAGAGGAATCAGCTAAGCGTGCAAGAGCAGAGGACGCTTGGATGAAGGAGACTCAACATGCAGACCGTGCTGAGGCTAAAGTCCAACTGAAGAAGGCCAAAATGAATGAAATGGATCATGCCTTTAATTTTACGATTGATAGGGCCCAGGATCTAGTTTTTTATTACCCGCCTTAATTTAAAGACTCGCCATGGTTCGTGATGGATCGTAGGAAGGCGTATCGTATTATGGAGGAAGAGCATAAGGAAGCCTCTCGACGTCTTAATATGCATAGATAGAAAATAAGAGTGATAATAATATGTGGTTATTTATGCAAAGAAATAAAATTTTAAATCCCTTATTTTTAGATGAATAAAGGGGTAGTATGAGTATGTAATCCTGAAACTTGTCTAGTTCAGGAAAGTGGATATTTATAGCAGATATGCTATCTTTTATATGTTTTAAAACGTTATGAATGAATAAAATATCAAAGTTATTGGAAATGTTATGTGTGATAGCTTTAATCTTGGAATGTTTAAGGTTCAACTTTAAAATATTCAAGGAATTGAATAAATGAACTAATAAGCGTATATTTTAACATAAAATGCCCCCTAGAAGAAGACAACCAAGCCAACAACCACCTCCTGAGGGGTCTACTAACAATAACCGGTTCAGCAGTTGGTGACTTTGTTAACGGGAGCACTTGCGAATCAATCGAAAGCTCAAGTTACGACCTTAAAGGAATTCAAAGCGGTTGGACCGCCAGAGTTTCAAGGGTCTATGAATCTAGTGGAAGCCCAAACCTGGATCATGGAAATGGAGAAAGTGTTTGATGTTGCTAGAGTTAACAAAGATCAGAAGACTGCGTTCGCGACGTTCATGCTGAAGTCCGAAGCTAGCTATTGGTGGCAAGCAAATAAGGTTCGTGGGGGACAAGGAGTGATAACGTGGGATAGATTTAAGGAGATGTTTTTTGAAATGTACTTTCCAGCAAGTTCTCGGAATCAGTTGGAGGTGCAATTTCTGGAGCTGAAACAAGGAACCATGACGGTGCCGGAATATGCTGCGAAGTTTAACGAGTTGGCATGGTTTTCCACTTATCATTTCAATACGGATGATCGTAAGGCGAGAAGGTTTGAACAAGGATTGAAACCCTGGCTGTATAGCAAGGTTTCAATGTTCCAGTTAAATACATTTGTGGCTGTACTGGAAAAGGAAATTATCACAAAAGGTGGAAGCGATGCCTTGACAAAGTACGATCAAGAACAGAAGAAGAGGAAGAATGAGAATGAAAATAAGGCTGGTGGAACTAACGTTGGAAGTAACAATCAGAAGAGGAAGTGGAGCGAGAATTCGACTGCGGGAGGACAGCAAGGAAGTCAGTAGAAGAAAATTTTTGAAGCTTGTGCTACTTGTGGAAAGAACCATACTGGGGTATGTTTGAAGGGAAAGAGGGTGTGTTTCAACTATGGTCAGGAGGGACACATTGCACCGAACTGTTTTAGCCCAAAGAAAGGAGCATGTTTTACCTGCGGTTCGAAGGATCACATGGCTCATGATTGCCCTAAAATGTCAGTGGGGAGTTCAAGTGGAAGAAAGGGAAACAACAACGGTGGTGGTGCATTGACTATCACTGGACCAACACAGTCAAGCCGACCTACTGCGAGGACTTTCAATATAACCGTGCAGGATGCTGTTCAGTCTAAGGATGTAGTGTCAAGTATCATTCTGATTAATGGTATTAATGCTTATGTACTGTTTGATTCGGGTGCTACTTGTTCATTTATATCCGATGAATCTGCTCAGAACTTAGATTTGCCTCAGGAAGAATTAGATTATCCTTTGAGCATAGAGATTGCAAATAGGGAAGTGATTCATGTTAGATTCATATATAAGAATTGTAGAGTGGTTATTAAGGGTCAAGAGATGATGGTAGACTTGATACCAATTAGACTGGGTGAGTTTGATGTTATCCTGGGAATAGATTGGTTATTCAATCACGGAGCAGTAATTGATTGCCAAAGGAAATGTGTTAACCTTATGACTCCGTCAAAGGTTATGTTTTATGGAAAAAAGTCACCTCAACAAGCAAGTGGTCTGACGGTTATGCAAGCCAAGAAGTTGTTAAGACAAGGATGTGTAGGATACTTAGCCTATATAGTCGATACACAGAAGAATAATGCGAAGTTAGAAGAGATACCGATTATAAGAGATTTTACAGACGTATTTCTAGACGATTTGTCAGGTCTTCTGCCAGATCGACAAATCGAGTTCATGATTGATTTAGTACCAGGAACAGACCCGATATCTAAGGCACCATATAGAATGGCCCTGACAGAGATGAAAGAGTTGATGGTGCAATTGCAAGAATCGCTCGACGAGAAGTATATTCAGCCGAGTGTATCGCCATGGGGAGCACCAGTGTTATTTGTTAAGAAGAAGGATGGGTCGATGCGGCTCTGCATTGACTATCGAGAATTGAATAAGGTCACGATTAAAAATAAGTATCCATTACCTAGAATCTATGACTTGTTCGACCAACTGAAGGGAGAAAAATATTTCTCAAAGATAGACTTGAGGAGTGGTTATCATCAGCTGAAGGTGAGGCCAGAAGATGTATTGAAGACGCCATTCAGAACTCAGTATGGTAATTACGAGTTTCTGGTTATATCATTTGGTTTAACTAATGCAGCTGCAACGTTCATGGATTTGATGAACAGGGTGTGACGCCCCCAAAATAGGTATACATCACCCATCTTGAGTCGCCAAATATATGGTACAAAATTCAAATACAACTTAATAATACAACTGCCGTGTAGAATATGACAAGACATAACTGAGAGTTTTAATAATAATATTGGTATCTAGACAATATCCACACTCAATGGAGTCCTCATTACATTTATTGTCACACTATTTAACAGAATAGTGAGGACTACTAATGCTATCATCCGACCGCACTCTCTCCCCCTGACTAGTCCCATCTACGTTCTCATTTCACAGAAGAGAACAGTGAAAGAAAGGGTGAGCTCAACTAATCCAGTAAGAAATATTATGACTAAGATAATGCAGAAAAATTTATCGTTAGCCTTCAAAAGTGTTAAACTAATAAAATATAACAAACATCAAGTTTAACTGCAGCGGAACAAGCAATCCATTAGAAGAGTCAAGTAGAGAATAAAATCTACTATCTTCTATGATTTAAAAGGTTTTTCATTACTTTTATCATTTGAGACTCGACTTTTAATAAATAATCCACATCATCCACACTTTACTGACCAATGATATTCATTAGTATCACGACCATAAATTATCCATGCACTACGGGCCAAGGATATTCGTGTATTCATCAATGGTCATGATCATGCCAACAACTTTCCATCAATGCACTACGACCAATAAGGATTTTTACCACATCATTTGTAACATTACGGTCATGATTATACCGAATAATCCCTGGTCATAATCATACCAAGTTCATCTATGCACTACAAGCCACAGATGACTTTCAACATATTATAAACATGAGGATGATGACAATTCAATAAAACAAGTTCAAGAATAAATTTTAAAGATTTATAAGTTAATTTATCCTGAACTCAATAACGTCAAAATTGTAAACATGATACTGCTTTGTGGAGTAAAATTCAAGAATGCTCAGAAGAATATGACCATGAAAAGATACTGGATGAAGTGCAAATATCAAGGATATTCCACTAATTTCATGGAGTATTGAAGTTAAAGATTTAACAAACTGCGTATAAGAGAATATATGAAACTGTAAATGGATTTTTGTTCGCCATGCGGTAATCCACTTAGACAGATCATTTCCACAATTTAATAAGAAATGAATACAAAGGATCATTCACAATGAATATGATAATCCACATAGACAGGTTATTTCAACAGAATAATAAAGAATGGAATAACAGAAGAAATCACCATGCATGCGATAGATACATACATGCATAAAGTTATTCCAACCTGAATAATAAAGAATGGAACCAGTCATCGTAATATGCATGCATGTGATATTCCAACAGAATAATAAAGAATGGAACCAGGTCATACGTAAACTGCATAGACAGGATGTTCCAACAGAATAATAAAGGATGGAACCAGGTCATGCGTAAACGCACACACAGGATGTTCTAACAGAATAATTAAGAATGGAATAACAAAAGAATTTCACCATGTATGCGGTATTTATAAGATGCGGAGTTATTCCAACATAATGATAAAGAATGGAATAACAGAAGTTCTTTTCATGAAGACGAAAGAAATAATACCCCTTACAATTACAACAAATAATATCCCTTACGGTAAAAGAAGAGTATTCCGACTGGTAGGGCGAGGATATTCTTGAAGAAAACTTGCACTAATTTCTATGCTCAAAGCTTTCTTAAACTCTAAAGAAATACGCTCAAGATTATAGAAGGAGAATTCTCTGAACTTCTGGTGTGATTTTCAATTCTAACTAAGCATCCTATTTATAGAAGAATGGAAAGGATACTATCTTTTTATGCAACAAAATATAATATATTCTATTTATAATCAAAAAAAACAAAACTTTATAAAAAGTATTACATTTTTTATAAAAAAGTTTTACTATGCAAACACTATCGAGCACTATGCAACACTATGCATAATAAAATATAATATATTCTATTTATAGTCTAATAAAATAAATAACTTTATAAAAGTATTACATTTTATATAAAAAAATTACTATCATAATAGAATATAATATATTCTATTTATAGTCTAATAAAACAGATAACTTTATAAAAGTATTATGTTTTATATAAAAAGCTTTTCTGTTTTATTACATTAATAATACTAATAAAACAAAATTTATCATCATTATTATAATTCACAATATTAATCTCCTCATTGGCACGCAATTAGGTGACCAAACCTCTCCTTGACAGAACTTCTAGACATCGTTAATATTGCAAATAATAATATTAATAACTTTGTCATCTCAATTATTGATTATAAAATATTGACAATAATTGAATCAAATAACGTGAGATACTATGCAGCAATTACTGTAACAATAATTGAACAAAACTGAGTGACTTCTCACGTAAGCATCAATAATCAATACCGTGTTACTACTATGCAACCACGCCAGATTCTCGTACTTTTAACAAGGGGTGTTTCAATAGTAAACGTAAAACTTCCGCCGTTATTTTCAGTAAAAGTATTTTTGTCGCTTTCAATCCGAAAATAATTTACATTGTAGGGGACCACCAATGATTGTGTCGTTGTTGTCGAATATTCCTGTTAAAATGAATATTCCCACCAATCGAATATTATATAACAACTTGCGTACTTTGAAAAATTTATAAATATTACCCACAACTATAACATTATATCAAATTCATTCTATAATATTCAAAAATGATATTTATAGAAAATTCATCTTTCTTCATAAAAGTTGGGGTCTTATAACCTCCCCTTCTTATGAAATTTTGCCCTCGAAATTAGGGTACGTATCTGGTATGTCGAAGAGGTAAGGATACCTTGATTTCATCTCAGATTCTAACTCCCAGGTCATTTCCTCAACATCGTGGTTCCTCCACAAAACTTTGACTTGAGGTATAACCTTGGAGCGTAGAACATGTTCGTTCTTATCCAAGATTTTAACAGGAACTTCTTCATACGTTAAATCTTCCGCTATTTCGTCCGGTTATAACTCAATAATGTGGTGCGGGTCTTTGACATATTTACGTAACATAAATATGTGAAAAACGTTATGAACACGAGACATACTTGGCGGTAAAGCGAGTCTATAGGCCACAGTTCCTACTCGATCGAGGATTAAAAATGGGCCAATGAATCGAGGATTGAGCTTTTCTATCTTTACAAATCTCGTAACTCCTTTCCATGGAGCAACACATAATAACACATGATCTCTAATATCGAATTCTACATCCTTTCGATGAAGATCAGCATAACTCTTTTGTCGATCTTGTGAGGTTTTTATACGTTGTCGGATCGTTTGAATCTTTTTCGTAGTCATACGTACCAACTCCGGTCCCAACAATGTTGCTTCACCCACCTCATCCCAGCATACTGGAGAATGACACTTTCTTCCATACAACGCCTCAAATGGAGCCATGCCAATACTTGCTTGATAACTATTGTTGTAGGAAAACTCCACCAATGGTAAGAACTTATCCCAACTCCCCTTGAAGTCAAGGACACATAGTCTTAATAAATCTTCAAGAGTTTGAATAGTCCTCTCCAACTTCCCGTCCGTCTGAGGATGATATGCCGAGCTAAATCGTAAATCTATGCCCATAGCTTTCTGCAAACTAACCCAAAATCATGAAGTGAATCTTGGGTCTCGATCAGAAACTATGGATACTAGCATACCATGCAGTCTTACAATCTCGTTTATGTACATACGAGCAAGACGTTCAAGTGTATAAGTTTCTCGTATCGGTAAGAAATTAGCAGACTTGGTCAATCTATCAACAATGACCCAAACCGCATCTATGCCTTGAGAAACCTTAGGAAGACCGGTAACGAAATCCATTGTAATGTGTTCCCACTTCCATTCTAGAATTTCAAGTGGTTGCAATGCACCTTTTGGTACTTGATGCTCCGCCTTAACCTGTTGACAAGTTAGACACCTTGAGATAAACAACGCTATCTCTCTTTACATATTGCTCCACCAAAATGTATGACGAAGATCACGATACCTTTTGGTACTCTCAGGATGGATTGCAAACGGTGTGTTGTGCGCCTCCATCATGATTTTATACTTTAAATCGTGTGTCGTTAGGAACACAAAGTCCGAGTTGACTTCAAGTATTCCTTCTTCATCGATTCTTGCTTCCGGCATAGCACCTTCTTGCACTTTCTTCCTCATATGCATCAGTTCCAGGTCTGTAGCTTGAGCAGCTTTAACTTTATCGATTAAAGTCGGTTCTGTTAGTTCCCAGTAGACACAATAGATCTAGAAGGGGGGGGTTGAATAGATCCTTTTTATTCCAAATAATTTTCTCTTTTATTTTGTATTGCTATTACATTAGCAAATGACAAACATAAGAATCTTTTCAAGCACAGCGGAATAAGTAAAAGATCCCCTTCATTAATATATTCATAATCAAACGTACATTGTTTGTAGAGTTAGTTTGGTTGTAAGCAGTTAAAACATACATAGCAGTTATAGCAGTTATAATACATAATATAAATGACATAATGTAAAAGACACAAGGGGTTTTAAGTGGTTCAGAGACTCAAGCTCGTAATCCACTCTTCTGCTTTCAATTAGCAGGATTTCAACTAAGGAAGGGCAGCACCCTGAATCACTAAGATTCCTTCAAGGCCAGCAACCTTGGGACATCAATTCACTAAGAACTCTTCAAGGCCAGCTGCCTTGGGACTCCTCTAGTTCCCTAGGAACTCTTCAAGCCCAGCAGGCTTGGAACTTCGTTTAGTCCCTCCGGACAAGGACCCCTCAGGCCCTGTCTTCATTTAGTCCCTTCGGACAAGGACCCCTCAGGCCTTGGCTTTTGTTGTTTGTTTGTTGGTTTGTTGGAGTTGGTGATGAGCTGCTAAGATGTCTTCATGCTCTGAACATCTTCTATACTTAGCAGCTTGGCGTGATCATCCTTGAAGTGTAGTTGAGTGTTGCATGATGCTCGGCTTCTTCAGTTACACAACCACTTCGGATGATTCCTTGTTGACTACCTTGAAGATCTTTCCTTTTGATACATAATGGCTGCACATGATAGGTTTCCAAGATGACTGTAAGTTCTTCTGCTAGGTACTTAGAAACTTTCTCATGCTTGCCACCATGATGACATTTGTGATCTCCCTTCTTGATATTTAATATCTTCTCATGATGGACTTGCTAAGATGACTGTGAGCTCTTCTCTATTGTATTTAGAGTCTTCCATGATGGACACCAAGATGACATGATGCTCTTCTTTCTCTCGGCAGTTCAGAACACTCTTCTTGTAGTAGAACTCTCACTTCTACATAGTAGAACACTCACTTCTACTTCTTCCTTTGCATGTATCTGAGTGTTCTTGGTGGATCGTAGAGTAAGCCTTTAGACTCACTATTTCTCATGGTTTAGAATAGTCCACCGTTACTCCTAACTCGGCAACTCCAGCAACCCTCGATCTTTGAAGCTCTTCCTGATTTATACTCCTTCCCAATCTTTTCGTTGGAAAGTAGCCATTGAAGGCTATTCATGTGACAACCCAAGAATTTTGAATATTTTTAAAAATTTTATTAATTTATTTAAGGTTCAATATTAAAACCTAGACAGAAAATAAGTGTATGCGTTTGATATTTTTGAGAAGGAATTTTGAGGATTTCAAAATTCTGTGAAGGAATTAGGCGAATTATTCAAGATTAAGTGTATACATGAATACGTTATGTGTATATGTGTTCAGAATGTGGTTAAGAGTCAAGGTTTGACCAGATAAACTATATCAGTGACAAACCCTAGGTATATATTAAGAACGTCAACGTTTAGTTAGAAAACCCTAATTTGGAAACCCTAATGCTAAGTATAAAACCGTAAGGGTTAAAAGTTATGTGAGTAATGAATATGAATATTATGTGATGGTTTATATTTTTATTAATATAAACAAATGAAAAAAATTTATGTGATCCTAATTATATATTAGGAATGAAGAATTGAATAACTTAAAGGTATGGGAGAATAATAGTATTTATAATATATACTAATCCCAAGAGATTTATTTTATACTTCTCAATTAATTAATTTCATAACCTAATTATAGCAAGTCTAATTGGGTTAATAATTTAAATGTGCATGAGTAAGGATTTATGTTGAAATTGAGGAAATGAAAACTCTAACTAAATAATTAGGGAATGATAATATTAAAAGTATTGGACCTAATCTATTTACATGGCCCAAATATTTTTATTGCAGAGCCCAAAGAATTAATTTAGGGAAGCCCAAAAGATTATTGAGTGGCCCAATTTAAAAACCAATGAAGGAGGGGCACTTTAGACTTTTGATATACTAGATATTACACACAAAAACAAAAACAACCTTGGTAGATATAAAGCCACATGGACGGTTTTATTTTTAAGAAGCAAAAGAGGCCACATAGTGGGCTAATGAGAGGAAGAAGAAGTGGACACATGGTTGGCAAACAAAGAAGAGAAAAAGGAGTGGACAATAATTGGCCAACAATTTGTTCTTTCTTATAAGTAATCTCTTGGTAATTAACAAAGAGAGAGACCTAGTGGAGCAATGGAAGGCCACATGGCCGGATGACTCATGGAGGAGAAAAGGATGATGAAGTTAGACAATTATAGGTTATCTATATCTAATAAAAAAAATCTATCTTATTTTCTCTTTCATCTATTATTCTTCTTCTTTTTACTTCTATCTCTTTTCCTTACCAAAAATAAAACCAAGAGGGAGAGAGAGAGAAGTAAATTCGGCAGCCCCTAGAGGGAAAAGAGAGAGTTTTTGATAAGTCATGAAAGCTCCATAATCAAACAATGAAGAAGAAGAAGAAGGAGAGTATGATAATCAAAGGTATAAATACCTTTTTGTTTATGTAATTTTTGTTTATTGTAAATCAAACCTTGTATCTATATTTCTAAACTCAAAAACCATGAATATACTTGTTATTGAGTGTTTCATGTTTAGATATACCCATATTGGGTGTTGTTTTAGTTGGAAATCAAAAATAAAGAAAAGTAATTTTTCTAGTTTATTAGCCCTAAAAATTTCTATGTACTTTGGATTTCCACCGATTTTTATCTAAACATTTTTTTTGCGATCCGTCAAAGAGAAGTCCTAGATATGTAAGTTGTCTACTAAACCCAAGTGGTATCACTCAAACATGTTGAGTATACAGTCCGTGGTGACTAATTTAGCAAAAATAGTTTTGTGTTTTTAAGGAAAAACTGACTGTTTTGGACAGTCAAATGGTAGGGGTAATTTAGTCATTTTTTGGACATTTAAAAATTCTGGAAAAATTTGAGATGATAATATGATATGTTTTCTAACATCTCCAAGTGGAATCACTAAAAAAGGAGTTGTAGATTTCCGTATGGAATATTTTTAACAAAGTACGAAAAACTCATTTTTCCATTTTTGCTACTGCGAAAGACTTTCTTGGGGCTGTTTCGGCAACTTAATTTGTCATAAATATTTCGACCTTTTGGGACATGAAAATATATGGCATAAAGTACCTCCTGTCCAAAACGGAGCTCATTAGGACTTAAAATGACCAAGTTATGACCATTTCAATATTTGGCTTTTTTGGACGAAAATCGCTATAACCGGAGTTCTATAACTCCGATGGCCACAAAATTTAAACTGGAGTGTCACGTTAACATGTATAAGATTGTGTCAAGAGATGGGAATTTCTGGAGTTGAACATGATAGGTCTAATTTCTTAAGCTACACACTAAAAATGATTTTTAAAAAATATTAAAAGAAGTTGGAAAATTATGAAAAAATACTTTTTGTTTATGATTTATATGTATATTTGTTTGGACAAAGGATAGAAAAATAATAAGTTGATTTGGTATTTTCGTGAAAAGGATATGGAATCCAGCTTGCTGGATTGAATAATTATGCAAAAAAGCAGGTTCTTGAATTGAAAATATATTGAATCCACTTTATTTGATTTGCAATCTAATCATTTGGATGTGATATCCGGTTTCTTTGGATTGCGCTTTAGTTTCTTTGGATTGGCCATCTAGATAATAGGTTTAGAATCCAGCTTGTTGGGTTCCAAATCTGGGTTGCTGGATTATTATTTTACTTTTATGTTCAAGAAAAAAAAAACTTATAATATACGAGATTAAAGTATTTAAATCATATAACTATGATAGTAATGATTGAAAAATCATGATAAATGATAATAATTATTTTAAAATTATTACGAGGTTGTGAAAATTATTTTGACTGATATTAAAATTATCTTAGTTAATGGTTAAGTGTTAGGCAGAGTTTAATTGAACTTAAACTCGTGAATTTTTTGACTAGACCGTCGGGACATTAGAATTTTGTCGTATTCAAGTCATACTGAAATAGTTTGACCTGATACCGATCCTTATGTGTGTTATAGACTGATAGGGTTATGTGTTATGTGTTTAGGTTATTCTATGTATATCTATATATATAATAGTATTATATTGTGATGATATTATTCTAATATTGGAGATCTATATTACTAATATTAGGTCTTTGGATACAGCATTATAAATTATGTAAGCGATAATCAAATGAGTTCAGTAAGTTTATTTTTACTTAACTCTACTAAGAGTTGTTTCATTCTTGATAAGCTTATGGTTAATCATTGCTGGTTGCCATGAATTGTACTCTGTACATATTGCATGTATAAGTCAGGTATGAAAGGCTGATCACCTTCATTACCAGTTCGTTCATAAATATTTGTTCATGTATAATACTTGTTCAATCAAAAGTTTGTTCCTGCTAGTTCATAATTATATTGTTGAATTATAGCCAGCTTATTATTTTGACTCTTTCAATCATGATATATCGTTATATTATTGAACTTAAACTTGTTGGGCAATCCTTATGCTCACCCTTGCTACATCATGATAAATCATTACAGATTAAAACGAATGTGTCGGATACAAGGAAATATCCAAGACAGTTCCAGCTTTAGTATAAGTGTGCAGTATATTTGTAATAGTGTTTTATGATAATAATGTTATGTGTTAGATAGTTATGAATTATGTATTAAGTTAAGGTTACTCGACCTTGGGGAATAGTGCATAATGTATTGTATAAACAATTTATGTTTATATCTTCTGCAAATAGTAATAGTTGTATAGAATGATCGAACTGGATTCGAGGTGATTCGGGACCTAGGATTCGGGGCCGTCACAATTCAAATAACTTCACAGATCTCGAGTTGACAGAAGTAGACTGCTGATGTGACATGTTATACTTTATCTGACATTGCAGTCTACTATTTCACATACCCATCAGAGATGCCACTTTAATGTCTTGGGCAGGTTGAAGACTTTATTATCTCCTTCTGATTTCTTGATCATAGGTTGTCCTTTTGCATCGATGCTCTCAATAAGCTTTTGTCCGAATACCATCCTTCAGTTTGAACCGTTGCCAATGCTTCAATCTTTGGGTGTTCGAACTCTACGATTCTGATGCTTGTCTTCTTGGACCTGATCGTAGTGTCTTGTTGAGTGTTGTTCATTGACTGGTAGAGTTAACTCTACGATCCTGAAGAGTGTTGATTGGATCTCCAATGTAGTACACCTCTTCCTTCCATTGTGCAGTGCTTCAACACTTCTGTTTGCTTCGACTATTCTTAGAGACTGATGGCCTAACTCCTTGCTCTGGTCCCCTCTGAATAGCAAGACACTTCAGATTTGTGGCACTTCCAGCTCACTTTCTCCTTGTGATCTCCCATTCACTTATCATCAATGGACTGACCCTACGCTTAATCACTTTAGCCTTGTTCTTCAGAGACTAACCAGTATCTCGGTTCACTTTCCATCAGTTCTTTCTTTGTTTGGTAAACCCTACGATCTCGGTTGCTTCCAAGATCGTTGTCTTTAATTCACTTGACAGCTACTGCACTTACTGACTTTCCTTAGTCAGTTACTAAAGTCTTCTTATGATCATCTTGTGGAAGACTTCATCTCGAATGGCTTTACAACTCAATCTTGATGCTGATTGGGTTGGTGCTTAGATCTTCTGTTAGCTTGCATGCCATTCATTGAGTGCTCTCTGGTTCCCTTTAAGTAGGATGTATCTTTGCATTGCCAACCAGAGGCTTTGTTCCTTTGGATATTCTGGGAGTGCTCAATAGTTGAGAATCGTATTTGCTCTACGATTCTGCCTTGGCATGTGAGCACATTCTGTTGAGGTCGTAGTTTTGCACTCTACGATTTAGCTTTGGCTGTGCAGACACTACGACTTTGGGATCAGATCTTGACACTCTACGATTTCTGTTTTTCTGCTCGATGTCTTCATCTGATATAGCTCAAGAAGGGCCAACCTCTTAGAGTGAGTTAAGGGTCAAGTTTGTCCCTGAGGCACTTTCCAGATGAAATGCTATAGAAGTGATTTGCAATGACAACTCATTCAACCTTTTCTGATGGGGAGATCCTCTACCAACTTTAGACAATTGCATTTGCTGTAGTCGTGGTGTCCTCCTACTTCTACACTGCGATCATATGTTTGATCGTAGGCACTCCACGATTTTAAGTTGGATGGCTGAAAGATTATCAGTAGTACGTTTTGAGACGTTCTTACTGACTATGGATCTTAATTTGGTTCATCAGCCACAAAGTTTTGGGACTTTGTAGCTGGTATATTTCCTCATAGTATAACTCAGTGATGTTGTTTCTCAACAGATCATTGCTCCCCATGGTTGAAGCTGTCTTCCCGGATAGTTGTGATTCCCTTTGCTTTAGACTCATTTGAAGGCAGCCCTGCATATCTCCTTATGACTGGAATCATCATTATCACTTAAATCTCCTTGTATAGTAGGCATGGAAATTTTCAGGACTGATCGCTCTACGATCTTTTGACAGCACTACGATCGTAGTCTCCTTTGACAGTCTTGTGTTTGTGAAGTTCTTCTTCCACGATGAGTTCCTCTAGACTGATGTTCAATGATCCTTTGTTGTGAGCTTCTTTGAGAATTCTTCTCATATAGCATTCTTTGGTTTCTCTTGAGCACATAGGATCCTTTAGTTGACTGGCCTGCTTCCATACATAAATTAGCAGCTATTTGAGCTCCATTCTGGTTAGCTCAGAGGGTCTTCAAGGATAGGCTTAGACATATAGGAACTTTATCAGAATCATCTCTCAATGGTCCTCACCTTACATTGGTTGAGTCTTCTTGATTGAAGTCTTCGCTTGACATTCCTTAGTGTGGTCAGACTGACCAAGTACCTGCAGGTTTAAATATATTTCTATTTTTGGTACCCATAATTAAATGGGTCCTGCTAGGTTAGTTTTCTAAACCCCTATTCCTCTTATTTGGATAATCATCACATTTATCACCAACATCATATTCATGCATAGGACTAGTTTTAGATAATACATTTTGATATGCATGAAGGTGAGTGTGTGTAAGATTTGACATTTAATAACACACTCTTTATCTTTGATAGTTTCATCATTTGATGGGTTATGTTCACAATGTTTAAGTGTTCACAGAGTGAAAATCAACTCTACGGTTTAAGAGTATCTAGTTTATTCATGGAGGTGATCAGTTTCTACACATCATCAAGATACTCTTGTAAACTGATCATACTCTGTGTGTTATCAAACACTTAGAACAAGGATTTGTACATACATATTAACCCACCAACAAAGATTACTTCACATAGAATTAATTTGACCTGTGATGCTCTTATGACCCATTTCAGATTTCCTTCAAGATGTCATCTTCATCCTAAAACTTGGATGGAGAG
This sequence comes from Panax ginseng, assembly GCA_020205605.1. NCBI lineage: Eukaryota > Viridiplantae > Streptophyta > Magnoliopsida > Apiales > Araliaceae > Panax > Panax ginseng. Next base: position 21,774,312 of record CM035146.1, on the reverse strand, counting down.
AAAGCTTATAGACATTAGAGTTTCCATCTTCAGAGTACTTTCTCTCTTCACCTTTTTAGGTAGATTATGACTTCTTGACAGAATACTGTTCTGGGTCATAAGAAGGTGCTTTTATGATGAACACATGTAATAATGAGGAACCGTACCTTTTTACTGTCAGTCTCTTAACAGTCATTTATCTTAGATATACTGAGTTTAGGAATTGATGTGCATAGCTTTACATTTGCTCCTGACAGCTTGTTGCTCATGTTGACCTTCAATCAATCACTCATGGTCTTGAAGATGTAGGCCAAGAGAATCTCAACATTAAGATCTTTGTCATCCTTTAGTTTACAAAGTTTTCACTCAGCTGCTGGTTGGCCAGACATAAGTTTGAGAAGATCTTCTTTCTTCTCTTGATAAGCATTTCTTAGCATGTGTGGCTTCTTCATCTTTCAGGCTGATGGATGCTTGAGTCATTGTTGTTGATGTCTCTTGAGCTTTCTCGTCTGGTCTTCAGACTATAAGATTGACTGAAGGCAGGGATTGGTCTTGTTGATGTCGCAATCAAGAACATGGACCAATCTAAGCAGCTTCAGGTGTATATACACATTTACCTATACACGGTATTTCCAACGAGTGAGCACATCTACATATAACAAGTTACTTACTACTAAACTAAGTTTAGAACAATGTTTATGCCTGGGATCAGACTCAAAGCGATTAGCTTTTGAATATAGCATGAGAACCTGCTCTGATACCAATTGTTAATTCCTAGTAGGCACAATAGATCGATTAAAAATTTGAATAGATCATTTTTATTTCAAATACTTTTCTCTTTTATTTTGTATTGCTATTACATTAGCAGATGACAAACATAAGAATCTTTTCAAGCACATCAGAATAAGTAAAAGATCCCCTTCATTGATATATTCATAATCAAATGTACATTGTTCGTAGAGTTAGTTTGGTTGTAAGCAATTAAAATATACATAGCAGTTATAGTATATAATGTAAATGACATAATGTAAAAGACACAAGGGGTTTTAAGTGGTTTAGAAACTCAAGCTCCTAATCCATTCTTCTACTTTCAACTAGGACCCTCAGGCCAGAAGCCTTGGGACTCCTCTAGTTCCCTAGGAACTCTTCAAGCCCAACAGGCTTGGAACTTCGTTTAGTCCCTCCGAACAAGGACCCTCAGGCCCTGGCTTTTGTTGTTTGTTTATTGGTTTTTTGGTTTGTTGGAGTTGGTGCTGAGCTGCTAAGATGTCTTCATGCTCTGAACATCTTCTATACCTAGCATCTTAGTGTGATCATCCTTGAAGTGCAGTTGAGTTTTGCATGATGCTCAGCTTCTTCAGTTACTCAACCACTTCGGATGATCCCTTGTTGACTGCCTTGAAGATCTTTCCTTTTAATACATAATGGCTGCACATGATAGGTTTCCAAGATGACTGTAAGTTCTTCTGCTAGGTACTTAGAAACTTTCTCATGCTTGCCACCATGATGACATTTGCGATCTCCCTTCTTGATACTGGATGTCTTCTCATGATGGACTTGCTAAGATGACTATGACTGGAATCATCATTATCACTTAAATCTCCTTGTATAGTAGGCATGGAAATTTTTAGGACTGATCGCTCTACGATCTTTTGACAGCACTACGATCGTAGTCTCCTTTGACAGTCTTGTGTTTGTGAAGTTCTGCTTCCACGATGAGTTCCTCTAGACTGATGTTCGATGATCCTTTATTGTGAGATTCTTTGAGAATTCTTCTCATATAGCATTCTTTGGTAGCTCTTGAGCACATAGGATCCTTTAGTTGACTAGCCTGCTTCCATACATAAATTAGCAGCCATTTGAGCTCCATTTTGGTTAGCTTAGAGGGTCTTCAAGGATAGGCTTGGACATATAGGAACTTTATCAGAATCATCTCCAAACAGGTCCTCGACCTTACGTTGGTTGAGTCTTCGATCAAGTCTTCTACTTGACATTCTTAGTAGTGGTCGGTGACCCGACCACTGCGCAAGTTTAAATATATTTCTATTTTTGGTACCCATAATTAAATGGGTCCTGCTAGGTTAGTTTTCTAAACCCCTATTCCTCTTATTTGGATAATCATCACATTTATTATATCCTTCTGATTTTTCGATCAGAGGTTGTCCTTTTGCATCGATGCTCTCAATAAGCTTTTGTCTGAATACCATCCATCAGTTTGAACCGTTGCGAATGCTTCAATCTTCTGGTGTTCGAACTCTACGATTCTGATGCTTGTCTTCTTGGACCTGATCGTAGTGTCTTGTTGAGTGTTGCTCATTGACTGGTAGAGTTAACACTACGATCTTGAAGAGTGTTGATTGGATCTCCAATGTAGTACACCTATTCCTTCCATTGTGCAGTGCTTCAACACTTCTGTTTGCTTCGACTGTTCTCAGAGACTGATGGCTTAACTCCTTCCTCTGGTCCCCTCTAAATAGCAAGACACTTCATATTTGTGGCGCGTCCAACTAGCTTTCTCCTTGTGATCTCCCGTTCACTTATCATAAATGGACTGACCCTATGCTTAATCACTTTAGCCTTGTTCTTCAAAGACTAAACAGTATCTCGGTTCACTTTCCATCAGTTCTTTCTTTGTTTGGAAATCACTACGATCTTGGTTGCTTCTAAGATCATTGTCTTCTGTTCACTTGACAGCTATTGCACTTGCTGACTTTCCTTAGTCAGTTACTGAAGTCTTCATATGATCATCTTGTGGAAGACTTCATCTCGAATGGCTTTACAACTCAATCTTGATGCTGATTGGGTTGGTGCTTAGATCTTTTGTTAGCTTGCATGCCATGCATTGAGTGCTCTCTGGTTCCCTTTAGGTAGGATGTATCTTTGCATTGCCAACCAGAGGCTTTGTTCCTTTGGATATTCTGGGAGTGCTCAATAGTTGAGAATCATATTTGCTCTAAGATTCTACCTTGGCCTTTGTGAGCACATTCTATTGAGGTCGTAGTTCTGCACTCTACGATTCAGCTTTGGCTGTGCAAACACTACGACTTCGGGATCAGATCTTGACACTCTACGATTTCTGTCTTTCTGCTCGATGTCTTCATCTGATATAGCTCGACAACGATCTCTGTATGTAATCAATAGACTCTACGAACTCAAAGTGTAGTCTATGATCCTTGATATGGCTTCGACATCAGTAGACTCTACGACCTCGAGTGTAGTCTATGATCCTTGACTTGGCTTCGGCATCGGTACACTCTACGACTCCGAGTGTAGTCTACGTTTACGACTGAAGCTTGGCGGATGTTCTATCGACTCTTAGGCAGTTGTCTCTCTGATTACGAACATGACTTCCTCAGCACACTACGATCCTGATGAAGCTCTTCTCGATATACCACGATCCTTCATCATTTCTCCTGGCAGTCTACGAACTCCGAGATCTACTATCTAGCAGACTAAGATTCTGCCTCGATAGCTCTCGAGTTATCCTTGACTCTCCTGGCAAACTACGATCTCTGGTGCAGTACTTGATGAGCAGACAAGCCTATCTATTACATCATAAGATCAACCTAACATGCTTGATCTTTCTATATTTATAGTCCTTGTACATCATTTCTTTATAAGGACTTTACAAATCTTTTTTGCTTATATAGGATCAACCTAACATACTTGATTAATTCATTCAAAGTCCTTGTACACATGTTTCTATTATCTATCAAAGGACTTTACAGCTTTTCTTAATGCAAGCATACTTGCATATTATTCATTCATATATATATCATAATCAAATCATATGTAAACAGGAATATCATTCATATGTTTATTCCTGACAGGTTCTACTCGTATATTCGCCATCATCATATGGGTCCCTGGAGTCTTTAACTCTATCTCCATCCTTTGCAAGTCACACAAAATGGGCCTTTGCGTTGACTATATCGCACTCGTACCCGCATATGATCTTCTACTCAATGCGACAACTACCATGTTTGCTTTTCCAGGATGGTATTGGATGGTATGATCATAATCTTTCAACAGTTCAAGCCAACTTCATTGCCGCATGTTGAGTTCCTTTTGGGTGAATAAATATTTGAGGCTTTTATGATCCGTAAAGATCTCCACTTTCTCCCCATACAAGTAATGCCTCCAAATTTTAAGTGCGAAGACAACAGCTGCCAAATCTAGATCATGAGTAGGATAATTCCTCTCATATTCTTTGATTTCTTAGAGGCATAAAGCTATCACTTTCCCATGTTGCATGAGAACACATCCTAACCCTTTGCCCAATGCATCATCAGTAGATGACAAATCCTCGAGCCGGATGGTATTGTCGAGCAGTCTTTGAAATGAGTCTCCTCTTGAGTTCTTGAAAACTCTTCTCACATTCCACGCTCCAATCGAATTTTATATCTTTCCGAGTCAGCTGAGTTAATGGAGTAGCGATTCGAGAAAACCCTTCCACGAATCTCCGATAATAACCAGCTAATCCGAGAAAGCTACGTACTTCGGTCATTGATTTAGGTTTCTCCCAGCTTTGAATAGCTTCAATCTTTCTTGAGTCAATGATATTTCAGTAACTTGATACTACGTGGCCAAGGAATGCTACTTCCTCGAAGCCGAACTCGCATTTCTTCAACTTGGCATAAAGCTTGTTTTCAAGGCTTTTGGAGTATCGACCTCAAGTGTTGCTCATGATCTTCACGGCTTTTGGAATATATGAGGATGTCATCAATAAAGACGACCACAAAGTGATCCAAATATTCCTTGAATACTCGGTTCATCATATCCATGAAGGCAACAGGAGCATTAGTCAATTCAAAAGACATGACTAAGAATTCATAATGCCCGTACCTAGTTTTGAAGGCAGTCTTTGGAATATCCTCAGTTTTAACCTTCAGCTGATGATATCCAGAACGAAGATCAATTTTTGAAAAGAATTGTGCTCCTTGCAACTGGTCAAACAGGTCATCATTGAGAAGTAACAGATACCTATTCTTGATGGTGACATGGTTCAATTCCCGGTAGTTAATACAAAGTCGCATACTCCCATCTTTCTTCATCACGAATAGAACAGGAGCACCCCAAGGAGATTTACTAGGACGAATGAAACCAATGTCTAACAATTCCTGTAATTAGGTCTTTAACTCCTGAAGTTGAATAGGAGCCATTCGATATGGGGCTTTGGAAATGGGTTTTGTACCGGGTTCCAGGTCGATACAAAACTCAATTTCACACTCTGGGGGTAGGCCAGGAAGTTCTTCAGGGAATACGTCAGGAAATTTATTAACAATAGAAATATCATTCAAATCATTCAAATTTATCTGTGACATGAGCTAAGAAAGCTTGACATCCATTTTTCAATAAACGAATAACTTTCTGGTTTGAGATGACAGTGATTGATTTTAATGGTTTGGTTGCTTGAATTCGTATAATAGGTTGGTTAGGAATATGAAAGATAACAACCTTACGAAAACAATCAATTTTTGCATTATGAGTAGTTAACCAATCAATCCCTAGAATCACATCAAATGTAAGTATTTTTAATGAAATAAGATCGACATGTAATGTGAGGGTACCGATTTGAACCAAACAAGACTTATAAATAGGGGATGTAATTAAGGTTTCTCCCAACGGAGTTTCCACAGATAAGTCAAAGTCTAATTTCTCCGGAGTCAAATTTAATTGTTGAGCGCAAGTAGGAGAAATAAAAGAATTGGTAGAACCGGTATCAAATAAGGTATAGACTTCACTAGAGTTTATGATAAGCTTACCCGTGATGACCTCGTTCGGGTTCCTTACTTTCTGGGAGGTCACAACAAATGCTATCCCTTGAACTACTGGTTTTGACTTGTCTAGAACGGTGTTTTTTATCACCATTCCAACTGGACTTGTCTTTGGTGCATGACAAAATCAGGCTAGGTGACCTTCTCTTGCACAATTATAACACGTTTTGGATGGCATCGCGCAGTTTGGACTGATATGTCCCTCCCCTCTGCATTTGAAGCATTAGATAGGTGGTTGTTCTCCTTCCTTAACCACGGGTGTTGATGCTGACGTCTTTCCATCATTGTTGAATCTCCTCTTCTTGAAATGTCCATTCTTATTGTCTTGGCCGTAATTACCACCGAAGTGGTTACCATTTATGGCATGTTGATTCCCTCCACGTTTGTTGTCACCGCTTCAATGACTGCTACCACTGGTATTATTATTTTGACGGCTACTTTCTATTGGTTGAGTTGACTCGTTATCGCGCTCCAATAACTGAGCCCTATTTACAACATCTGAATACAAACACAGTTAATGAAAAATTAGATATTGACGTATCTCGGGTTTCAAACCTCTTAGAAACATCCGCGTCATTCTTTCCTCATTATCAACCAAATGAGACGCAAACCGGGACAACTCGGCAAACTTAGCTTCGTCTTTGCGACACACGTCATATTGTTCTTCGCTCCAACTTGATGAACTCTACCTCTTTCATGTGACTAATACTTTCGTGAAAGTACTTGTCATTGAATAGTTCTTGGAACTTCTCCCAAGACATCTTCATCATGGCGGTTGAGTACGCTTTCTGGATTCCCACCAAAGAATCTGCCTCTCCTCACAACATAAAGTTGGCAAAGGGAACCTTTTGCTCCTCGGAGCATCCCAATAGATCAAATATCTTGGTGATCTGCTTTATCCACGTCTTCGCCTTAAGTGGTTTTGGCTCTCCAATAAACTCCGGTGGTCCCAGCTCCTTGAACTGTTTAGCGGTGATCGTTCGAGAGTTTCCAGTGTTTCCACCTACATTTTGGATAAGAGCCGCTCTCGCCTGATGTTGCATGAATTGCATAAAGCCTCTGAACATTCCATCATTCATTATGTGGTCAGTGTTGTTGTTTGCATGAGAATTGTCGCCTTTCTGATGCACATTCTCCTGATTATTGATATGTGGAGACTCAACGGTCTTCTGTGCTCCATTGCTATTCTCAATATTCTCGGATGTCATTTTCAGATACTACCACAAAATAAAGGTTAATTGACATGTAAAATATTATCCCTATACTCTGACCGACCAATTAAATACCAAATAAACTTAGGTAGGTCATACTAGCGAAGGAATTCCCCGTCTCTCCCCTACTAGTTCTTGTCTCACATCTCATCCAAGGATCATATCCCTAAGCTTTTATACCAACTGTGACGCCCCCAAAATAGGTATACATTACCCATCTTGAGTCGCTAAAAACATGGTACAAAATTCAAATACAACTTAATAATACAACTGTCGTGTAAAATACGACAAGACATAACTGAGAGTTTTAATAAGAATATTATCATCTAGACACTATCCACACTCAATGGAGTCCTCATTACATTTATTGTCACACTATTTAATAGAATAGTGAGGACTACTAATGCTATCATCTGGACCGTCACTCCGTTCCCCGACTAGTCCCAGCTACGTTCTCATTTCCTAAAGAGAACAGTGAAAGAAAGGGTGAGCTCAACTAGCCCAATAAGAAATATTATGACTAAGATAATGCAGAATACTTTATCGTTAGCCTTCAACAATGTTAAACTGATAAAATATAACAAACATCAAGTTTAACTGCAGCGGAACAAGCAATCCATTAGAAGAGTCAAGTAGAGAATAAAATCTATTATCTTCTATGATTTAAAAGGTTTTTCATTACTTTTATCGATGAGACTCAGCTTAATAAATAATCCACATCATCCCTACACTATGGCCAAGAATATTCATTAGTATCACGACCACAAATTATCCATGCACTACGGGCAAAGGATATTCGTGTATTCATCAATGGTCATGATCATGCCAACAACTGTCGATCAATGCACTACGGCCAATGAGGATTTTTACCACATTATTTGTAACATTACGATCATGATTATACCGAATAATCCCTGGTCATAATCATACCAAGTCCATCTATGCAGTACAGGCCACAGATGAGGATGATGACAATTCAATAAAACAAGTTCAAGAATAAATTTTAAAGATTTATAAGTTAATTTATCCTGAACTCAATAACGTCCAAATTGTCAACATGATATTGCTTTGTGGAGTCAAATTCAAGAATGCTCAAAAGAATATGTCCATGAAAAGATACTAGATGAAGCGCAAATATTAAGGATATTCCACTAATTTCATGGAGTATAGAAGTCAAAGCTTTAACCAACTGAGTATAAGAGAATATATAAAATTACAAATGGATTTTCGTCGCCCATGCGATAAATCCATTAGACGATCATTTCCATAATTTAATAAGAAATGAATACAAAGGATCATTCACCATGCATGTGATAATCCACATAGACAAGTTATTCCAACAGAATAATAAAGAATGGAATAACAGAAGAAATCACCATGCATGCGATAGACCGCACAGACAGGTTATTCCAATAGAATAATAAAGAATGGTACCAGGTTATGCGTAATCCGCATAGACAGGATGTTCCAACAGAATAATAAAGAACAGAACCAGGTCATGCGTAAACCGCACAGACAGGATGTTCCAACATAATAATAAAGGATGGAACCAGGTCATGCGTAAACGCAAACACATGATATTCCAACAGAATAATAAAGAATGCAATAACAGAAAAATTTCACCATGTATGCGGTACTTCGCATAGACAGGTTATTCCAACATAATGATAAAGAATGGAGTAACAGAAGTTCTCTTCATGAAGACGAAAGAAATAATACCCCTTACAAGTACAACAAATAATATCCCTTACCGTAAAAGAAGAGTATTCCAACTGGTAGGGCGAGGATATTTTTGAAGAAAACTTGCACTAATTTCTATGCTCAAAGCTTTCTTAAACTCTAAAGAAATACGCTCAAGATTATAAAAGGAGAATTGTGACACCCCCAAATCTGGGTTACCTGACCCCCGAGTTTGGTGCTCACGATTCACAATATAATACCATTTAACTACCCATTCATATATATATAGGAATACATAAGTCATTAACATATGTTGTTAATACATAAGTCCCAGGTTTGCTAACCTTAAAATTACAAACATACCTCTTAGATAAATAAAAAGGGTTTATAATACAATACAACATAATAATAATAATATTGTTCATTATACTACTCCAGCATCTTGCCTTTGCCTTTGTTCTTCTTTGACTCGCTGGCCTCTTCGTTCCTAGCTGAAATGTTTTATTAATAGCAAGGGTGAGCAACAAGTTTGCCCCGCAAGTTAAGACACACAATAAATGTATATGAATCAATAAGACAGACTATCTATTTTGATAGAATGCAACCAAAGTTCAGTGAACTTTGAAATAGCTGAACAAATTGTTAATTAATAACAAGTCTTCTCATATTCTAGGCAACACAATAATTTGATAATGAAAGAGTACAACGCTTTCAAAGTTTCTACGATATTCTATTGAATAATTAAGAATCAATTCTACGAAATTACAAAGTGGAAATATTTTCGATTTATGCTGAGCGATCCATTGGATCTAGAACTTCTACTTTCTCGGGTATCTATCAAAGATTTACTTTGATACATACGTAGGAGTATCAGATAACCATAAAGATTAAATCATACCACTCTTCAAGTACTTAGATCCGGCCAACTCCTTGTACCCTATATTATGCATAATACTTAGGTCGCGCGCAATGGTCGAATATATGACTTAAAATGTTCCCTTTATATAAAAGGTTGTTCTTCTCAGTTTCAGAATCAAGATTTGATTTAACAACGAAATTTAATGATTTCAATTTCTATTTACTTATCGATCTAGCCTAAATAATTGGCATCGATCTATCAATAACAATTGAATTCTCTTCTCGAATCAATCAAGTTCTAACAAATGTTCGTCTAGCCAGAATAATTAGCTAAGACATTTCTCAACATAATTTGACAATAAACAGGAATTATCTGTACTGTCAATTCTATCTTCTACGAATATGAATATCCAACAACAATTATTCTACAAATGTATATTCTCAGAATTAGTAATTCAATTTGAATTATTAATCATGCACTAATTGCGAATAATCAATAATAAATTCCTGAACATGGTATAATTAGCAATAATTAACCATTATAATAATTGAATGAATATAACTCAAGGTTGAGTTAGAAAACTTGCCTTCTCCGCTGATTACAGCTACACAATAAACTTAACTGCGTTTGAAAGACCTATAATCACAATATCGGTCTCACAATTAGCACAATAATTCATAATACACAACACTGTAGTTCACAGTCAATCTTTCCTAGGCACATTACCACATAACCACATTAGTGTTTATAACATATATAAATACTTAATAAGTCTAACTATTTCGGTCTGGTTGGACTTCAATCCATTCTCGGTGTTCTAGTCACCCTATCTGACAATTAACACATTGATTATCAATTAAACTTGGTCTCTAAGCTTCAATATTATTTTAGATAAGTCAAATATCGTTTTTAATATTTTTCGGAAGCTTTTAATAATTTATAAACAATTATTATAATTTATAATAATTTTTTAAACACTTAAATCATTTTTAAATGATTTAATTATCAAATAATCGTATCATTATTAATATTTAATAATATAAAAATATTAATAACATACTTGTCAAAATATTAAAGTTATTATTAATAATTTAAAATATTTTTAAATTATTAATATTCTACTTAAATGATTTTTAAAATAATTAAAATCATTTTTAAATCATCACCATTAATATTTAAATATTAATGAAATTATTATCAAAATATTAAAAGTCATTAATTACTACTTAAAATATTTTTAAAACATTTTTCTCATTTTCAAATGATTTTTAAATCAATAAAATCATTTTATCTTATTTATTTAATTTAATAATTAAATAAATCTAATATCATTAATATTAATTTATTAATGACAATTCTCCAAACATATAGAAAATTATATTTTAAAATCCCAAATATTTTCTAACACTATATTCTTATTTCAAATGATTTTTAAATCAATAAAATCATTTTTATCTTATTTATTTAATTTAATAATTAAATAAATCTAATATCATTAATATTAATTTATTAATGAAAATTCTCCAAAAATATTAAAAGTTACATTTTATAACTCAAAATATTTTTAAATACGTTATTCATATTTAAAATGATTTTTATAATATTAAATCATTTTCCTCTAATTTAATTAATATACTAATCAAATAAATTAAATATCATTTTATTCAAATAATTATAATTATTAAAGAAAAATGTCCCAAATAATTAAAAGTTATTTTTTAGAATTTAAAATGATTTTTAAAACCATTTTTAGTCATTTTTATAATTTATTTCTATTTTTAAATAATTTTCAGAAATTCAAAAATTCAAAAATTAAATAAACCGTTGCTAATGGTCTTTAGCGACACTTTCTTTCCTTTTAGGTGTTCTTGAGCTCAAGAACACTGTCATACCCGAGTTCAAGGGTGCACGTTTGACCGTGTGTAATTTCTAATCTATACACGTTCTGAGCAATGTTCAGCATCGACTATGTAGTGTTTATGTAATACTACATAAATCAATCACCATCTCAATCATACAGCAAATCAATAACAAGATCTGAGCTAGCAAACATCTGGTTAGAACATTTCTGGGTTTTCCAGAAACCCAGATGGTTCGACCACTCACTTTCATGCTCTATTTATTCTAGGTTTAAGTCCTGATTTATGTGATCTAATGGTTCCAATATATAGTATACATGACAAGTAACATTACAATAGCCACAAATCAGTTTAACATCAACAGATCAACAAGATAGGACCCGGTCAAACCACAGCCAGGAGGGTCATTCATCCGGTTTTAAATTCGAGCGCTAACACGGCCGAAAGTAGCCACTTTGACTACTTGTTACAATCAATATGTGGAGTTTTTAAGAGTTATAAGGCCAGGGAGCAAGAGTCCACACAACACGCTACAACCTGAAAACAACATATCATCAAAACATTAACATATATGTCAGATCTGGACCTTCAAAGAACTTGTCAGACCACATTTTACACTTTCTAGGTTACCTAGAAAGTGACTGGTCATGCTCGGTCAACCCTATTTGACCATTAATAAAAACGAATCTAGACATTTGATGGCTATAATACAACTTGAAGATGAAGGACCTCATACCAGGCTACAAATCCAAAACATAAAACAACAATAATCATAAACATACACGGATCTGTGCCTCCTGATATTAGCTTGTCAGACCACAAATCGTGTTCTTGACAGTTTTGAAAAAAATCAATTTTAAAGCATTTTGATGTTATGGATCTATGTTATATCAACATAGATCATCATAAAACATCATCTATCAAAGATCTAAACACATAAACACAAAAGTTGTCTTAGCATACAAGATCAAAATAGGCTTTAAGGTTTTTACCTTTTCTTGAATATGATTTGATCTTGTCTTCATAATATGGTCTAGATGTTTTAAAGGGCTAAAATAGGACTGATCTACTTGATTATTTCGGAGCTTTGAGATAGAATAAGAGTTGGTGGAGGCTTGTGTACAAAATGACTAAGTTTTGTATACTTTCTCTCTCTTAAATCTATATATATATATATATAATGATATATTGCTAGGGCTTACAATTTTGGCTGATTGCTGCAGATTTGTGTCACAAAGTCAATGTAGTGGTTCAACCACTAAAGTTGCTAGCATTTTTGCAAGTTATCTAATTAAAGAAAATGAAAAAAGGGCATTTTAGTCGTTAACAAATTGATTTTAATGGCATACATGGAATTTGTCACACCCTTAGGGTTTAACTGTAACGAATGTGTTGTTTGAGTTGTGATTCTAGGGACAGAATCCTTATAAGAGGGGAATGATGTAACATTCTAGTTTTTTAAAATGTAAATTATAAATATTTATTGATTTATATAAATATTTATTGGATATGTTTGTTAATGAATAAATAATTGTTCAATTTGATTGAGTTGATTTAGTTAATTATCTATTTGTTAAATAATTAATGTGATTAGTTAATTATTTATTTGTTAAATAATTAATGTGTTATGTGGATTGAGTTATGTGATTAAGTAATTTATTTAATAAATTGTTATTAAATAAAGTGTGGCAAATAACTATGTTATAAAAGTTATTAAAATAAATTAAAGTAATTTTAATTTAGTTTTTGCCAAACAAGGTTTAAGTATATCAATCCTTTAATTTTTTAATGGTTTGCCAAACAAAGCCTTATGGCTTTTGGATTTCTTTTGAATTTAAATTATTAACTAAATAAATAATTTATATATTTATAAGTATCGTTATATCTTGATAACGGATAATACTTATTAGATCTATTATATTAAATCGTTTCTTTTATATACGCTTTGTTATCGGTTTCGTTTTTACTTTTCGTTATATTGTATATGGCCTAAGCTTCAAGCCTAAGCCTAAGAAGAATTTCAAAGAAAAAGGTTTTCAAAGAGAATGTTTCGAAGAATTTGAGAGAAAACACGAGAGAGAAATAGTAAAGAAAGTTATCGATGATTAACAAAGATTGTCTAATCAAACAAGAGGTATGTTCCTCTAAACTTAAAAAATATATACGTATATATATATATATATATATATATATATATATATATATATATATTATACTTACGTGATGCCTAAAGTCCATGTATTCTTCTATTCCACTTTGTATATATAAAGTTTTACAAAAATTTTGGTAAACTGTGTTTTTTAATTGGTTATGATAATATGAGTAGTTGTAATTGTTAAAGTTAGCATATATATATATATATATATATATATATATGTATGTGTGTGTGTGTGTGTGTGTGTGTGTTGTATGCTAAATTACGATTTAGAAAGAGAACTTGGTTTTACAGTGAAAAATAGATATACGAATATATGATTTGTAGAGATATCAAAATTAATATATTATAATTGTGAAATTGTGAAATTTAACTGAGAATGGGTATTTGGTTATGAATGTAAGATCACGTAGTACAAAGAAATCAATTTGGTTGCTACCAGTAGAATTTCAGCTCACTATGTCAAGAAATATATCAACAATGGAGTTTTATTTTAAAAATAGTGATTTCAAAGAATTAGTTTATGATGGTGTTTATTAGTGGTTGATAATTGGTATATAGTTGATTGTTAACATTCATGTGTAATTTATGTGAAGTTATACATGTTAATTGGTGTTAATTGTTGTTAGAAATTAAGACAGTAGCTTTGGCTCTGTTCTTCGTTTTGTTTCTGTGAGTTTGGCGTGACGTCAAAATTCACGCTCAAATCAAGTTTTAGCGCGTTAGCGTAAAAAAAGTCGGCATGACCCGGACTTCATGTTGTAGCGTCGAAGTCGGCCGCCGAGCCTTGAAGTCCTATATAAATCTCCCGCCGGAGTGCCACCTCGGCCGCGTACGACCCATGATTCAAAGCGTGGCGCCGCGCCACTTAGCAGAATGTTCTGAAATGACTTCTATCTTGCACAGAAGTCTGAAATTTTTAGTTGTAATGCTATATGACCAAATAATTCTGTTATTATAGTATTGTAATGTACTGAACGAACATGGTGTTAATACCTAACGAGTTTATTATCGTTTAGGAATATAATTTGATTACATGGTTAGACATTTAAACCATACGTGATGTTGCGTTGATTATGACTAATCATGTCATGTTAACATATATATATATACAGGATAATTGTGATTTAGATTATAACGGTTTAATCTACCCGCAAGGCAAGTTTTCTAACTCGATACTCTCGATGAGTTAGTTTGTTGTGTTTATGCAAGTTCTTTAACTCTATAATTGAGCAAGATTGTAAATCCCTATCTTTTTACATTGAGAAAGTTTTCTACTCCTAAAGCTTCGTTATGCAAATTTCATATGCTATATTTTATTGAGTAAAGTATTTCCATTAAGCAACTTAATTGTATCCAGTTATTCATTGTAAGATCCCAAATTTTATGAAATAAAAGTTTTCAATTTTTCTATTTAGTAAATAGTTAAATTGATAAAAGTTTAAAGTTAAGGGTGATATATGTAAATTTTTTTAAATAAGCAAGTGGTTATAAAATACTCATTGTTGTCGGGGAATATTCGTTTGGTCGTGGAATATTCTTCCTGTCGAGGAATATTCATATGATGGCGCAGCTTTTGTGGGCCCCATAACGGAAAGCGATTGGATGAAGAAAATGACAAGTATAAGTTGTTTACAAATAATGATGTAGTTATGGCAGATTAATCTTTGTTGGAATACCACATGGTTAAAACACAAGAATAAAAGCGTTGTTGCCTGCGAAGTAGCACCAGTATTGCACCAATTATTGATTATTACGTGAAGGCACTACTCAATAATTATTCGATAATTCTTGCTTCAATATTTTATTTTTGATTCAATAATTCTTTGCGTTGATATTTTATATTATTGTTGTTTTAATAATTGTCACGACATAGTATTTTCCATTATCGGATCAATAATTCATATTATTTGAATAATATTATTAGATAACATTATTGGCAATGTCTAAAAGTTACATCAAGGAGAGGTTTGAATTACACTAATTGCTTGCGCGATGAGGAGAAATTCTTATTGGAAAACCCCCTCTTTCCTGGGAACTGCCTGGTTGTCAATATTGTGATTCTGTAATATTATTTATGAATAATTAATTATTGATTTATATGATAAGGAAAATATTCATTTTATGTGGATATAGATGGAGAAAATTTTTAAAGTGACAATTGTTGAAAATCGATATTTTATCTTTTTTGATAAAATAATATTTTATTATATTATTATAATATAATAATGGTGATATTTTTACAATGAATGTGAGATATATGAGTATATGAGGAAGAGTATTTTTGTTGCAAAAGTTGTTTAAAACATGTTAAACATGTTGGTGGACCCATTTCTTGACTGAAAGTTGTTTCAAGTGAGCCTTGTTTGCTCACTCTTGCCTGTAAAATCCTTACAGCTAAAGATGGAAAGGGTGACGTACCTAGCACCAGTAAAGGAAAGGGAAAGATGAACAAGTACTGAAGACTTGTAATAGTTTTGATAGTGTTATTATCAGACCTTGAATTAAAGATTGTAATGAAGTTTATTTTAAATTTTCCGTATGAATGATTGTTTGTAAAGGTTAGATAACATTAGAGATTTTATTTTATGTAATTCCTGTATAGGCAGGTTTATTATTCAATTTTATTAAGGATTGGGTAGTTATAAATGAATGTTTTGATTATGTGAACACCAAATCTTGAGGTAATGAAGTACCGAGATTTGGGGGTGTCACATTAACCCTAAGGTCCTAACCCATAGGTTTTACATAATTAGTTTCCAAAAATTTCTAATTAAGGTTTTAATTAGAAAAATAAAATTTCTAAATTACAATTAGGGTTTATAAAATAGAAATTAAAATAACTAAAATATAATTAGGGTTTTATAATCATATTTAAGTTTAATAAACACCTTAGGCATGCCAATTAGGATTAGAGTTTCCTAATTTAGGATTTAGAAATCCCGGATATGAAATTAGGGTTTCCCGCCGTACAATTAGGGTTTTTAACTATACAAATGATTTTCTAAATCTGAGATTAGGGTTTCTAATCCCTTATTAGGGTTTATTAATTATAAACCTTATCTGATCAATTATTGGTCAAAATCGTTATTCAGTACAAACACGTACTTATCAAAATAATTATTTTAATTATATTTTCTATCGAATCCCTATTCAAATATTAGGGTTAGGGTTTCTAAAGCTGTTAAGCATAACTCTACTCTAATTTTATTAGTCAATACACAAATTGACCTTCTCGATACACATATCACCGATACTTGTCACAAAAATGATAATCAATATCAATATTAATAAAAAAAATTATTCGTAAAATTTTGATTATTCAAAATCTCGGGTTATCACATTCACCCCTCCTTAAAAGGATTCCGTCCTCGGAATCACCGCTTTCTTATTCTCTACAATCTTTTAAAGTTGTATCATCAATTCATTTTTATCAACACAATATTAATTTGTGTTTCAAATTCTAACCTGTGACTTGAATCTTTAAAAGAAAACAGTTCACAGAAATATCTAACTCATATTACTCGCGTAATTAAATTTCTAAACGAAATCATTACCTGCTGCCACCTCTTGAGTAGCAACTGCATCCTGCGCCGTCATATTGAATGTACGGGCTGTTGGTCTCCCTGGCTGTGCAGGTCCTCAAATTGCCATCCGCTACTGGGTCCCTTGTTGCCACTTTCCTTCTCAGCATTCCTCTTTGGACAGTTCCGTACCATATGGTCATTTGATCCACAAACATAACAACCTTGTATCTTCTTTGGACTGGGACAATTGGGCGACATGTGCCCCTTTTGCCCGCAGTTATAGCAAACTCCCTTCTTCTTCAGGAAAACTACAGCATGGTCCTTCCCACAATTCGAACATGGCTCCCTTCCTTTCCTATTATCTTCTGTCTTATTACCCAACTGCGTATTCTCACTCCATTTCCTCTTATTCGGATTACTACCACCACTGCTTCCACCATCATTTGTCTTCTTCTTCTTCTCTTGATGAAATCGAGACGCAGCTTCGCTCCCTCCTTCCGCAATTAACGCTTTCTCCATCAACGCCGCAAAAGTATTGATCTGTAATACTGCTACCTTGTTGAATATTCCCGGTTTCAATCCGTTCTCGAATCTTCTCGCCTTTTTCGCTTCTGTGTCCACCTGATGAGGTGCAAATCTTGCCAACTCGTTGAATTTGGCAGAATATTCAGATACTGACATGTTCTCCTACTTAAGTTCTAAGAATTTGACTTCCATCCTAAATTGCATACTCAACGAGAAATAGTTCTCAAAGAACAACTCCTTGAATCTAGTCCATGTCACTATGGTTGTACCCGCTGTCGCTTGATTTGTCTCCCACCAGTAATTGGCTTCTCCCTTCATTAAGTATGTCGCAAAAGCTATTTTCTGCTCTTTATCCACCCGTGCAATGACGAATGCTTTCTCCATCTCCTTCACCCAAGTTTGGGCTTCAATCGGGTCTATGGTTCCCTTAAATTCAGGCGGTCCTACCGCTTTAAAGTCCTTGAAGTTAGCCAATCTATCAGCTGTCTGATTTCTCGCTCTTCCTCTTGCTGGAGCCCTATTTTCCATAGCTTCAGCTATTATATCTGCAAAGTTTGGCATCGGGTCAGCTTGACCTCCTTCATTATTTACTGATTCCTCTTCCCGTTGGTTTCGATTCTGTCGTCTAGACGGCATGATCTGATTTAAATAAAAATCTTATATTAATTCTCACATAATCGCATATTTATTCAAATAGCACACAGTACAAATAGTACTTAACACATTTACTATCCCTTTTAAATCATATCAGGATTAACAACACAACTTTACACAAAAAGTTATTATTCTCCATTTACACATTGTTATTACCAGTTCGTCAAACTTACCACACTTATGAGTTCAGGAACTTTTCACAATTATATAAGTGTATGAACTTATCCTAGTCAGACCATTGGCGTCCATTCGCTGAGGGGTTCAAAACATTTCATATAATTATGAGTCATTAACTTACCATAAGTATGAGTTTTAGGAACACACAAATTAATCTTAATCTTATGTTCATATAGAAAATAAAGATTTTAGTCATACAAACATATTTATATTTACATATGCTTAAACATCGTTCTTGATATTACAACACTTAATATCATAAACTTCTACTAAAAGATACTATCACATATATCTAGGTTGTCTACCGACCACTCCCTTCTCCAGTCTTCTTCTTGTTGGGACACTTCTTGAATCCGTGACCCGTCTGCCCACTTTTGGGTAAAATCAATATGCGCAAAACACGCAAGTGTACATGGTCAACAAGTAATATAGTAGTGAATAAAGTATCGTTCCCATGAGGATAAAATATCAAGAGTTTTAACTTCACAATTATCAATTTTATATTAACCCTAATTTAATTAAACTAATCAATTCAATGGTTTTAAATTATATAAAAAAAATTAAATTATTAAAGAAATAAACTATCACAAAACAGTCACCAATAACGAAATCTGGAATTTCAAACAATTAATGGAGAATTAGACTTATGATTTCACCCTGAGCTTCACTCTGATTTTCAAACCTTTATTCCAACCCAATTCAATATTCCAGTTTATTAATCAAGAACACGACCTCTCGATGCACTAATACCATATTAACATCAATCCACAATTAAGATAGAAATCTGTTAAACACCTAAATTAACCAACTCATTATATCTCTATGTGAATTGCAATCAAAGAAGGTTGAAGTTTAAGCTCTCTATACGATTACATGCGATGTCAAGCGTATCTCTACCTTAACAATAATCACAATCTGCTATCGACAAAAATTTATGACACATGCTATATTAACTAGGTCTAGATTTGAATCTCCTCTCTCGATTCATTTCAAATCCACAAAGAACTGTTGATCAGGCAATTCATAAATTCACGTTCAAATTAACATAGATAAACTGTAAATATCTTATTAAATTGGAAATCAAAGTTATAGAATCATCGTTCCACCCAAAGATCCATCACAAGTCTAATAAGTAAATTAGTTCATAACGAATGAATTAAAAACTGAATAATTTGCTGAAGACATCCTTCCAATTACAAATAAGACTAAAGAGAAGAAGAATAATGAAAACCCCTTCACGTAGCCTTGATTCGCAACCGTTGTGACAATCTCTGAAAATTACCTCCAACGTTTGCTCTTGAATCCTTGAAATCGCTCTTGAATTAATGCCTTTGTGTTGTATGATTGTTGTTTTTCTACGTAAAATGCAAGCTCTCCTTCTCTTCTGGCCGAAATCTCTTTTTATTAGAGTCCAAACGCATCATTCAAGTCCCACAAACCGAGAACCAGCAGAAGTTAAAATAGAACAGGATATCCAGAATGGGACCCCTTGCCCGGTAAAATGCAGACTACAGTCAAAGGTCCGCTTGGCGGAAGTGCTCTTGACTTCAAGATTTTCTTTTCTCAACTTTTTTTTCATTTTACTCCAAAAAGACCGCCTTTCCTAACCACTTGCATCCATGACCACCCTACACATAAAATAACATGAAACAAGTAAAAACGAACACAAAATATGAAGAAAACTTACGAAATTAAACTTGAAATGAATATCAATTCGTGTATATAAAATCCACTTATCACCCACATGAAAAACACTTCCTCAAATTTGGCTTCGGACAATGCAGAGAAATATGTCCTTCCTGCTTACAATTGAAGCACACATTCTTCCACATCATGCATTCTCCCGCGTGAGTCTTCCCACACTTGCTACATGCTTGCTTCTTCTTTGGGCTTGACTTTTCAGAATTAGGGTTGTCGTTGTCCCTCTTTCTCTTTTTCTTGTCTTTCTGTTGCTTGATTGTCCCTTTAGACGATCCACCACCTTCCGCCTTCATCCTTTCTACCTGCGCCTTGAGCTCATTTCTTTCTTCAGTCATTTTGCGTAACGCTCGTTCCGTCTTCCACGGTTCCTCCAAGAGAAATGCCTTACTCTGGAGTTCTTAAACTTCTGCAGCTAGATGATCTTGTTCTTCAACTTTAGTCTTATTCTTTTTCTCCACCTTAGCTGGCTCAGACTCTGCCTCCTCATCTCCACTCAGATACATCTCGGGATAATCATCATGATCACTCCTGAGATTAACCATGGGTTCATCTTTTCCTACTTCTTCCACTGATTCACTCTGTCTCTTTGGTACCTCGACTCTCATCGGCAGCTGGTGCGACGACGGCACCGGAATCTCCGTACTCATTTGATCTTCTCCAGACATCATACAATCAGTTTAGATAACTTGATTAGTACTTCATTAGTACAAACTTCTCACACTATGTGTCCACATATCTCATTATTGATGCACTTCGGCAATCCCTCACTTAGAACTCTAAATGAGTTTTCTCTATCTCTCGTATGGTTATAATCCTAGGGTTTTCCCCCCACCCCACTTAAAGTTTATAACCTATAGCCTGTGACGCCTTGGTCACTACGGCTTTGATACCAACCTGTGACACCCCCAAATCTGGGTTACCTGACCCCTGATTTGGTGCTCACGATTCACAATATAATACCATTTAACTACCCATTCATATATAAATAGGAATACATAAGTCATTAACATATGTTGTTAATACATAAGTCCCAGGTTTACTAACCTTAAAATTACAAACATACCCCTTAGATAAACAAAAAGGGTTTACAATACAATACAACATAATAATAATATTGTTCATTATACAACTCCAACATCTTGCCTTTGTCTTTGTTCTTCTTTGACCCACTGGCCTCTTCGTTCCTAGCTGAAATGTTTTATTTAATGCAAGGGTGAACAACAAGTTTTCCCCGCAAGTTAAGACATACAATAAATGTATATGAATCAATAAGACAGACTATCTATTTTGATAGAATGCAACCAAAGTTCGGTGAACTTTGAAATAGCTGAACAAATAGTTAATCAATAACAAGTCTTCTCGTATTCTAGGCAACACAATAATTTGATAATGAAAGAGTACAACGCTTTCAAAGTTTCTACGATATTCTATTGAATAATCAAGAATCAATTCTACGAAATTACAAAGTGGAAATATTTTCCAGATTTATACTGAGCGATCCATTGGATCTAGAACTTCTACTTTCTCGGGTATCTATCAAAGATTTACTTTGATACATACGCAGGAGTATCAAATAACCATAAAGATTAAATCATACCCCTCTTCAAGTACTTAGAGCCGGCCAACTCCTTGTACCCTATATTATGCATAATACTTAGGTAGCGCGCAATGGTCGAATATACGACTTAAAATGTTCCCTTTATATAAAACGTTGTTTTTCTCAGTCTCAGAATCAAGATTTGATTTAACAACAAAATTTAATGATTTCAATTTCTATTTACTTATCGATCTAGCCGAAATAATTGGCATCGATCTATCAATAACAATTGAATTCTCTTCTCGAATCTATCAAGTTCTAACAAATGTTAAATCAGCTGCAAATAATTAGCTAAGACATTTCTCAACATAATTTGACAATAAACAGGAATTATATGTACTGCCAATTTTATCTTCTACGAATATGAATATCCAATAACAGTTATTCTACAAATGTATATTCTCCGAATTAGTAATTCAATTTGAATTATTAATCATGCACTAATTGCGAATAATCAACAATAAATTCCCTGGACATGGTATAATTAGCAATAATTAACCATTATAATAATTAAATGAATATAACTCAAGGTTGAGTTAGGAAACTTGCCTTCTACGTTGATTATAGCTACACAATAAACGTATCTGCGTTTGAAAGACCTATAATCACAATATCGGTCTGACAATTAGCACAACAATTTATAACACACAACACTGTAGTTCATAGTCAATCTGTCCTAGGAACATTATCACATAACCACATTAGTGTTTATAACCTATATAAACACTTAACAAGTTTACCTATTTCAGTCTAATTTAACTTCGGTCCATTCTGGGTGTTCTGGTCACCCTATCCGACAATTAACACATTGATTGCCAATTAAACTTGGTCTCTAAGCTTCAATATTATTTTAGATAAGTCAAATATCGTTTATAATATTTTTCGAAAGCTTTTAATAATTTATAAACAATTATTATAATTTATAGCTATTTTTCAAACACTTAAATCATTTTTAAATGATTTAATTATCAAATAATCGTATCATTATTAATATTTAATAATATAAAAATATTAATAACATACTTTTCAAAATATTAAATTTATTATTAATAACTTAAAATATTTTTAAATCATTAATATTCTACTTAAATGATTTTTAAAATAATTAAAATTATTTTAAATCATCACCATTAATATTTAAATATTAATGAAATTATTATCAAAATATTAAAAGTCATTAATTACTACTTAAAATATTTTTTTTAAATATTTTTCTCATTTTTAAATCAATAAAACCATTTTAATTCATTTATTTAATATAATAA
This sequence comes from Panax ginseng, assembly GCA_020205605.1. Taxonomy (NCBI): domain Eukaryota; kingdom Viridiplantae; phylum Streptophyta; class Magnoliopsida; order Apiales; family Araliaceae; genus Panax; species Panax ginseng. Next base: position 21,751,346 of record CM035146.1, on the reverse strand, counting down.
TTAAATAAATCTAATATCATTAATATTAATTTATTAATGAGAATTCTCCAAAATATAGAAAATTATATTTTAAAATCTCAAATATTTTCTAACACTATATTCTTATTTAAAATGATTTTTAAATCAATAAGATCATTTTTATCTTACTAATTTAATTTAATAATGAAATAAATCTAATATCATTAATATTAATTTATTAATGAAAATTCTCCAAAAATATTAAAAGTTACATTTTATAACTCAAAATATTTTTAAATACATTATTCTTATTTAAAATGATTTTTCATAATATTAAATCATTTTTCTCTAATTTATTTAATATAATAATTAAATAAATTAAATATTATTTTATTCAACTAATTATAATTATTAAAGAAAAATGCCCCAAATAATTAAAAAGTTATTTTTTAGAATTTAAAATGATTTTTAAAACCATTTTTAGTAATTTTTATAATTTATTTCTATTTTTAAATAATTTTCCAAAATTCAGAAATTTAAAAATTAAATAAACCGTCGCTAATGGTCTTTAGTGACACTTTCTGTCGTCTTAGGTGTTCTTGAGCTCAAGAACACCTAAGACCCCGAGTTCATGGGTGCACGTTTGACCGTGTGTAATTTCTAATCTATACACGTTCTGAGCAATGTTAAGCATCGATTATGTAGTGTTTATGTAATACTACATATCAATCACCATCTCGATCATACAGCAAATCAATAACAAGATCTGAGCTAGAAAACATCTGGTCAGAACATTCTGGGTTTTCCAGAAACCCAGATGGTTCGACCAGTCACTTTCATGCTCGATTTATTCTAGGTTTCAGTCCTGTTTTATGTGATCTAATGGTCCCAATATATAGTATATATGACAAGTAACATTACAATAGCCACAAATCAGTTTAACATCAACAGATCAACAAGATAGAACCCGGTCAAACCTTATCAGAGGGCTGTTCATCCGGTTTTCTGGAAATTCCAGAAAATTGCTAACATAGCCGAGTAGGCCACTTTGACTACTTGTTACAATCGATATGTGGAGTTTTTAAGAGTTATAAGGCCAGGGAACAAGAGTCCACACAACAAGCTACAACCCGAATACAACATATCATCAAAACATTAACATATATGTCAGATTTGGACCTTCAAAGAACTTGTCGGATTGATCGTTTTACACTTTCTCGGGTTACCCGTAAAGTGATCGGTCATCTTTCAGTCAACCCTATTTGACCATTAATAAAAATGAATCTAGATATCTGATGGCTATAACACCACTTGAAGATAAAGGACCTTATACCAGGCTACAAATCCAAAACATAAAACAACAATAATCATAAACATACACGGATCTGTGGCTCTTGACATTAGCTTGTCAGACCACAAATCGTGTTCTTGACAGTTTTGAAAAAAATCGATTTTAAAGCATTTTGATGTTATGGATCTATGTTATATCAATATAGATCATCATAAAACATCATCTATCAAAGATCTAAACACATAAACACAAAAGTTGTCTTAGCATACAAGATCAAAATAGGTTTTAGGGTTTTTACCTTTTCTTGAATATGATTTGATCTTGTCTTAACAATCTGGTCTATATTAGATGTTTTAAAGGGCTAAAATAGGACTGATCTACTTGATTATTTTGGAGCTTTGAGAGAGAATAAGAGTTGGTGGAGGCTTGTGTACAAAATGACTAAGTTTTGTATACTTTCTCTCTCTTAAATCTATATATATACAATGATATGTTGCTAGGCTTACAATTTCGGCTGATTGCTACATATTTGTGTCACAAAGTCAATGTAGTGGTTCAACCACTAGAGTTGCTAGCATTTTTGCAAGTTATCTAATTAAAGAAAATGAAAAAGGGTATTTTAGTCATTAACAAATTGATTTTAATGGCATACATGGAATTTGTCACACCCTTAAGGTTTAACTCTAAGGTCCTAACCCTTAGGTTTTACATAATTAGTTTCCAAAAATTTCTAATTAAGGTTTTAATTAGAAAAATAAAATTTCTAAATTACAATTAGGGTTTGTAAAATAGAAATTAAAATAACTAAAATATTATTAGGGTTTTCTAATCATATTTAAGTTTAATAAACACCTTAGGCTTGTCAATTAGGATTAGGGTTTCCTAATTTAGAGTTCAGAAATCCCGGATATGAAATTAGGGTTTCCCGACGTACAATTAGGGTTTTCAACTGTACAAATAATTTTTTAAATCTGTGATTAGGGTTTCTAATCCCTTATTAGGGTTTATTAATTACAAACCTTATTTGATCAATTATTGGTCAAAATCTTTATACAGTACAAACACATACTTATCAAAATAATTATTTTAATTATATTTTCTATCGAATCCCTATTCAGAAATTAGGGTTAGGGTTACTAAAGCTGTTAAGCACAACTCTACTGTAATTTTATTAATCAATACACAAATTGACCTTCTCGATACATGTATCACCGATACTTATCATAAAAATGATAATCAATATCAATATTAAAAAAAAAAATTATTCGTAAAATTTTGATTATTCAAAATCTCGGGTTATCACAAGAAATCTCTGAACTTCTGTTGTAATTTTCAATTCTAACTAAACATCTTATTTATAGAAGAATGGAAAGGATACTATGCTGCACTATGCAATAAAATATAATATATTCTATTTATAATCAAATAAAACAAAACTTTATAAAGAGTATTTTGTTTTATATAAAAAGTTTTTACTATGCAGGCACTATGCAATACTATGCATAATAAAATATAATATATCCTATTTATAGTCTAATAAAACAAATAACTTTATAAAAGTATTCTGCTTTATATATAAAAAAATTTACTATGCAAAATACTATGCATAATAGAATATAATATATTCTATTTATAGTCTAATAAAACATATAACTTTATAAAAGTATTCATTTTATATAAAAAGTTTTTCTGTTTTATTACATTAATAATACTAATAAAATAAAATTTATCATCATTGTTATAATTCATAATATTAATCGACCAAGTCGTTCCCAGGAAAGAGGGGGCTTTCCAATAAGGATTTTTCCCCATTGGCGCGCAATTAGGTGACCAAACCTCTCCTTGACAGAACTTCTAGACATCGTTAATATTGCAATTAATAATATTAATAACTTTGTCATCTCAATTATAGATTATAAAATATTGACAAGAATTGAATCAAATAACGTGAGATACTATGCAGCAATTACTGTAACAATAATTGAACAAAACTGAGTGACTTCTCACGTAAGCATCAATAATCAATATCGTGTGCTACTATGCAACTACACGTATTACTGTACTTTTAACACCGGGTGTTTCAACAGTTAACGGTAAAACTTCCGCCGTTATTTTCATAAAGTATTTTTGTCGTTTTCTCAATCCGACAATAATTCTATTGTGGGGACCACAAATGATTGTGCCGTTGTATGAATATTTCCTGTTAAAACGAATACTCCCCGACCTATCGAATATTATATAACAACTTGCGTACTTTGCAAAATTTATAAATATTACCCACAACTATAACATTATATCAAATTCATTCCATAATATTCAAAAATGATATTTATAGAAAATTCATCTTTATTCATAAAAGTTGGGGTCTTACACAGAGTGTTTAAACTATTCTTAGATAAATTTGTGGTGGTGTTTATTGATGATATCCTGGTGTATTCCAAGACCAAGGAGGAACATGTTCAAAACTTGAGTGTGACGTTGGAGACATTGAGAAAAGAGAAGTTGTACGCAAAATTTTCAAAATGTGAGTTTTGGTTGGAACGTGTACAGTTTCTCGGACACGTTATTGATAAAGACGAAATTTCGGTAGATCCATCTAAGGCTGAAGACACCATCAGAGATAAGAAGTTTCTTAGGGTTGGAAGGTTACTATAGGTGTTTTATTCAAGACTTTTCCAAGATCGCGACCCCGTTGATGAATTTAACCAGGAAGGCAGTTAAGTTTGTTTGGACGGAGAAGTGTGAGGAATGTTTTCACGAATTAAAGAAGAGGTTGAGTACGACACCTGTGTTGTCATTGCATGATGATACATGGAATTTTATTGTGTATAGTGACGCATCGCATAAAGGACTAGGTTGTGTACTTATGCAGAATGACAGAATTATTGTGTATGCATCACGTCAATTAAAAGATTACGAGAAGGGGTATCCGACTCATGACTTAGAGTTAGCTACGGTGGTGTTTGCTCTGAAGATTTCGAGACATTATCTTTATGGAGAGAGGTGTGAGATATATACTGACCATAAAAGTCTGAAGTATATCTTTACACAAAAAGACTTAAATATGAGGCATAGAAGATGGTTGGAGCTGATCAAAGACTATGACTGCGAGATTTTCAATCATCCTGGAAAGGCGAATGTTGTTGTTGATGCTTTAAGTAGGAACGGACGGGAAAAGTTAATGATGTTGATAGCTCAGGAGAAGTTAGTATCGGAAATGGCTAAGATGGAATTGGAAATTAAATATCCGATAAAATCTGATGAGAAGTTGTTCCAGATAGGAAACAGTTCAATGTTGGTAGATAAAGTGAAGAATGCACAACTTCAGGATGGAGACTGCGAAAAGATAAAACAGAAAGTATCTGAAGGGGAGGAAAGAAAATTCAAAATCGATTCGGAAGGGTTACTTTGATTCGAAGGGAGAATTTGGGTTCCGCTAGTACCAGAAGTTAAAGAGGGAATTCTGAGTGAAGCTTACAACTCAAGATATTCGATTCACCTTGGAAGTACGAAAATGTACCAGGATCTTAGACATCATTTTTGGTGGCCGAATATGAAAAAGGATGTGGCTGAGTGTGTGGCAAAATGTTTAACGTGTCAGAAAGTTAAAGCTTAATACCAAAGGCCAAGCGGATTATTTCAACCGTTGGAGATACCAGAATGGAAATGGGAGCATATCACAATGGATTTTGTGGTAGGTCTTCCAACGACTCAGCAAGGTTATGACGTCGTTTGGGTGATTGTTGATCGATTGACGAAGTCGGCCCACTTCTTACCAATCAAGATTAGATTTAACCTGGATCGGTTGGCAAAACTATACGTTAAGGAAATTGTTTCAAGACATGGTGTACATGTGTCCATTGTATCAGATAGAGATCCGCGTTTCACATCAAATTTCTAGAAACGATTACAAGAATGTTTGGGAACTCAGTTGAGAATGAGCACAACGTACCATCCTCAAACAGACGGACAAAGTGAAAGAACCATCCAGACACTAGAGGATATGCTAAGAGAATGTATTATAGATTTCAAGGGAAATTGGGACGATCATTTATCGTTGGTTAAATTTTCCTATAATAATAGTTAACACGTGAGTATTGGCATGCCGCCTTATGAAGCGTTATACGACAGGAAATGCAGAACTCCGTTATGCTGGGATGAGGTAGGTGAACGTCAACTATTGGGTCCAGAGTTGGTACAAAAAACCGTCAAAATCATCAAGGTCATTCGAGCAAGATTGATAGCTGCACAGGATAGACATAAGAAATATGCTGATCAACACCGACAGAATTGGGAATTTGATGTTGGTAGTTATGTGTTCTTGAAAGTATCTCCCTAGAAGGGGAAAATTTGGTTTGGCAAGAAGGGGAAATTAAGCCCATATGCATTTCAGATATAGATGGCAATATGATATAGGGAATGAAGAAACAATACGTACATTCCTAAGTATATCATCATCTAATACATAATCTATGTACAGCTAAAAATACAGGGAAATGGGGCACAAACGCCCTACTAATAGAGGTGTATCAAAATATATAGCGAGAATGGGGCATAGCCACCCATTATCTAACAGAGGCCTATCAAAAGAGATAACGAGAATACACATCAGAAGAAGACAACGGTGTCAATATCTACATCATCAATCCTGTCCACGTGAAGTAACTCCTCCTGAGTAACTGGATCTCTATCAACAGGGATATCAAGCCTATACAAGGGAGGATCTGCACCGGTAAAACCAAATAGGTCATCTGAGGGGCCAGCGCCTGAGCTAGAAGGATCAAAAGTATCGGCCTCTGCCAGATCTCTGCCCAAATGCCAGATAAAGAAATGTGCCCGGTCCAGTCGCTGGGTCAAACTGTCAATCCGTGTCAAATGAGTCGGATCTCAGACACAGGCTAGCCAATCTTTTGTTGACGTCGGGATTTTTAGTTATCCCTTTTCATTACTTGTTCTTTGGTGTTCTCATGTTAGGTGAGATTTGTTTGAAAAAACAAGTGAAAAAGGTCTGACATGTATAATGTCGATGATGGACTGTTAAGAGTCGCCAGTTGGTTTTTTAAATGGTTGTACTAACACAACCGAGAAAAGGTTTGCACATTGATCCAGTGATATACTACTAGAAATTTAACCTATAGCGACGATCGAGATGGAACCGTCGCTATAGAGTGTCTAAAGACACGGTCACGAAATGGCCGTAGGTATTGATAGAAAACACAACTCTATTGCAAGGGTCGCCGCTTGACTACATAAAAAATGCCCTACACCGAGGCCTTTTATTTGGCCGTAGCTAATGGGAATTTTGCTCCAAACTAAATTTACTCCCTCCATTATTTCCAGGCTCTAAAAATTCTCTCAAGCTATCAGTATACTAATTTTTTTCCCCAAAAACTCGATCCCTCTCAACTCCCCTAAATCTCTTATAGCCAGCCCTAAATATCTCGTACCCAACCGTAAATCTTGTAACACAAAATCATCTTACCCAACCCATAAATGGCCAGCAATGATCCAGAGCACAGAGAAGAGGAAGAAATTGTTGCGAGAAAAGATAAAGATAGGGGAGCATTAAGTTGTTCGATCAGAAGGCTAGGTTTACCGCCATCACTACCGGAAGAAGAACACAACCCTCTATCTATACTTTCTCTCAATCTTATTATTTTATTGTTAATCCATCTGTTAGATCAAAATTTAGGGTTTTTTTGTTTAATTTATTTTGAATTTTTCTACAATAAATAAAAGCTTTATATATTCAGCACTATAAAGCATTCAACAGTTCAGATCATAACTTATCCTTGTTTAGTGCACTTTCCATTTAATAGTCATAGTTAGTTAATAGTTAGTTATTAATTGACTGATTTAGGAGGCATGGGTAGTTTAGTCTTGGGTTATAATAGTTGAGGTCTTGTTAGTCTTTTCCCTTCCAATTTCAGAATGAGAATCATTGCTTCAAAATGCGTATGTCGATATGTAAGGGGTGAACATCGATGTATGGGATCATGCAAATTGAAATGGAAATTCCTTCTTTCTAATCTCTTATAGATCTCCTTCCTTCTCTCTGAAAACCTCTATTTCACTCTCTACATTTTTGTTATAACTATTCATAATCATTCATATACAACTCATTGATTCACAGTGGTAACACTGGGATCATTAGATTTCCTTACGTATTCATCAACTAAGTTGCATACACTGTTTGATTAAGTAACAACAACAGCTTGTTCCTTACAATTGGTATCAAAGCCAATCAATCCTACCATGGCTACTAACAACCAACAACTCAGCAATTTGGAAGAGCAGCTATGGAGTCTCAAAAATGATTTCGGTGCTCAAATGGATGAACTCAAGCAGGATATTAATGTGAAGATGGACCAGAAAATGCAGCAGATGATGAAAGGATTTGAAGCCATGCTAACATTGAGGTTTCCGATTGACCAGAATTGAGCAGGTAATCGCAATGATCCCATGGGTTCAATATTAGGCTCTATAAATAGTGGTGGAAATAATGGAAAAGATGGAATTAGCACTAACAGTGGTAATAGCAATAATATCTTCAAATCTATCAGATTTGAGTTTCCTAAATTTGATGGAACTAATCCTAGATCCTGGATTAGAAGGTGTAATAAATTGTTCGCACATCATGTTATGGATGAGGAACAGAAATTGTACTTAGCTACCATAAATTTGGAGGGTGAGGCTGAGGAATGGTATGCTGGATTTGTGTCTGAAGGTGTGACTCTGACTTGGACAGGTTTTGTGGATGAAATTCTAGCTAGATTTGGTCCTGAAGCACAGTATAATCCAATTGGTGAACTAAAAAATCTACATCAAGTTGGAACTGTAGATGAGTACAAAAGGAAATTTGAAGAGCTAAAAGGTTGGGCTCTACTAAAAAATCCTACCCTCAATGAATCTTTCTTCATGGACTGTTATATTGGAGGACTTAAGGAGGAGATAAGGTTGGGTATACAGGAATTGAAGGTCACTAGTCTCAAGGAGCTAATCAAGGTTTCTAGAGTAGAGGAAGCTAAGTTTGAAGCTTGGGTGAAAAGGAGTAGGATGAGCACTAAATATGGTATGGTGGGAAGTTCAGAAAAAAATACAGTGTTATTTCCAGCAAAGCCTCCTATGACAACTAGCAGCATCAACCCAGTTATTCCTCTTAAACAGTTGGAGTATAACATGTCATTTCCTATAAAAGGGTTGACTAATGAGAAAATTGCTGAGAAGAGGAGAAGAGGTTGTGTTTTTCCTGTGATGAACCATACAATCCGGGTCACAAATGCAAGACACCACACTTGTTCATGTTATTGCCTTTTGAGGAGGAAGTTGAGGAGTGTGAGGAGGAAGTATGTGGGAAACTTGGGGATAGGGATATTATGGAGGAGAGGCTTACACAGGAGGCTCACATAACTTTACATGCCCTGTCTGGACACAGCAAGAACAATACAGTTAGAATTTTGGGAATGGCTAATGGGAAGTTCCTCAAGATACTAATTGATAGTGGGAGTACTCATAACTTCATGGATCCAGAATCACCCAAGAGATTGAGAGCCACAGTGCAGTCTACTAAACCCATAACTGTGTCTGTAGCTGATGGATTCAAAGTTTATAGTAATCAGGAGTGTGTGGGCTTTCATTGGATGGCACAAGGAGAGGAGTTTAGCAATGATTTCAAGATTCTACCCTTAGGAGGAATTAATGTTGTACTTGGAGTGCATTGGCTAAAGGATTTTAATCCTACCACATTTGATTTCAAGGAGTTGACACTATCCTTTATTAAGAATGGTAAATCAATGGTGTTGCAAAGGGAATCTGAATCTGTGGTTCCCACTGTTCAAGTCATGTCTTCTGGTGAATTCAATAACATTCTCAATACTCACTTCATTTCATCCTATAACTGAAGATTTGGTGTTCACTTAATCAAAACAACATTCATTACTAACTACCCAATCATAATAAAATTGAATAATAAAAACCTCTTCCTTTCCCCAAGATTTGGTGTTCCTTAATCAAAACATACATGATTACATTTAATAAAAATCTCCTCAAAGTTATCTAACCTTTAATTACAATCATTCAAATGCGAAATTTAAAATTTATTACATCACATCATATTTAAAAGTCTATTATCATAATGATAAAAATAAAATTACAAGTCTTCATCACTTGTACATTTTTCCCTTTCTTTGCTAGTGGTAGGTTCATTGACCTTCTCAACCTTAGTCGCAATAAGTGTATAATATGCAAGAGTGAGCAAACAAAGCTCACTTGAAGAAGAATGAATAACTTTACAACATTACAACAATTGCCAAAATAGGCTCAATAGAACCGAATGATATGTCCTATTAACATTCTAAAACATACTATCGAGGGGCTAATGACCACGAATCATGTCCACAGCTATAAGTAATCTTTCAACTTTAACTTTAACAAATCATAAGACTATAAGGACTCCACATACTTAGGGGGGATCAACCCTTCAGATAATGTATTGTGCATAACCATTTCAACGCTAAGCGTAAACCTCTAATAAAAAGAGTTGTTCATCTCAAGATTTAGAATACAAGTCCGCACTAAAGTAGGTTTGGTTTAGATACATTACAAGGAAATTTAGAATTCAACGGTCGTCAACTAAGGATTAGTTGAATACAAAAGAACTAACTGGATGCTATGGAATAATCATAACTGAATCGATATTTGTAAATTAACATCATTCTTAGGAATAATCTAATAACATAAACATTGAATAATCATAACATAATTTGCTTGAACAATATTAAGTCAAGGTTATTGAAAATTGGATACTAAGCATGTATAGTGAATAGTAATTTGAACGATAAAGTTGTTCAACACTAGAATATAAAAATATAATGACTTGAAATGCTAAATAACAAGTTACATATTAAAGAAACTTGCTCAATATTAAAATATAAGATTTAGAATACTTGCATCATCATGAACAACTAGATACAAGAACTTACTCAATAATAGACAATCTAGCTTCACGAAAGTGTAGAGGTAGCAACTTGCAAAATTGTAATTGAATTTGAAAGCAATAACGTACTCAACGAAATTAAACTTGCACAACGTAAGTTTTAGGGTTAGAGAACTTGCCTTGAGCACAAGCTTAAACCTTACAACTTGAATCTCAATACCCTATATATATGTCATCATGACATAATTAGTCACTACCAACATTTTATATATATAAACAAGTATACACATCATGTAGGTTTAATTATCAATTCACATAATCGAATTACATTAACACTAATACTAGTTAACCCTTGATAACATGCTCATTCTTAGTTTAGTACTATCTAAAATCATAATTTAATGTATTCCATATAACATTTATTTTCGACTTTGTATAATTAAATAAAACTGCTTAGACCATTCTCTCGCTAACTCATACATGGCTACCACAATTTACATCAGCTTTGACATGGCATTGTCAAGTCAAGCTATACAAAGAGGCATAGACCGAGACTCAGAGTTAGCTTATACAGTACAGATAGGCAAGATAATACAACGATGTGATATATGCAATAGAATAATATCATTGTCAATAGCAAGCACTAAACTAAACTCCAAACTCTCTACGCCAAATTTCTAAGAATAAAGATGAACAAAAAGCCAAATTAGCCTACAAGCTCCAATCTAACAAACTAATTAATATGTAATACATATAGAGACTTCATATAAACATATTTAAAGACTCTTAACATGATTCTACCCATAAAATAACATAAACATCAACTTTATAACACCCAATTTCAATGTTTTTTTGTAAAAACTCCATTTTTGACATTTTTAATGAAAATCATCACTCAGAATTTTGTTTTTCAATCAAAATCAGTTAATTCAAAACATCATGTTTATGTTTATACATCCTCTCCCTATTTCAATAGTCAATTTATAATTTAAACAACTAATTAAACCCCAATTTTACATTAAACTAAGCCATATTCATATATGTTCATATAACACTTATCTAATATAGTTTCTTCATAAAACACATACATACATGAACTAGTTTCTCTATAATAATATATAAACTTATGAAAACAACCTTTTACAACAATCAATTATCATATAAACTATATACACCAATAATTCATCTTTTACAATAATTTTTATAGAGAACTTTTTGGAGAAGAGGATAGCCATAGTTTTTAGAAAATAGGAGCAAGATGATACCTTAATTTAGAATAAGATGATGGCAAACTTGGATTCTCAAGCTTCTTTTCCCAATTTCTTTCTCAAATCCTCTCTAGAATCCCTCAAGTTCTCTATCACTTTTCTCTTTTTCTTCTTTTTCTTCCTTCTGAGTCTTTCTTCTCTATTCTATCTTACGTATTATAATATAACGTATAATAGTAATAATATATATTAATTATATAATATAACTCTAGATATAACTGATATCAGTTATCTAAGTTTTGAAAATCAAAAGCCATAAGGCTTGTTTGGCTAGGCTAATTAAAAATAACACATTAACTCTTACACCTTGTTTGGTAAACCTAATTAAAATAAATGGATTAATCCTTATACCTTGTTTGATAAAAATACTATTATATTAAAGACTTAATATGCATTAAGGCTTGTTTGGCCAAAACTAAATTAAACTCCTTTAATTTATTTTAATAACTCCTTTATAGCAAGGTTCTTTGTCACACTTCTATTTAATTAAATAATCAATTTAATCAATTCAAATACTAATCTATTAAATTACTTTAACACATAAATCACTACCACATAATTATAATTTCCTTTATAATTATAATTTTATTTAACCAACTAACACCTTATTTTAATTACAAATTCCAATTAAAATATTATAATTCATTTAATCATTATAAGCTCTCTAACTTAATTATTAAATTAAATTAGTATATAATCTCATAACAATTAATTTTCTTAACTCCTTAATTATTTACTTAACAAATAATTAACTAAACCAAATCAAATCAAATTGAACAATTATTTATTCAACAATAAACATATCCATTAAATACTTATATAATTCAATAAATATTTAATATTATAATTTAAAATTCGAATGTTACATCATTCCCTCCTTACAAGGATTCTCGCCCTCGTAATCACAACTCAAACAATACATTCAAGTACATTCTTCCCTTACTTACAAAGATTCTGTCCCCCGTAATCAAGACACAGATTAAAACAAATAACTCTGTGGTAATCTTTCATCATTTTATCCTCGAGTTCCCACGTAGCTTCTTCAAATTGTTGTGGTTTCTCCAAATCACCTTCATGTAAGGTATAACTTTATTCCCGAGCACTCGCTCTTTCCTCACAACTATCCGGATAGAATCTCTTCATAGACAAGTCTTTATCAAACTGCAAATGGTTCGTATTTCGATCACGTGTTTGTAATCGGGTTATACTATCAGAATAATCAAAATGTGAAAAACATTGTGAATGTTTTCCAACTCGAGGTAGAGCTACCTCGTAAGCCACTTCTCCCACTCTTCGCAAAGACTTCAAAGGGTCCAATAAACCTCGGCTTAGCTTTCCTTTTTACCAAAAATGAATTTTCCCTTCCAAGGAGAAACTTTTAGAAATACAAAGTTCCTACGTCGAATGCACGATCTTGTCTCGTGTTGATCAACATACTTTTTCTCGTCTGCCTTGGGTCGCTACCAATCTTGTTCTCGATGAGTTTGACAATCTCAAGCAGCTTTGTTGTACCAGCTTCGTCCTAATAAATTGCGCGCTCACCGACTTCATCCCAAAGATAAAGGAGTTCTACACTTTCTTCGCCAGATAATGCCTCGTAAAGGCGTATGATGCCGATGCTTGCGTGTAATAACTATTGTTGTAGGCAAATTCCACCAATGGTAAATGTTCTTCCCGCTTCCTTTGAATCCATGACGATGCTCTCAAAGATATCTTCCAATGTTTGATTGTTCGCTCACTTTTGCCCATCGGTTTGGATGGATGGTATGTTGTACTCATTCGCAATCGTGTGTTCCCATACATTCTTGTAGTCTCTTCCAGTAAGTTTGATGTGAACCTTGATCTCTATCTCGACACAATTGACACCGAACTCCATGTCTTGACACGACTTCTTTAACGATAACTTGCTAGTTGATTAAGATCAAATCTAATCTTTATTGGCAAAAAGTGTGCAGATTTTGTCAATCTGTCCACTATTACCCATATCGCATCATATCCTCTCTGAGTAGTTGGAAGACCCACCACAAAATCCATTGTGATGTGTTCCCACTTCCATTCTGGTATTTCCAACGGTTGAAGTAATCCGCTTGGTCTTTGATGTTCAGCCTTGACTCTTTGACATGTCAAGCATTTTGCCACACATTCGGTAACATCTCTTTTCATATTTGGCCACCAAAAATGTCACCGCAAATCTTGATACATCTTTGTACTTCCTGGATGAATCGAATATCTTGTGTTGTGTGCTTCTTCATCAAAATTTTGTCTTTTAAGCTCTGCACATCACTGAACCCAAATTCTTCCCTCGAATCGTAGTAATCCTTCTCTATATCGATTTTGTATTTTACATCACTACCTTCAACCACACACTATCTTTTATTTTCCCACACTCTTCATCTTCAGTAGTTGAGCATTCTTCACTTTGTCCACTAAAGTTGACCCAACTTCTATCCGGAATAGTCGTTCATCGATTTTTTGAAATTTGATTTCCAACTCTAGCTTTGCCATTGCTGAAATGAGCTCCTCCTCGAGTTGTTATCAACATCAACTTTTCCCCGACCTTTCCTCGCTTAAAGCATCTCAAACCACATTCGCTTTTTTCCTTGATGATAAAAAAGATCTCACAATCGTAATCTTTTATCAATTCCATCCATCTTCTCTTGACGCATGTTCAGTCCTTCCGAGTGAAAATATATTTCGAACTTTATGATCTCGTGTAAATCTCACATTTCTCCATAGAGATAAGGTTCCATATCTTCGAGAGCAAATACAACATCGCAGCCTAATTCCAAATCATGAGTCTGATATCCTTTCTCATAATCCTTCAGCTGTCTTGATGCATATGCAATAACTTTGTCGCTCGCATAAGAACACAACCCAACCCTTTGTGTGAGGCATCACTATACACCACAAAGTTTCCTCATATATCCGGTAATGCCAACACAAAAGCCATACTTAACTTTTTCTTCAAATCTTGAAAACTTTCTTCACACTTTTTCGTCCAAACAAATTTTACAAATTTTCCTTGTCAAATTTGTTAATGAGTGGCTATCTTAGAAAAATCTTGAATGAATCTTCTATAATAACCGGCCAGTCCCAAGAAACTCCTCACTTCTAACGGTGTTCTTGGTTGTTCCCAATTGATTACAGCTTCCACTTTTGATGGATCCACTGAAATCCCATCCTTGTCAATCACGTGCCCAAGAAATTGTACACGATCTAGCCAAAATTCGCACTTAGAGAATTTTATGATAACTTTTTCCTTTTCTTAGTGTTTCCAATGTCAAACGTAAGTGTTCCACGTGTTCTTCTTGAGTTTTGGAATACACCGTAATGTCATCGATAAATACCACTACAAACTTGTCTAAGAATGGTTTAAACACCTGCTCATCAAATCCATGAATGCAAAGCAGGGCATCGGTTAAACCAAAAGACATCACCAGAAACTCGTAATGTCCATACCGAGTTCTGAATGCTGTTCTAGGTATATCCTCCTTCCTCACTTTCAATTGGTGATACCCACTTCTCAAATCTATTTTCAAGAAATATTTAGCACCCTTCAACTGATCAAACAAGTCATCTATTCTTGGCAACGGGTATTTGTTTTTAATAGTGACTTTGTTCAATTCTCTATAATCAATGCAAAGACGATCGACCCATCCTTCTTTTTTTTTCACGAATAATACCTACGCCTCCCTGACGATACGCTTGGTTGAATATACTTCTTTGTCTAGCAACTCTTGTAATCGCACCATCGCCTTCCTTCATCTCTCACCGAGCCATTCTCACGACGGGCCTTCGATATTGGTGTTGTTCCCGCGCCAAGTCGATCACGAACTCAATTTCTCTCGTCAAAGTAAAGTCCTGCAAATCCTCCGAAACACGCCCTCAATTCCCTCACCACCGGTATTTCTTCCAATTTTACATTCTTCTTTCGAGTATCGACTATGTAAGCTAAATAGCCCACACAAATTTCGACTCAACAATTTCTCGCCTCGATATAATCGCCGACATTTCATTTGTCTAGGCGACTTGCTACCATAGAATACTACCTTTGACGGAGTCATAAGGTTTACACACTTCTTTTGGCAATCAATTACCGCTCCATACTTGAACAACCAATCCATTCCCAAAATAACATCAAACTCTCCAAGTCTAATCGGAATCAAATCTACCATAAAAATATTTTCCTTAATGTTCACCCTACAGTTCTTGTATACGAATCTAACAGGGATTACTTCTTTATTCGCAATTTCTATGTTCAAAGGAAAATTTAGTTCTTCACTAGGCACTCCTAACCTCTTAGCAAATTCATCAGATATAAACGAACAAGTAGCACCCGAATCAAATAATACATAAGCATTTATATCATTGATTGGGATAATACCCGACACCACATCTTTTGATTGCACAACATCTTGCATACCATGTCAAGGTTCTAGTCAGGGTTTGTTTGATGTCAGCAGTCCCGAATGGCCCAAGTACCTCCATTGTTACCTCCATTATTTCTCGGGTTATCACTCCATCCTTCTTCTTAGGGCATTCACGAGCAAAGTGATCCTTGATCCGCACGTGAAGCACACATTCTTCTTCGGTCGATTGAGTGCAATTTGGGGCGATGTGACCCTCCCGCCACAATTAAAGCAAACTCGCTTTCCCATCAAGCACGCACCCTTGTGAAATTTCCCGCATGTCGCATATGCTTCAAACTTTTTGTTTTGTCAAGTTACCCCTCCCGGTTTCCAAAGACTTATGTTCCCATTCCACTTCCTCTTCAAGTTGTTGTTGTTGTTGTTTCACCACTACCACCTCCCATTCTTAATCTCATTCTCATTCTCTTTCTCTTCTTCTTCGTTCTCGATTGAACTTTGTCATCGCCTCGCCTCCACCTTCAAATGTAGTATTGCTTTCTCCATCATCGCCATGAAGTCTTTCAATCAAAACAGGAAACCCTATCGCACAACCAGGCTTCAAATCCTGCTCAAACCTCTTCGCCTTAAGCTCATCTCATCAGACTAACTTGATATGGCGCAAACCTCGCCAACTCGTGAATTTAGCGGCATACTCATACACCGCCATCGCTTCCTTGCTTTAGTTCCGTAAATTGCACTTCTAGTCGACTTCTTCAACTCTCCGAAAATAGGTCTCAAGAATATTTCCTTAAACCTATCCTAGGTCATCACCCCTGGCCCTTCACGAGTTTTATTGGCCTGCCACCAATAACTAGCTTCTGCTTTCAACATGAATGTTGCGAAAGCAGTCTTCTGATCTTCCCTTACCCTAGCGACATCGAACACCTTTTCTATCTCCATAATCCAGTCTCCGTGCTTCGATCGATTCATGGACCCACTAATTCGTGTGGTCCAACCGCTTTGAAATCCTTAAACGTTGTTCCTTGGTTCTGTGGTTGATTTTGCAACGCCCCATCAAGAGCGCCACTAGTTGTTGAACGGGGTTACCATCAACATTGTCGTTATTATTGGTTCCTTCAAAGGTTCTCTCGTCGTCGTGGTGGTTGACGTCCGGGAGGCATTTTCTCGTTAAAAATACACTCATTAGATTATTATTCAACTCTTTTAAGTAATTTCTACTTAACTTGCCTCCAAAAAAAATAAATAACCACATAACACATAGCACTTTGAATAAAGTAACAACTTTTATTTATTCATAACCTTTTTGAAAACATAAAACAATAGCATCACTGCTATTTACATTACTTTCCTAACTACAAAAGTTTCAGACAACATCATCGCTATATCCCATAGGTTGCATAACACTTGGGATTTATAATTTATTTAACATTTTATTCATCGTATAACAACTACGATGTTCTACTAAGATATCGCTTAGCCTTACTACGCTCTTCCTCCATGACCCTAACATTGTTCTCATGATCTAATACGATGATGGCAACGCCTCGAATCGAATAGATATCCCATGACCCGATCTTGAGCTCGATTAATCGTGGTGTTAAATACTTTATCCATCTCTTCCATCTTCATCCTCTTTGATCACGCTGCCTCTCACCGCTATTCTCGTTCGCTTTGAAAGCTTCCTCGTAGGCACCTTCACTTTTGCCCTCTTAGTAGCTTCTTCTCTCAAATTTTCTTCTTCGCAAATGACCACTTCGATCGCTTGTTCTTTCTCCTTCTTCACCAGATTTAGTTTCTCCTCGACATTTGTCACCGCTCTTCACGATCCTGGATCTCGCCGCCTTTTTTGTGTCATTGATGGCTCATTGTTCACCTACTATCTCCTCGTAACTCCTCAATCAGATCCTCAAGTTCCACGTTACTTGGCCGTAGACTTCATCGTATATACGAGCAGCCCATCGAGGTTAATGGAGTCTCTTCCTCCTCGCCCTCGCCATCCTCATCCTCCTCGTGGCAACTCAACGGATCCTCCTCATCCGCCTCCACGCCGCCATCCTCATCTTCAACTATCGCGACTAACGGGCCGACTTCCCGTGGCAAAGAATTGTTCCTAAACAACTCAATGTCGCGAGGCTCCTCCTCTATAGGCATCTGAGGTCCCTCCTCCCTAGTCTGACTGGATTCTCTGACATTAGTCATCCTAACAACAAAATTTTAAGTTTTAATTATTAATCATTACTACTCGACACTCACGAGCACATAAGTTATAAACACATAAGTACATAAGTGTTTTATTACTTCTTCCTTAAAACTCGATAAGAGTTAATCACCACTATCTTTTCAAAGGTTACTTGCTAAGGTTTTTCCCCACCTAAGGTTCATAACCTAAAGCTGACACCCCCAAATCCTAGTACTTCATTTCCTCAAGATTTGGTGTTCACTTAATCAAACATTCATTACTAACTACCCAATCATAATAAAATTGAATAATAAAAACCTGTCCATACAGGATTACATTTAATAAAAAAATCTCCCGGGTTATCTAACCTTTAATTACAATCATTCAAATGCGGAAATTAAAATTTATTACATCACATCATATTTAAAAGTCTATTATCATAACGATAAAAATAAAATTACAAGTCTTCATCACTTGTACATTTTTCCCTTTCCTTTGCTAGTGGTAGGTTCATTGACCTTCTCAACCTTAGCTGCAATAAGTGTATAAATATGCAAGAGTGAGCAAACAAAGCTCACTTGAAGAAGAATGAATAACTTTACAACATTACAACAATTGCCAGAAATAGGCTCAATAGAACTGAATGATATGTTCTATTAACATTCTAAAACATACTACCGAGGGTCTAATGACCACTTAATCATGTCCACAAAGCTATAAGTAATCTTTCAACTTTAACTTTAATAAATATAAGACTATAAGGACTCCACGCACTTAGGGGGATCAACCTTCGCATAAATGTATTGTGCACAACCATTTCAACGCTAAGCGTAAACCTCTAATAAAAGAGTTGTTCATCTCAAAGATTTAGAATACAAGTCCGCACTAAAGTAGGTTTGGTTTGGATACATTACAAGGTAATTTAGAATTCAATCTGGCCATCAACTAAGGATTAGTTGAATACAAAAGAACTAACTCATATGCTATGGAATAATCATAACCTAATCGATATTTGTAAATTAACATCATGCTTTTAGGAATAATCTAATAGCATAAACATTGAATAATCATAACATAATTTGCTTGAACAATATTAAGTCAAGGTTATTGAAAATTGATACTAAGCATGCATAAGGAATAGTAATTTGAACGATAAAGTTGTTCAACACTAGAATATTAAAATATAGCACTTGCATGCTAAATAACAAGTTACATATTAAAGAAACTTGCTCAATATTAAAATATAAGATTTAGAATACTTGCATCATCATGAACA
The DNA here is from genome assembly GCA_020205605.1 of Panax ginseng. Lineage (NCBI taxonomy): Eukaryota > Viridiplantae > Streptophyta > Magnoliopsida > Apiales > Araliaceae > Panax > Panax ginseng. The sequence continues at coordinate 21,732,069 of CM035146.1, read as the reverse complement.
ACTAGATACAAGAACTTACTCAATAATAGACAATCTAGCTCTCACGAAAAGTGTAGAGGTAGCAACTTGCAAAAATTGTAATTGAATTTGAAAGCAATAACGTACTCAACGAAATTAAACTTGCACAACGTAAGTTTTAGGGTTAGAGAACTTGCCTTGAGCACAAGCTAAACCTTACAACTTGAATCTCAATACCCTATATATATGTCATCATGACATAATTAGTCACTACCAACATTTTGTATATATAAAACAGTATATACATCATGTAGGTTTAATTATCAAATCACATAATCGAATTACATTAATACTAATACTAGTTAACCCTTGATAACATGCTCATTCTTAGTTTAGTACTACTCAAATCATAATTTAACAATTATTAACACATAACATTTATTTTCAAACTTTGTATAATTAAATAAAATTGTCGCACTATTCTCGCTAACTCATCATCATGCATACACACTTACATCATATGTGGTTGGTCATGGCACATAATGTGAAATCATGTCAGCACATGAGACTCAAAGTTAGCGATTGGCATGCAAGGCGATATCGATGCATATGTACATGAGAATAATATCATTGTTGGGTCATAATAAATACATACCAAACTCTGCATTTCTACCCCAAATTTCTAAGAAAATAAAGATGAACAAAAAGCCAAATTGCCTACAAGCTCCAATCTAACAAACTAATTAACATGTAATACATATATAGACTTCATATAAACATATTTAAAGACTCTTAACATGATTTTTACATAAAATAACATAAACATCAACTTTATAACACCCAATTTCAATGTTTTTGGCAAAACTCCATTTTTGACATTTTTAATGAAAATCATCATCAGTAACTTTGTTTTTCAATCAAAACCATTAATTCAAAACATCATGTTTATGTTTATTCATCCTCTCCCTATTTCAATAGTCAATTTATAATTTAAACAACTAATTAAACCCCAATTTTACTTTAAACTAAGCCATATTCATATATGTTCATATAAACACACTGTAATATAGTTTTTCACAAAATACATACATACATGAATTAGTTTCTTATAATCATATATAAACTTATGAAAAAAACCTTTTACAACAATCAATTATCATATAAAACTATATACACCAACAATTCATCTTTTACAATTATTTTACAGAGAACTTTTTGGAGAAGAGGATAACCATAGTTTTTAGAAAATAGGAGCAAGATGATACCTTAATATAGAAGAAGATGATGGCTATCTTGGATTCTCAAGCTTCTTTTCCCAATTTCTTTCTCAAATCCTCTCTAGAATCCCTCAAGTTCTCTATCACTTTTCTTTTTTTTCTTCTTTTTTTCTTTCCGAGTCTTTCTTCTCTATTCTATCTTACGAGTATAATATAAACGATATAATAGTAATAATATATATTAATTATATAATATAACTCTAGATATAACTCGATATCGCTTATCTAAGTTTTGAAAATCAAAAGCCATAAGGCTTGTTTGGCTAGGCTAATTAAAAATAACACATTAACTCTTACACCTTGTTTGGTAAACCTAATTAAAATAAATGGATTAATCTTATACCTTGTTTGATAAAAATACTATTATATTAAAGACTTAATATGCATTAAGGCTTGTTTGGCCAAAACTAAATTAAACTCCTTTAATTTATTTTAATAACTCCTTTATAGCAAGGTTCTTTGTCACACTTCTATTTAATTAAATAATCAATTTAATCAATTCAAATACTAATCTATTAAATTACTTTAACACATAAATCATCTACCACATAATTATAATTTCCTTTATAATTATAATTTTATTTAACCAACTAACACCTTATTTTAATTACAAAAATTCCAATTAAAATATTATAATTCATTTAATCATTATAAGCTCTCTAACTTAATTATTAAATTAAATTAGTATATAATCTCATAACAATTAATTTTCTTAACTCCTTAATTATTTACTTAACAAATAATTAACTAAATCAAATCAAATCAAATTGAACAATTATTTATTCAACAATAAACATATCCATTAAATACTTATATAATTCAATAAATATTTAATATTATAATTTAAAATTCTTTGAATGTTACAAAGCTTGAAATATTTACTGGATCAAAGAGTTTCTATTGTGAACCAACAAAAATGGATCACCAAGCTATTGGGATTGGATTATGAGATCATCTATAAAAAGGGGAAAGAGAATGTAGTAGCAGACTATTTATGTAGACCAACAGGTGAGGATTCTAACCATCCTACTTGCTCAGCCATATCTGCATCTATTCCCAAGTGGATCTCAGAACTAGCTTCTACTTGGGAGGCTGCTGATGGTCTCAGGGATATGATAGCTCAACTAGTCTTGAATCCTCAATCCTTGCCAGGCTACTCTTACAATAATGGAAGACTTAAGTTTATGGATAAACTAGTGGTGGGACCTGATTTGATATTAAGAAATTAATTGCTAGCAGAATTTCATGATTCACCTCTAGGTGCTCATTCAGGCATAAAAGGAACATATGAGAGAATTATCAAGTATTTCTTTTGGCAAAGTTTAAGAGCTGATGTAACTCAGTGGGTAAAAGGTTGTGACACATGCCAAAAATAGAAGCATGAGACAGTGGTCAGTCCTGGTCTTCTTCAACCATTAAATGTGCCTGAAATTCCTTGGACAGACATTTCTATGGACTTTATAGAGGGGCTGCCTAACTCTAATTGATACACTGTTATCTGGGCAATGGTAGATAGGCTCACCAAGTATGCCCACTTCATCACACTCAAGCATCCTTTTTCAGCTCAAGACCTGGCTCACACCTATATTGCTCAAATTTATAAACTGGATGGATTTCCCTCTACAATTGTTTCAGATTGAGATAAAGTTTTTATTAGCTTGTTCTGGAAATCCTTGTTCAAGCTGGTGGGAACTAACTTGAACTTGAGTTCAGCCTACCACCCTCAGTCGAATGGTCAAACTGAAAGGTTAAATCAGGTATTGGAATGTTATTTGAGGTGTATGGTAACACAGAAGCCAATGGGGTGGACTAATTGGATTCCTATGGCAGAGTGATGGTACAACACACACCATCACAGTGGGTTAAAAACTTCACCTTTTGAAGCCCTCTATGGTTATAAACCACCATACTTAAATTTTCATCAGCACGGGAGGATACATGACTCAACCCCTAGAAGTTTCTGCAAGGACAGGACTGATTCTCTTAGGTTGATCAAACAGAATTTGGTGGAGGCTCAAGCTAGGATAAAGCATTATGCTAATAGATCAAGATCTGAGAGGTCATTTATTGTGGGGGATTTGGTTTATCTGAGGATTAAACTCTATCAACAAACCAGTTTAACACACACCTGATTTGGGAAGTTGAGTCCTAAGTATTTTGGACCTTTCCTGGTATTGGAAAAAATTGGTAATGTGGCTTATAAATTACAACTTCCGGTGGATGCTAAGATACACCCAGTGTTTCATGTCTCTTTATTGAAAAAATGTATTGGCATAAATTCTTTTAGCTCACCCACACTGCCATCAGTCAATGATCAGGGGAAATTCTTGGTGGAGCCTGTGGCTATATTGGATAGGAAGCTAGTTAAAAGGGATAATGTTGCAGCTGTAGAAGTGCTAGTGCAATGGTCTAACACACTTCCTTCTGATGCAACTTGGGAGGACTGGGACAAACTCCAGAGCAGGTTTCCTCATTTCCATCCTTGAGGACAAGGCTGCTATCAAGTGGGAGGGATTGTAAAGCATTCAACAGTTCAGATCATAGCTTATCCTTATTTAGTGAACTTTCCATTTAATAATCATAGTTAGTTAATAGTTAGTTATTAATTAACTGATATAGGAGGCAGGGGTAGTTTAGTCTTGGGTTATAATAGTTGAGGTCTTGTTAGTCTTTTCCCTTCCAATTCTGTTATGAGAATCTGTTGCTCAGTGCGTGCATGCTGATATTTAAGGGGTGAACATGTATGGGATCATGCAAATTGAAATTGAAATTCCTTCTTTCTAATCTCTTCTAGATCTCCTTCTTTTCTCTCTGAAAACCTCTCTTTCCCTCTCTGCATTTCTGTTATAACTATTCATAATCATTCATATACAACTCATTGATTCACAGTGGTAACACTGGGATCATTAGATTTCCTTACATATTCATCAACTAAGCTGAATACACTGTTTGATTGAGTAACAACAACAACTTGTTCCTTACAAGCACTTAGGCGATTTTTTTATGCAGTAAATCGAAGCCTGTGTTGGGTTCTTATGTTGGAATTGATCAGACCTAGATCACTAAATCAATTGGGTTTCACAAAGATTTGAACTCTCTTCCAAGTGAGTTAACTCTATACAGTTCTTAAAAGTTTATAATTGTAATTGCTTTTATATTTTATTATGCACTTATGACTAAGAAATGCTTGCTACAATTTGGGGCCTCGTAAAAGAAATTTTTTTAATTGCAGAGCTGATAGATTTGACTTAATCAAAGTACCAAATATATGAGCTTGATACTGCCTTTTGCTATTTGGAGCATTATAAAAGTTGCTATTTTTAATTGCCCAAATCACTGTCGGGCAATTGGAAACATAAAGATTGAATTTGCATAGTATATTTAGAAGGACTGAAGATCAATTAAGAGCACATTTTCATTTGGGTTTTGATATGGTCGTGAGTAGAGTATTAGAGCAGGTTAGTTAGTGCTTTTTCGGTGCCATTTACTACTCCAGTAATGTTGTTTACAATACTGTGATAAGCATGAACACATTTTTTAAGATGTTAGTTTTTGGGGAAAAAAGATAGTGCTTGTCTGTTTTTTACAAAATTTAAAAAGGATGATGCCTTTTACTGTTTTGGAATCCAACAATTTTGAGGCAATAATCAATTTATATTCCTATATGCAATAATGAAAGACAATTGGGAAGTTTTTGGCTCTGAAATGTAGGACGCGGAATGTTTGTCATACAATTTAACTTATTTGAGATGGCTCCGAAAGTTTAAATCATGGTTGACAAGCATTAGTTGTATGCTGCGATGGTGTGTTTTTCATAAATTACAGGGCCTTTATCTGCAACTGATCTTTCTCCTTCTCCTAATGAGGATTTAAAGGTGCGGGTCGCATATCAGGTAATGGACTAACTTCTTCTAATTATTGACAACTTTAGTGTTATTCTTATGTTAGTTTTTTATTTAGTGCAGGGGGGTCCTGGTGCATATATTGAAGCTGTTGCACTTAAAGAATATCCAAAGTGTGAGACTATCCCATGCAACCAGTTTGAAGCTTCATTCAAGGTCCCATCAATTTCATATTATTAATCAAATAGTGCTCTTTGTACATCTCTCTTATATGTTATTTTGTCTTCATCTTATTTTTATCATCATTAAAGATCTCTCTCATATATTTAATGTCTTCTTCCTATTTTTTTATCAAGTTTGTTAGATTTGTCGGCACACCTGAAGTTCTTGAGAGATATGTTACATTAGAGTGTGAGATTGCTTAGATCGAAACTTATGTTCAACCAAATGGACCGACAACAGATACAGATGGTTTGTCCTTAATTTCATTGATAAGTAGATTTCATATTTGCATAAGATGAATTTAGCATTTGCTTAGTACCATAATATATTAGAGAGGGTTGTAATATGACACAATTAGTAATAGTAGTGTCAATTTTTAGGATTTTATTCATGTCCAAGTGTTGCACGTCAATGTAAAAACAGAATACACTTGCAACTAGATAATAGTTATGTTTTTTCTTCTTTTTCTTTCGGTAGGTGATTTTAAAGCTTCTTCTTTTTTCCCTTCTTGAACTGTTTCATTTCATGCTTAAATTTTGAAGTTAATATGTGACTAATTGCAGTTATTTAATTTTTTTTAAATTTTTTTTGTATGTAATTTTAAAAGTGGTTAAACGATTTAGATGTTTATGGGAGACCTAACATGCTTTTTTTTCCTAACATTTAGCAATTTGAAGTAATTGGGAGAAGTTTGGGCAATCTTCACATAAATGTTGTCATATTTTAAACAGTCTCTCAAGTATAATTTATTATTCAATTTTCTTCTTTCATTAATAAAGGGAATCTTTTGCAAAAAAATTTGAAATTGAGAAATATGTTTGATACACCACATGATTGTTCTTTCTAACTAACTTGGAATTAGCAGGGAACGTATTGGCCACTGATGGAAATACAAAAAATTCAGCTTCTTCCTCTAAGGTATATCATAATTTTTGCACCTACACATATTTCTAATTTCTTCTCATTTTCAATTTTCTTTGTTATGCTAAACTTTAGTCAACTAATGAATCCAATGGAACTAATAATGATGAAACTTCTAAGTAAGATTATCTTCATTCACGCTTGGCCTAATTGCAACTATAGTTATACATTCCTTTGCAGCAACTATTTGTCTTTTCTAATTTAAATATTTTTGGTATTCCTCGTGCAATAAAAGTTTGATGAAGCTTGTCAAATATTGTGTTTCTTTTAATTTGTGATTAGATAGTAAATTAAGTGAGTTCTGTGTAACTACTTGTATAGAATAGTGTTACATTGCATGTTAAGTATGCTCAGATTTCCATGTTATTGAGTTATGTGATAATCAAAAGAATTACTTGAATAGTCATGTTTCGTTAATGTTTTGGACTACTATTGTTTGATATATAGCTAGAGGAGTTTAGGTTGGGCTGAGGAGACAGAAGGATGGTGATATGGATTTATGATGTAAACTAATGGCTGAGAAATCTGTAACATAAAACTTTGCCCACCACCTATTCAATAAAGGTTCTAAAAGAACTTTTTGGTTAAAACTGAATATACTGGTTGCCACCTAGAAACTGAATTTACTAGTTGCCACCTAGAAAATGTGACATTAGTCACATTACTGCATTGTAGACACTCAAAATTTTCTTTACGCCTGTCACTAACATTGCAAGAGGACAGATTCATCTTTTAAGAGGGAACCCTGGAAGACAGTTCATATCCGTTCCGGATACTACCGGAAGTTCAGCATCAACCCCGGAACACACACTGGGAGTAACAATTCCAACATCGGATATAACCCCAAGGCGTGCAAATCCAATACCGGAACACACACCGGAGTAGATTGATTAATCTCGGAGATAACCCCGAGGTATCCAGTCTCAATCCCAATCATTGGAATAGCCACCAACCTTGGTGATCACCCCAAGGAATGCAGTTTCGGCGATAACCCCGGAAATGGTTGTTTCAAATGCAACCAGCTTCAATCTCGGCGCTCACAACGAGATACTCAATACAAACCCGGAGATAACACTGGGAGGACATGCACACCTCAGAGATGACACTAAGGACCTTCAACAATGGCAACAGTCTAATCTCAGCGAAGCCCTGAGCAACGTCTACTTTATTAGCCCAAACCGGCGATAACACCAATAAGGGGACACATCGCCATCTCGCCAATGCGATGCCATGCCACGTCGTCTCAATATTTCATACACACATCTCTACACAACGATGTCCCACAAGAATAAAGGAAAACCAATCCCGAGTGACTATTGTGCGGGGTAACAGATATAATTTGAAGCTTTAAGACCGGAGGGCATCGTCCCATCTTCAATGACTTTGTACAAACTTTAATCCCATGCCATTGTACAACTCTCGACAAAGGCGGTCCAAAATAGGTCCTGTATACTTCAATCGGATGCCCGGATTGCACTTCTAAAAGTTCGAGCGGACATTACAGTGCCCGAGTGCACGTATTACGAGATGACCCGACTCAAAAAACCCGGGGCAACCCAGGTAGCCTCTGGTACACCTGCGGCTCACCCTCTATAAATAGAGGGCTTGGGTGGCCATTTTGCAAGAGAAAACGACGAGGAAGCCCTGCCCAATTTTCTCTGTACTCACCCCATACAGAGTATTTTGTCAATTTAAACACTTGTGAGCTCATATATAGCTACTTTTGTACCTACAAAAGTCAGTGTTTACCCACTTTAAAGATATAGAAGTCTTCTTTGGCAGCACATTGTAAGCTTTCTCAAACACTTTAAAGTCTTTCTCTTCATCTTTGCACACACACTTCTTCACGTTGAGAGTCTTGTTGCGTGTGTTTTCCCGGACTTCGGTCGGTGGTTTTATTTTAGTTTGTTTATATATATATATTTATATATATGGACTAACATTATCGAGTTATGCCTATATATATATATATATGTATATATATTAACGTATAATGCTGACTGCTCGATGAGCCTAGATTTTATATCCCATATATTTACTCGCTTTTTATATATATATACTTATATATATGAACTTGTCGGACTTTTGTTTGATGAGCCTGGATTTTATATCCGGTGCGTTTACTCGCTTTTATATATATATATATACTTATATATATGAACTGTTGTCGAACTCTGTTCGATGAGCCCAGATTTTACATCCGATGCGTTTATTGCTTATATATATATATATATATATATATATATATATATATATATATATATATATATATATTTCATCCCACACAGTTTACTTCGTGGTGGTTGATCGCTTCTATCGCTTTCTTTACGGTTCGTCCTACGGAGTTCACTTAGTGGCGCTTGATTGTTTTGTATGACTTTTATTTATTGTTTATTCCGCTTTGAGTTTCCTCATGGTTTGTTGATAGCTTTTACAGCTTTATTTACATTTTTGATCCCCCATGTAGGTACTTCATGGTTGGTGATCATGTTTGTATATATATTTACAGCTTTTATATATATACCTGCTTACTGCTTTCATACAAATTACGGTATCATGTGCGCTTAGGAATCATGTGACACATATTCAGCCTATTGGATCTAGATTCGGTTCCCGTGATGGACATTTTCAACTATAAGCAGCTTATAAATTATTCTGCGATGTCTGAATTTCCTCAGATGGTTTCCATACCTATGAGGAAGTCGGCATTATTTTGTATATTATTTTCGTGATGTATGCCTCAGATCCGTAAAATAAAAATCAATCAAGCTTCAACACTTAATAAAATGGGAGTGTAAAAGGTCTCAATTACTATTGAGCATCATGGTTTGAAAAAACCTTTTTTATAAAAAAATCATTGCTATATCTTGCTAAAAACTAAATTTTTACATAAATTCAAACCCTGTGTATATAGGTGTGAACGAGGCCTCGCACTACTTCCAAATAACAGCACATTGACCCATACACACACATTCAGATAATTGTTTCTTGAAAAGAGGTGGTCACCGTGGTAACACGGATGTCGGGGGGTGCCTAACACCTTCCCTCCGCATAACCAAGTCCCCGGACCCTAATGAATCTAGGTTTCACCAACCCATCTAGTAGTGTCACATCACTGGGTTAATGTGCAAACCTTTTCTCGGTTGTGTTGGTACAACCATTTAAAAAACCAACTGGCGACTCTTAACAGTCCATCGTCGACATTAATAATGTCGAACCTTTTTCACTTGTTTTTTCAAACAAATCTCACCTAAAATGAGAACACCAAAGAACAAGTAACGGAAAGGGACAACTAAAAATCCCGACGTCGACAGGTGGCGACTCTGCTAGGGACTCCAGTAAGAGGACTTAAGCGGCTTTTACAATCTTTTCAAAACTGTTATCTGCTTGTGTGTGGATGTTGAATTTACATTTATGATGAATGTGTACAAATGCATTCTTTTATTTCACTTAGTACCTCGCACCATAACTGCTTGTGATATTAGTGCTTCACACATGTCATCATTTTCATACGGTGAGACGCGATGTATGTGAATGTATGTTGTGTGGTCCCTCCACCAGGAGGCTATCCCATCGGTGTTTGATTATTGGACTCGTGGGAAGACTGATTCCCCGAGGCTCAGGAAAGGCACCACCAAAATTTTCTCCAGTTGAAAGACCGGATTAATTTCCCGTTGAGTAAATTGCGATGATTTGGGAACCTTCATGCCAAAAAGTCGCGAGAGTAACCTAAGATAGGTCAGCCTCTGATAAACCCAAAACGGAGGAAAGTCTCTTCATGCTCTCTCATTTCAATTACTTGTAAACATAATTACTTGTAATTTCATTCCACATCTATCTCTATGTAATGAGAAATATGAAGAAATTTGTACATATACATATTTTAATTAACATGCTACAAACAACTGACATCTGTTTTTGCAGGATAAAATTCCTAAAATGGGCACATCACATAGCATGTTATTATACACATTCCCTAAAGACTAAACTATGTAAGTCTTTTGCAAGGAACCAATCGGACCAACTTCCCGGTCAAAATCCAAAAAGGCTACAGGCCTACAGTCAATCATGTCGTCATCTGACCAAACTAAACTTAATCCAGTTTCTCGCAAAGAATTCGACGGATTAAGCAAACAAATTACAAATTTGGCTATTCTACTCAAAGAACTACACCAGTCTACTGCGGGTCCAAAAATTCCCTTGCATGCTCAATCCTCCACACAAGGCGGAACCCAGGTCATTACAATACCTGAACTGAAGTTGGATACGACCAACAAAACTGATGATGCTGCCCATCCCACTGGAGATCCAGACACTAGTGACATCAAAGAGAAAGTCCTCCAAATGGAAGAGACCCTTCGTGCTATCAAGTTAATTGGAACACACGGGAGTGTTTCATATGCTGATCTTTGCATTTTCCCTGGTGTTCATTATCCAGAAAAGTTTAAAACTCCTGACTTCGAAAAATATGACGGGTTAGGAGATCCTTACACACATTTAAAGGTATTTATTGGAGAACTTGGATCTTATGTAGAGGACGAAAAGCTCAGAATGCAATTGTTCCAAAAAAGTATAACTGGAGAAGCCCGTTCGTGGTACACAAGATTAGACAACTCAAAGATCCATAACTGGGAAGAGCTAGCACATGTTTTCCTTACTCAATACAACTTTCAATCTCAGATGGCTCCTGATCGGTATCAAATTACCAAGATCAAGAAATAGTCTAACGAGTCGTTCAGAGAGTATGCTCAAAGGTGGAGACGCATGGCTGCCCAAGTTAGTCCTTCCATGACAGAATCAGAGATGGTCATGACTTTCATAGACATACAAGAAGCTCCTTTCTATGAAAGAGTTTTAACCGGCATCGGTAAACCATTTTCTGAAATGGTCAAACATGGGGAGATGGCTGAGATGGGTTTGAACTCCGGAAAGATTCAAGACCTAGTTGCCCTTAAAGCTATTGCTGATCACATCCAATCCGGAAATTATGAAAACAACCCTCGGCGGGTCCATAAAAAGAAAGAGGAAGATGTTTCCGACGATACTACTGTGGTCAAAAAAGACAAATGTAATACATGCATATTCAGAGGAGAAACTACACTCCCTTTCAAGCACAGTCTGCGAACCCTCCAATACCAAAAGGTGGAGAAGTCAAACGCCCTCAAGTTTTCACACCCTTAGGGGACACCCTCGAGAACATTCTCAATCTTTTGACAACACAGAAGAAAATTACACATCTTCTTCCACCAGCTAGCCCTAATGGACGGGGTTTCAATGCTGCTAGGAAATGTGCTTATCATGCCGGGGTGCCTAGACATGATACTCATGATTGTTGGGCCTTGAAGCACAAAATCCAAGACCTGATAGACAGTAGTGAGATCGTGGTCACCAAACCAGATCAACCTCATGTTCAAGATAACCCTCTTCCTCAACATAAAGAAGAAGAGGTCAACATGATCAATTGGAGCAATGGACAGAGTTCCAATTTCAACTGTGAATCCTCCCAGACCCTCAAAGAAGGTGTTGACAAATGGGATTATGCCAAGTTCCAGTTCAAAATGGAACGAAAAATGAAAGCTCTATGTAAGCGAATTGAACAATTGGCCAAATTGGTGACTTATCAGCATTAAGTGACAAGTCAATTAATCAGCCAGGAGCATGCCAGTCTCCTACCTCATGTCATGAATATTCCCTCGCCACTTCCAGAAAATAAAATGTTGGAAGACAAAGTGACAAAGAGAGCAAATGCCAAAGCCCATCGGGATTTTGCCAACAAAAGGGAATTCACCTATTTAGGCCAACCTATGGAGGAAATCCTTCAGATGTTAATCAGTGAAGAAAGGATCAGCTCCCTTCTACCTCTAATCAACCCCCGTTCAGGACGGTACAACTCTGATGGAGTATGTCAATATCACTTCCATTCTCGCGGTCACAGCACAGAAGAATGCTGGGCACTCCGCCACCTCATCCAAAATCTAATTAAAAGTGGTGTCCTGCACCTAGCAGACGATGATACTATGTTATGTGCAAGTGAGAATACATGTCCTACTAAGTGGAAGAGTTTGGTAGTAGTCATATCCACTAAAACTGATGGGGCTAACAGATTACTCACAATACCAATAATTCAACTCAAGGGAAGCAACAATCCTTTGAAAGTGGCCGCTCCCGAGCCAATCAACTTGTCGTACAGAGCACAATACCTTATTGTTAGCTTGCGCAAAGTTCCGTGGAATTATGGAGAAGGTAAAGGATCCACCTCACATACAACTACTACAGTGTCGAAGGAAAATCCACTGTATCTTCCCCAACGGGTGATGAAGCATACCATCAAATCAAATGGGAAAATACCCATGGAGACGATTGAAAAATTCCTCCACACTATGGGTCATAACGAATCCAATGTGGTTTTAAGCTTAAAAGAAGCTCCACAACAAATATCAATTTTGGACTTGGTCCTAACTTTCGAGGTTCACCGTCAGATCTTGCTGAAGGTTTTAGAAGAAGCCTATCTACCAACATCAGTTGATACGAAAACATTTCAACACTTGGTTGATAACATTTTCAACAACAATGTGATATCCTTCACTGATGATGACATACCGCCCAAAGGGACCGGTCATTGCAAGCCGTTGCACATTGCGGTCTTGTCCTCCGGATACATGCTAGCTAGAGTCTTGATAGATAGAGGTTCATCTCTAAATATCTGTCCATACGCTACCTTGGTGAAGATGAATATCAATCTCAACCGACTTCAGAGTAGCCATACCGTCATCAAAACTTTTGATGGAGCCCGTCGGAATTCGATCGGAGTAATTGAACTGCCAATCGAAATTGGTCACCATACATTCTGCGTATCTTTCCACGTACTCAAGATAGATTCGGGATACAACCTGCTCTTGGGTCAACCTTGGATTCATATGGCAGGGGCAGTCCCGTCCACTCTTCATCAACAGTTGAAATACATTATCAACAATAGCCTAGTCACGGTCAATGCTGAACCAGAGTGTCCTCAACACGGGGACATGCCATTCATCAATGCAAATGCAGATGTTGAACCGGTCAGTTTTCATGCCTTGGAAATAAGTAGTACCCAATACCATGTTGTTGGAACTCCATTTCCCGAACCCGAGATTTTTACCGAGGTAATGTCGGCTACTCAAGAAATGATGTCATTGGGTCATAAGCCGAGACAAGGGCTGGGGAAAGATTGCCAGGGTATCAAGTACCCAATTCAATTAACCAAGAAAACTGTGTTGGTTTATATCTTGAGAGGTTTTAATGATGACAATAAATTGGGCTTGTGTTAAATATTATAATTAGGTCTTTTGCCTTAATTGCTATTGGACTGGGTCATGTGACCAATATTTGTTTGCTTGAATCATTCGAAGTCTTGACCCAACAGCTCATTACCAATAAAGTCTTGTACTTGAAGTCAAAATTAATTGATTTCCTATTATATCTCTTATGAAGATTATTCCAAATATACTTTTATATAATAGGAGTCTATTAAGGAGTCTTATGGTAACTAGGCAAATCATTCCTTCCTTATCTTTAGCAGTTTGCTTTGAATATATATACTCCTTAATATCAGCTAGGTCTTTGAATTATTTTTGGAATCAATTATTCAATCTTTTCAAAACATATTCTGTTGCTCCAACTATGATTGATTCATGCTAATCTATTTATCCGTTAGGAGCTAATTAGAGAGAAAGATTGGTAATTGATTCTCTATTTTATGCATATAGCCGTTACGCTCGTTAGTATATATATCTTCTTTTCGGCTATAACAGGTACACAAGGGAATATACATCAGCAAGGGAAAAGCAGTAATCATCTTTAGTATTATTGATTGATTGTATTCCTCCTTTGAGAGCTTTTACTGTATAGAATTTTCCAGCAAGTTAGCATCTCTTTGTAAGTTCTTTATTAGCTAGAAAATAGCCATTGTAAACCAATATCCTTTGTTACAAGTTCTGTTCACAAGTATTTTTCGGAGTGGTAGATCCATTAGTGGATAGGGTCTGTTCAAAGAGCTTTTAAGGTTGCAAAGGTGAAAGGGTTGTAGTAGTGCAAAAAGGGGCAGAGGTGTCCATACAAGGAGGAAAGCTTTTGTTGAACAGGGAAGTTGTTCTTATTGTATTTAATTTGAGTTTTAAATATTAATAAAAAGAGTCTCCAATCCTAGTTGGGATTGGACGTGGATTAGGCTACTAGATAGAGGATAGGGGCTGAACCACGTAAAAATCCTTGTGTCTATGGTTTGATTATCTCGTGTTTTGATTTGATATTATCTCCTGAATAACTGAACTTAATATTGCAACGTAGATTTTCTGGCAGTGCGAAATACACTTATCCAGACATTCCTCATATCACTTCATTCTGTCTGTGTTATAAGAAAAGTGAAATTTGCTCTAAAACAGACACAATAAACTATTTTCCAAACTATCTATTTTAGTCCAGAATCTGAAAATTGAAAAATTGGTCATTGTTGATTACTTTTGGCTTAGACACCTATTCACCCCCCTCTAGGTGTGCTTATACACAGAATTACATTTGGTATCAAAGTAAGGCTCTACTAATATTGATCTTTGCAGGTCGTAGGGAAAGATCCTATGGCACACCTCAATTTTCAAGAAGGTCAATCAAAAAGTCGACCACCTCTGTTGCTCGGAAGTGAAAACTTCAACTTTTGGAAGTTCCGAATGATGATTTATCTTAAGCCAGACCCATGGGAGTGGTGGGTTATTGAAAATGGGCCAGTCATTCCAAGACATGATGATGGGAGACCAAAGAATCTCATGGAAATGGATTCCAATGAATCGTACATGGTATCCTATGATTCCAAAGCCATGAACACGCTGCTGAGTGGAATGATTCAAGCTGAAATCGATAAAGTCTCTGCAAGTACTCTTGCCAAAGAAATATGGGACACAATCATCATGAGCCACGAAGGAACAACTAAAGTAAAAGAAGTCAAGTTTGAGCATGTTGATGCAAGAATATGAACTTTTCAAGTTAGAGAAGAATGAATCAATCAAAGAAGCTCAAGCTAGATTCCTCACATCGATGAATTCACTAAGTATGCTCGTACCGAAAATTGATCAAAAGGAAATAAACAGAAAATTACTTAGAGTCATGTCCAAACGATTTGCACCAAAGGTTACAACCCTTCAAGACTCAACAACAATCAGTACTATGGAAACTCTCACTCTGTTTGGAGAACTTGAAGAATTTGAGAATCAACTAAAGAGGTATAATGAAGAAGATGAGGGACCAAAAAGGAAGACCTTAGCATTATAAGCGGAAAGCTACATGGAAGGTGATGATGAAGACTTCGATGAAGAAATAGCTATGATGACCCGGAAATTGAGAGAGCTGATTAGAAAGAAGAACAAATCAAAATTCCAAGGCAAAACATTCAACAACAAGAAGGACTTCAAATAAAAGCCACAAGAAGAAACTTGTTATGAATGTGGAAGGCCATGTCACTACAAGAGAGAGTGTTTTCAACTCAAAAATAAGAACAAAGGAAACAATTCAAAAGGAAAAACATTTATGACATGGAGCGATGATGAATCCGATCATGATGATCAAGATGATGAAACTGCTCAACTATGCTTCACTAGGTTAAACAGTCAGGAATCATCCAAGGTAAACTCTGAACTTGGCGAAATTACTATTTCTGATTATCTTGTTTTAAAAAATGAAAACATTCGTATTAAAGGGAAAAATGCTCGTTTAAAAAATTGGATAAATGATCTAATGAAAGAAGTAGAAACTTTGATTGAGGAAAAACAAGAAATAGTTAAAGATTGCACATCCAGTGAAGTATCTAAGTTAAATGCTAAAATTGATTATTTAGATAACTATAACAAAATTCTATATAATCGTGCAAACAAGTTGAATGAAGAAAACAATGCTCTTAAAAAGAAAAATGAGAATTTAAAAGAAAGTTTAAAAATGAGAGATACATGTATTGATGCGTTTAATGATGGAAAAATAGTTAACGTACAAAATACTAATGAGGAAGAAATAGTTTCATTTAAAAGGGATCTTGCTAAATTTGTTCAAGGAGAAGAAAATCTAAATATTATGTTGGGAGTTCAAAGGTCAAGTCTAGATAAACAAGGAATTGGATACAATCCTGTTAAAAACATTACAAGAACTACTAATAAAATTAGAGTAATAAATAATAAACCAAGGAACAAGCGTCTTTATTGCTCACCTTTTGTTACTTGCAAAAATTGTGGTTTAAAAGGACATTTTGATACAAACTGTAACAAAATTAAAATAAAACAAGTTTGGATAAAGAAAGGAGAATTACTTGCTACTAAAAAAATCGGACCCAAACAAATGTGGGTACCAAAACGATGAGCTACTTATCTATTTTTGTAGGTATGCTTAAAAGCTAAAGTACCATCACATAAATGGGTACTAGACAGTGGATGTTCTAGACACGTGACAGGTGATAGAACTAAATTTACCTCACTTGTTACAAAGAAGGGAGGCACAGTTACTTTTGGAGATGACACTACATGCCAAATCATCGGTAAAGGAAAAGTTGGAAATGGTAAGGTTTTCATTGATAATGTCCACCATGTTGAAGGATTGAAATATAATTTAATTAGTGTAAGTCAACTAATGGATAGTGGTCATAAAGTAATATTTGAAAAAGATAAATGTACTATTATTCATGCTTCACATAATGTTCGAAAATCAATATGATTCAAATAAATGTAGCCAACAGGGAAGGTAATATATATACAATCAACTTCGAAAATCAATATGAAGATATTTGTTTAGCTACTATTCAAGATCAAACCATTCTATGGTATAGAAGGTTAGGGCATGTGCATATGGAGCTAATTAACAAGCTAGTTTCAAAAGAGCTTGTCAAAGGATTACCAAAGCTGAAATATGAAAAGACAGGCATATGCAATGCATGTTAGCTAGGTAAGCAAGCAAGAAATTCTTTTATACGCAAAAATCAGGTATCAACTTCTTCTCGTCTTCAATTATTGCATCTTGATCTATTTGGACCCGAGAGATATGCTAGTATAGGAAATAATCATTATGCTTTTGTTATTGTGGATGATTTTTCAAGATTTACATGGGTTTTATTCTTGAAAACTAAAGATCAAGCTTTTACAGAATTTGAAAGGCTCATAAGGAATGTTGAAACAAAACACAACATCAAACTAATTAGTATAAGGAGTGACCATGGTGGTGAATTTGGAAAAGACTTTATACCATATTGTAATGAGAAAGGTGTTACACATGAGTTCTCTGCACCAAGAACACCACAACAAAATGGAGTCGTGGAACATAAAAATTGTACTCTCCAAGAAACTGCAAGAACTTTGCTTCAAGAAAGTAATCACTTTAAGAGATTTTGGGGAGAGGTCATAAATCTTGCATGTTACATTTTAAATAGAGTACTACTTAGACCCATTTTATTAAAGACACTATATGAGTTATTAAACAAAAGGATTCCAAACATTGGTTATTTTAAAGTATTTGGTGCTAAATGTTTTGTGTTAAATACTTATGGAAATATTGGTAAATTCGATGCTAAATCAACCGAAGAAATCTTCCTTGGTTACTCATTGCATAGTAAAGCACATAGAGTTTATAATCTTGATAAGTCAAAAGTTGAAGAATCTGTGCATGTTATTTTTGACGAGCTTAACATTGATCTGTCAAAAGAAGAAGGCGAGATTTCTACAGAAAAAAATGCCCAGATTCGTGGAACTAAAATAGCTGAATCCAGACAGACTGAGCCATCTGCATCAGAAGAAAGATTAAGCGAATCAGGAAAACAAACAAACGAAAACAGACAGCCTGAGTCGTCTGTTTTAGAAGAAAACGCAGACTTGCAAACATCTGAATCCAGACAGATCGAACCGTCTATTTTAGAAGAAAACTTAGATGATCAGACCGAGTCAATAACTCACAATCAAGAACAGGAAGCAGAGGAGCAAATGTCAAATATCAGACATCCCAGATCAACCAGAACTGTGAGAAACCATCCTCCAAACCTGATCATAGGTGATCCCAACACTTGGATGAACACTAGAAGAAAAGCAAGGAATTATTGTGCATTTTCAGCCTTCCTCTCACAAATAGAACCAAAGAGTGCCAAAGAAGCAATTGAAGATGAAAATTGGTCTATTGCCATGCAGGAAGAATTAAACCAATTCAAAAGGTGTCATGTATAGGAACTTGTTAAACCTCCTAAGGATGCTTCTATTATTGGTACAAAATGGATTTTCAAAAATAAACGAGATGAAGATGGCATAATCACTAGAAATAAAGCTTGATTAGTAGCTCAAGGCTATAACCAACATGAAGGAATAGATTTTAAAGAAACGTTTTCCCCTGTTGCAAGTTTAGAAGCAATAAGAATCCTATTAGCCTATGCATGCTATAGACAGTTTAAATTATATCAAATGGATGTGAAAAGTGCTTTCTTAAATGGTTATTTAAATGAAGAAGTATATGTTAAACAACCACCCGGATTTGAACATGAAAAATATCCACACTTTGTGTTTAAACTAAAAAAGTCTTTGTATGGATTAAAACAAGCTCCAAGAGCTTGGTATGAAAGACTAAGTAAGTTTTTACTAGATAATGGTTTTAATTACGGTAAAATTGACTCTACTCTTTTTATTAAAACCAAAAACAAGGACTTATTAATTGTTCAAATTTATGTGGATGATATAATTTTTGGAGCTACTACTAACTCTTTGTGTGAGTGGTCTTCCCAATGTATGCATAATGAGTTTGACATGAGCCTTATGGGCGAATTAAACTATTTTTTGGGGCTTCAAATCAAACAATCCAATGAAGGGATTCACATTCATCAATCCAAGTATATGAAAGAGCTATTGAAGAGATTTGGTTTTGAAAATACCAAACCAAAGTCAACCCCAATGAGCACAACTGGCAAGTTAACAACCGATACTACAGGTAAAGATGTTGAGGTAACCATGTATCGAGATATGATCGGTAGTTTACTTTATTTAACTGTATCAAGGCCAGATATTATGTATAGTGTATGCTTATGTGCTAGATTTCAAGCTCAACCAAAAGAGTCTCATCTTCAAGCGGTAAAACGATTATTTAAATATTTATCCGGGATAATTAATCTTGGCTTATTCTACCCTATATCACCAATCTTTGAACTCATTGGATACTCAGATGCAGATTATGCAAGGTGCCAAGTTGATAGAAAAAGCACAAGTGGAGCCTGTAAATTTTTAGGGCAAAGCTTTGTAGCTTGGCACAGCAAGAAACAAACATCAGTGGCCCTGTCAACTACGGAAGGTGAATATTTGGCGGCAGGTAGTTGTTGTTCACAACTTTTGTTGATGATACAAACTCTTCATGATTTTAATGTGATATGTAAAAATGTACCTATTGTGTGTGACAATACTAGTGCAATTGATATTTCAAAAAATCCGGTGCTTCACTCTCGTACTAAGCATATTGAAGTAAGACATCATTTTCTAAGAGATAATGTTGCTAAAGTATTAATAAAATTGGTATTTGTCCGTACTGAACATCAATTGGCTGATATTTTTACAACCGTTAAGTGAAGACCGTTTTTGTACCTTGAGAAGAGAACTTGGCATGTCTATCTGTT
Source organism: Panax ginseng (assembly GCA_020205605.1). Classification (NCBI taxonomy): domain Eukaryota; kingdom Viridiplantae; phylum Streptophyta; class Magnoliopsida; order Apiales; family Araliaceae; genus Panax; species Panax ginseng. The sequence goes on along the minus strand of CM035146.1, from coordinate 21,712,204 downwards.
CCTAAATGGTCCTTGTTTGCCTATAGTGTTAATAACTAATATATAATTAAACAAAAATATATATTATTATCTAATGTTCTGCTTGAATTTAACGATTTATTTTGGTTATTTGTTTGTCTCAAGGGCATTCTAGTACTTTGATCTAATTTATTTTCGCGGGAACAAAACACTAATTTATTTGTCTCTCTTTCTCTTTCTTTTACCCGATCATTCTTTTAAAACCGTTCATCTTCCCTTCTTAGCACTCTCTGCTCTGCTTCCCCTCTCGACAGTTATGGCTTAGTCGACAAGTTGCTTTCCTTTTGGTCTCAATGGCGAAAACGAGAGGAGGGCATACGGTCAACATCGGCCGAAAATCGGCTCGAAAGGAAAAGGAAGCAACCAAGGGAACTCGTCCCTCAAACCGACTCGCAGATCTGGGGATTTCATCCCAGAAGATGAAACGCAAAGGAGAATCATCGAAGGGTAAAACCCCTGAACATGTGAGTATCCCTGATTCACCCCCTCCAGTTCCTAACCCCCATGGTACTGCCATTACATTTCGTTCCTCCAAATTTTCAAAACGATTCCAAAATCTTATGATGAACAAGACCATTGTTTATGGTAAATTTGTTGACCCTGTCTTGTTTCATCAAATTGGGGTGTCTTCGTTATTTGAAGCTATTGGGCTTGTTGATATGTTACATCCTTCTCCCATAGCATATCCCACCTTAATTAAATAGTTCTTTGGTAACATGTCAGTCAAATCTGATACAATTGTCACTTATGTGCAGAATCTAACTCTGTCTTTTGGGACTGAGTTATTAAGTACTATTCTGAATATACCTTGTACTGGTATCTGCCCATTCACTCTGAAAGAACCTTTGGAATCTGATAATTTCAATCTACTTGATCAGTTAAATTGGGTTAAAAATTCTCCTGAGTCTGAATTTATAGAGTTACCTACTGTGGTAGAAACCTCTCCCATAAATAGTGTCATTCATAAAATTATTCGGGCCAATTTAGTTCCTCGAACTGGTGGCAGATCCGATATGACCTTTCAAGACCTCATTCTATCAGCACTGATCTTATCAGGGACGAAATTTAATTTTGCTTTGTTTGTGATCAAAAATATGGAAAGTTGTCTTAAAAACAAAACAAAATGCTTTCCATATGGTGGTTTTATTACCAAAATGTTTGAGTATTTTAACATCTCCTTGGAAAATGACGAAGCAGTCAACATCACTGATACAATAGATGAAGCCACTCTTCATAAGTCCTTATTAAAGGTGAATGTTGATGGTCTATTGGTATGGGACTTGGCTCACTCTTCCACTCTAGTTATTACTTCTAATCATCCTTCTCCACATTCCTTCCCTTCCAGTTCTGCCACTCCTCCTGACCCCAAGCATTCAAAACTCCTTCAATTTCTTCATGCTATGGATCACAAACTTGATTCTGTTATTACTACCGTTCACTCCCTCTCTACCAAGATTGACTCATTGGAGACCAAGATTCAGGACATGGACAAACAGCTATTTGAGACTGTCCCTGTTGAAGAAAACTTATTTTTTTTGATAATGACAAAGGGGGAGAGTAAGTCATTTTGGTGTTGTGTTTGGGACCTTTGAATCTTTATGACTTCTCTACTAATCTATTATTGGTTGTAATTTGGGCCATTGGGCCCAGGTAAACATTTATTTTGATCTCTCGATGCATAATTTGTTGGGTTCTTTTTATTTATGAAAGTATTTGGATGATATTATTATATTATTATGGGTTATCTGTTATTGTGTTGGTTGGATTTTATTTTGATATAATCTCTCATAACAGGTATATAGTCAATAGGCATGAATTAAGGGGGAGTCATAAATTTAGGGGGAGCATATAAATTAAATATTGTCATCATCAAAAAGGGGGAGAATGTTGGTTTATATCTTGAGAGGTTTTAATGATGACAATAAATTGGGCTTGTGTTAAATATTATAATTAGGTCTTTTTCCTTAATTTCTATTGGACTAGGTCATGTGACCAATATTTATTTGCTGGAATCATTCGAAGTCTTGACCCAATAGCTCATTACCAATCAAGTCTTGTACTTGAAGTCAAAATTAATTGATTTCCTATTATATCTCTTATGAAGATTATTCCAAAGATACTTTTATATAATAGGATTCTATTAAGGAGTCTTATGGTAACTAGGCAAATCATTCCTTCCTTATCTTTAGCAGTTTGCTTTGAATATATATACTCCTTAATATCAGCTGGGTCTTTGAATTATTTTTGGAATTAATTATTCAATCTTTTCAAAACATATTATGTTGCTCCAACTATGATTGATTCATGCTAATCTATTTATCCGTTAAGAGCTAATTAGAGAGAAAGATCAGTAATTGATTCTCTATCTTATTCATATAGCCATTACCCTCCTTAATATATATATATATATATATATATATATATATATATCTTCTTTTTGGCTATAACAGGTACACAAGGGAATATACATCAGCAAGGGAAAAGCAGTAATCATCTTTAGTCTTATTGATTGATTGTATTCCTCCTTTGAGAGCTTTTACTGTCTAGAATTTTCCAGCAAGTTAGCATCTCTTTGTAAGTTCTTTATTAGCTAGAAAATAGCCATTGTAAACCAATATCCTTTGTTACAAGTTCTGTTCACAAGTATTTTTCAGAGTGGTAGATCCATTAGTGGATAGGGTCTGTTCAAAGAGCTTTTAAGGTTGCAAAGGTGCAAGGGTTGTAGTAGTGCAAAAAGGGGCAGAGGTGTCCATACAAGGAGGAAAGCTTTTCTTTGAGCAGGGGGAAGTTGTTCTTATTGTATTTAATTTGAGTTTTCAATATTAATAAAAAGAGTCTCCAATCCTAGTTGGGATTGGATGTGGATTAAACTACTAGATAGAGGATAGAAATTTGAACCATATAAAATCCTTGTGTCTATGGTTTGATTATCTAGTGTTTTGATTTGATATTATCTCCTGAATAACGAACTTAATATTGCAGCGTAGATTTTTACGGCGGTCTTGAAATACACTTATCCGGACATTCCTCATATCACTTCATTCTATCTCGTGTTATAAGAAAAGTGAAATTTGCTCTAAAACAAACACAATAAACTATTTTCCAAACTGTCTGTTTTAGTCCAGAATCTGAAAATTGAAAAATTGGTCATTGTTGATTACTTTTGGCTTAGACAACTATTCACCCCCCCTCTAGGTGTGCTTATACATGGAATTACAAACTGGAATAACTGGACTAGGCTATTCTGCCAGTTTTGGTCAAAGGAATCCTCATAAGCATCAGCAGATTCCTTCAGCTTCAACCATGCGGTGTTTATCTTCGCCTTCAAACTCTGAGTCCGTAAAATTCCGGTGAAGGAGAAAGAAGTCTTTGTTCCAAATCCTACAGTGGAAGAAAAGGAACGAAGAATCAAGCAAGACGTCATCCGAATGATGTTAGGCATACGCATCATCGTTCATGATAAACATACAAACAGATACACCCCAGACGATGATTGCCCAGATGTAATTGCCATCATTCGGGACAGGGAAGATGATGACAATCCCTCCATCACTGCAGTCCACCTGGACGTTGCCCTTGCCAATTGGAACAACACTCCTTGCATTGGTGCGTCGAGGTAAAGCGATGAAAACTCTTTTACGCCTGTGATATAATAACTGCTTACTTTTCTGTACAGTATTAGCAGTTTATTTTATCAGTATGTATTAACACTATGTATAATCAAAACATTTCATATATACTAATTGAAAACATTTTTTATTTCAGGACCCTAAATTTAGATGTGCCTGTACTTGCTGATACGGTGCCTCTTCTCCACAAGGATTGTACCTTTGATGTAGAGATGAATTCAACCTTGATGGAAATACAGGATGACATTGAGGTGCCTCCAGAAATTCAAGAATGGGTCAAAGACAAACCTAAACCCAACCTTGATCAAACCATTTCTTTCAATCTCGGAACCTTAAAAAGCCCTAATTAATCCAGATTGGTTCAGACCTTACCCCAAACCAAAGGAATGACATGTTTACGCTATTAACCTAATTCCAGGATGTGTTTACATGGTCTCATGAAGACATGGTGGGTTTATCCACTGACATTGTCCTTCATTGCCTTCCCATTAAAGAAGGATTTAAGCCAGTCAAGTAAAAGCTCACGTAATTGAAACCTGAGTGGAGTTTAAAGGTGAAAGAAGAAATTATGAAACAATTTCAAGCTGGCATCATCATGGTGTCTACATATCCTGAGTGGATATCCAACATTGTGCCCGTGCCTAAACCCGGAGGGAAGGTGCGAGTTTGTGTGGATTATCGGGACTTGAACAAAGCTTGCTTAAAAGATAGCTTTCCCGTGCCATTTATGCACATTCTCATTGAAAATATTGCTCAATACGACATGTACTCCTTTGCTGATAGCTTTGCGGGGTACCATCAGATCATGGTTGCTGAGGAAGATCGTGAGAAAACTGCTTTCATCATGCCTTGGGTAACCTTTTGCTATAGACGGTTGTCATTCGGCCTCATCAGTGCCGGAGCCACCTATCAACGAGCTATGATGGCTCTTTTCCACGACTTAATTCACAAAGAGATCGAGATCTACGTGGATGAAATCATTGTCAAGTCCCGAAAGGAGGATGACCATATAGACCATCTCAGAAAGTTGTTCAACAGGTTGCGTAAGTACAACTTGAAGTTGAATCCAGCTAAATGCGCCTTTGGCGTTAAATCAGGCAAGTTGGTAGGATTTCTAGTAAGCCACAAAGGGATTGAGCTGGATCCAGCCAAAATCCAGGCCATCAAGGAAATGCCTATTCCTCAGATAGAAAAGGAAATACGGGGATTTTTGAGAAGAATCAACTTCATTAGCAGGTTTATCTCTCAACTCACAGCAACCTGTGAGCCAATCTTCAAGCTATTAAGGTAGAACTCCTCCATGAAATGGAATGATGAGTATCAAAATGCCTTCCTCACAATCAAGAAACAGCTAGTCAAAGCTCCCGTGTTGGTACCACCCAGGGATGATGTTTCCCTGCTCATGTATTTGTCCATAAGTACACTTTGATTGAGAAGACTTGTTGTACTTTAGTATGGGCTTCCATAAGGTTACAACATTATCTTCAAGGTCACACAACCCATCTCATATCTCGCGTGGATCCTCTCAAATACGTGTTCAATAAACCCATGTTAAATTGTCGGTTGTCCAGATGGCAGTTGATCCTACAACAATTTGACATCATATATGTAACTCAAAAGTCCATCAAAGGTCACGGAATTACGGATCAACTGGCCGCCGCACCTTCAGGGGATTTCAAACCCTTGGAAACATATTTCCTCGATGAAGGAGTAATGACAGGTCAGCAACACCATCAGTACGATACGCACCAATCATGGAAGATGTATTTTATTGGGCTATTAATATGGAAGGTTACGGAGTCGGAAGCGGATCTAGTATCTCGATGCGGGGCAGCAGATCTGTCATTTGTCAAATGCGGTTTATCGACCAATAACACAAATTTGAGTATGAAGGGCATCTTATGGGGCTAAAACTTGTCCGTTCAATGTGCATCAGGCGGTTAACTGTCTTTGGAGATTCAGAGTTGGTAATCAGACAATCCACCAAAATCTATCAAATCAAGGAACTACATTTGTTGCCCTACCATCGGCATGTTTTACAGATAGTTTTGGAGTTCAAAGAAATCTCATTTCTACACATTCCTCGTAATAAGAATGACTTTGTGGATGCGTTAGCAACTTTGGCCTCCCTTGATTGGCATATAAGACAAGGAACACTTGCCAAGCATCACAATTTCCCTGCACAAGGCCCCAGCCTATAGGAACTACGTTGGAGAATTATCATATGAGCTACCTCCCATCCATCATCCTTGGTATAAGCATATCAAGGAATATCTATGAGATGGATCTACACCCGTGGAAGCGAGCCCGACTGAGAAAAGGCGGATCCATCGACTTGCTATGAAATTCTACCTAAGTGGAGATGCGCTCTACAAAAGAGATGCAGGACTAGGTCTCCTCAGATGCTTAGACAAAGATCAAGCCCAAAGGCTTATGGATGAAATCCATGGTGGAGTCTGTGGCCCCCACATGAGTGGCCTCCTCATTATCAAGAAAGTCCTCAGGACGGGACATTATTGGCTATCTCTCAAAGCTGATTGCAATGACCACATTAGGAGATGCTATCAGTGCCAGATTCATGGGAATGCTATACACGCCCCTCCAAGGGAACTCCACAACATGAGTTCACCTCGGCCCTTCTCAATGTGGGGAATGGACGTTATCGGGCCCATTGAGCCTAAAGCCAGTAATGGACATCAATTTATCTTCACCATGATCGACTACTTCACCAAGTGAGTAGAGGCGACCTCCTTCCCGTGGTTACCAAAGAAGTCATCATTGCTTTCATCGAAACAATGTCGTTTGTCGACTGGGATAACCGTGAGAGGTGATTGTGTCAGACAATGCTAAGAACCTCAACAACAAAATGATGGAGGAATTATGCAGTAAATTCCACATCAAACATCTTAACTCTGTCATCTATCATCCGAAGATGAATGGTGATGTTAAAGCGGCTGACAAAAACATCAAGAATATTATTCAAAAGATGTCCGCCAACCACAAAGATTGGCCTGACCTATTGCCTCTTACTCTGTTAACCTACAAAATCTCAATGCGTACCTCCACTGGGACAACCCCCTACGCATTAACCTATGGGATGGAAGCAGTACTCCCCATAGAAGTTGAAATGGAATCCCTTAGAGTGTTTATAGACGCTCAGCTGGATGAAGACCAATGGGTACAAGACATGTATCACCAATTGTCTCTAATAGACGAAAGGCGAACCACGACTATCTTTCATGGTCAGTTATATCAGCAAAGGATCGTCAGATCCTACAACAAAAAAGTCCGGCTACGGCAGTTTAAACATCATAACTTGGTTTTGAAGAAGATCATTGGCAACCAAGATCAATCTAAGGAAATATTGATATGAGGCACTCTCAGATTGCAAGAAATGGACGGCGATGAATTTCCATAACTCATAAATTTGGACGCCGTGAAATGGTACTATATGTGAAGTTGACCTCAAGCAAACATCCTGGTGTTGGACCATCAGATCAGCGGTCATTCCGATTCTTTAACCCTTTACCACATATAACTCTTCCACACTTTGCCCCTCAGGGAAACATACTTTTCAAGCCAGCAGCCTGGCTTCTCAATGTTCCTACAGCTTAGGTCATCCCACTACGGATTAAACCTCTTGCGTTTGCAGTTTGGTTACCCATACATGGGATCAAACTTCTCATACCTACAGTTTATCCTCAACCTAGGATTAAACTTTATCCTCCTTGCACACTGACCTGCACATGGGATTACGGTTTTCCACTAGCCCTGAGGGGCGAACTACGTCGACCTGATCTCCTTTTCAATAGGAGTACGTAGGCAACCATTTCACATGGCCCGGTCGCAATAAAACAAAAACAACAAAAACATTTCTACCATGTTATCCTTACAAAAACAAAAACAAAAACATTCCCACACCATTTCTGCCACATACAACGTTGAACCTCTTACACCAGGTTCAAACTACGCAGACCTGAACTACTTTTCAATAGGAGTACGTAGGCAGCCATTCATGGGTCTCACCCCCTACCAAAACACAAACCATTTTCAACTGGTACTGGGATCATCCTTCAATCCACTACATTTCATTCGGCTTCAGACCAAAGGGATGGAATTACCTGAACTCCTCCCAAATTGGACATTCAAATGACCATCTAAGTCAAGTCATACCTTGAAGAGCAACACCAATCCATAAGAGATGGAATTAACTAGGCTTCTCCTAAATAGAAGTACTGGCAACCATCTGTGGTGCGGTCAATCTCACAGAGGAAAGCCACACTCCTCTCCATATTTTCATTCAGAAACCAGTCCCAAGACACCAAAGATGGTAGGGATACATACAAATCGATGATCCATTATGAAATATCTAGAGATAACTCAATGTCCATCCACCTAGGAGGAATTCAGAATACATCAGGATCACAAGCCCTGAAGCAGCAGGCAAAATATCAAGCAAATAGCAAAGCATATCTAAAAGAGAAGTGATCAAAAATATATTTCCCTGCTTTATATATAATGTTGTTTGATATATATACAATGTAAAGTGTACATGGAAAAATGGCTAAGCTAGTCTGTGCAGGAAAATACAAGCTCATCTACAAGTCAGGGTATATGCGAGCTAACAAGCCCAACATGGCGTCCCTATCAGAAGAAGGAGGCGAAGCTGTGGTCTCCTATATGAGAATATCCACACGACCCAACAAATCTGCATCCATCTGCATGGTGACCATATGCTCATCAATGTAAGCGCTCATCTCTGCGATCATGCCAGTGGTAAGGGACCTCATTGCAGTGCTATCTGTGACGGCTAAATCCTGGGCAGATAGGGCACTATCCCGCTCAACTATCACTGCATCTCTGGCTGATCTAGCCTCATCCAGCTCAATAACAGCGGCATCTCTATGAGCTAATGCCTCGTATCTCTCTAATAGAGTTGTGTCTCTCCCATCAAAGGCAGTTAACATCAAAGATCGAGCATGATCTCTCTCGAAGGTCATCAGATGAAGACTCTGCTCAAGGTACTGCTGTCTTGAAGTCTTGAATCACAACAATATTAATCTTCGGGAGAATCTAGAGGAAATGTTGGCAACCCAGCAGCGGGCTCCTCCTCGATGTGGGAATCGATGTCCTCCATGGGCTCTACATCATCTGACTCAATATCTGGTACTGTGGATACTACCGCAACCGATAAAATCTCTGTCTCCATCCATGCGGAATACTCTGCAGAACAACCTGGATGACTAATAGAAAAATTAGCTATCTCACGCTGATACCAACATGCATACACACGGGATCGGTCCACTGCTGAAAGATAGCGAGAAGCTGAACGCTGACCTATCGCCCCCTCGAAAGGATGAAAGTCCTGAAACTTGTCAAACTACGACATCACGGCCAGCGGGTGATAAGTAGTCACGCCCCTCAAACCAGCCAAAGGGAGGTAGTCCATGCCCGGAGCATGAGTAATAAAGTTGTAAGGTGAGCTGAGCCCCGAGCACGGCAATATGACAAATGGATCTCTGATATCTGCCAAAAATGTGGACCAAGACATAGAATCTATACACTCTGATGGCTGAAAGGAGTATGACATGGAAATATCATGGGTGAACCAGTACACATGCCATCTAAGAGTGCCAATCGGTCTCAAGTGGGACATAAACCACACATATAGCATGCCCGAGCTACCCGTGAACACTCTTGTCAGATAAGTGCAGCAATAAGGTGCTGACCGCAGGGTCTCTGCTATGATCATAGGTATAACGATATGACCCTCCCTGAGAGCTCTCACCGCCATGATGACACCAATGTCTATCTCATCCATGTATCGTGGCATATAGACATACGACAGTACGCATAACAGTAGTACATCAACCTTGGCTAAACGCCAATGATCCTCTGGTGCGGTGAAATCCCCTGAATGTCGTGAATAACTATCCTCATAGCCAAATCTATCAAACAGAAAATGTTGGGATATAACGTGGCTCGATGTAAGCTCATCTTGCACCACTCTGCATCGCAATCCAGTGAGAGTCATGAACCGTCGACTCATGTCTCCCAAAGCCATATGCACGCAAGGTTTATCCAACGATAGCATCGTCAATCGTGCATACTCCTCTAGAGTAGGAGTCAACTCATGGGTCCCAAATCGGAAAACCTACCTATCTGTTACCCAATGCTCTAGCATTCCATCCACAAACCCTGTGGGAACCTGAAACATCAATAAGGTCATGGTATGCTGCAACAAATAATCTACGGTCACCCTGTCTGATGGTAACATGCTATCATACCACGATCGCATACCCGATGCCACCAATGATGGTGGGTATGATCAATAGGGTTAACTATCGAAGAAGACATATGTATGGGTCGTGTCATAAGACCATCCAGGGGTCAATGCTGAATATCTCTGGACATACATATATATGCATAACATGATACATGCATTGCAAATAATAGATGGCAATATGATATAGGGAATGGAAAAACTGTGCATGCATTCCTAAGTATATCAACATCTAATACATCATCTCTGTACAGCTACAAATACAAGGAAATGGGGCACAGACGCCCTACTGCTAATAGAGGCCTATCAAAAGATATAGCGAGAATGGGGTACAGCCACCCAATATCTAATAGAGGCCTATCAAAAGATATAACGAGAATACACATTAGAAGAAGACAATGGTGTCAATATCTACATCATCAATCTTGTCCACCTGATGTAACTCCTCCTGAGTCACTGGATCTCTATCAACAGGGATGTCAGGCCTATATAGAGAAGGATCTTCACCGACAAAACTGAATGGGTCATCTGAGGGGCCAGCGCCTGAGCTGGAAGGATCAAACGAAGCTGCCTCTGCAAGATCTCTGCCCAAATGCCGGATAAATATGTGTGCCTGGTCCAACTGCCAGGTCAAACTATCAATCTGTGTCATATGAGTCAGAACTCGAACACAAGCTATCCAATCTGTCATCATCACGGATCCTGGAACCATATCCCCCATAAATTGTGTGGCGCGGGACTGGGCTCCGATAGTACGAGGGAACCACCAACGCTGGAACGTCTCCTGAGTTCAAGGACCCTCTGATAATGTAAAGTTGTCAAACCCCAACAATGGGGTATCAGGGACGGGTGACTGCGATACAGGCCAATGACGCCTGACAGGAGGCAAGATCGGCATAAGAATCTCCCATGTGGTGCTCTTTATAGCACGCTCTCCTAAATAGAGCTCCCAGCCTCCATCTGTGAAGAGAGAAACTCTCCTGGTGGAAATCACGTACTCGACTCCAGTCGGGTATCCATCCTCAAAATTGATGGTCAAGTGTTCCCCTGAATAGGGAATCCATGTGATGGTGTCAGCTGTCAGCAACTCCAGCTGCATACGGCAGTGAGTGAAACCCTCTGCTATAGGGACCTCCGGCAAAATGGAATGATGCCATGTGAGCCTCTCGTAGGCCCAAAACTGCCAACACAATGGCAAAACATCTGCGATCAATAAATACTCTTAACCTATAAATGGGAAATGACAAGAGAAATACTCACCAGCAAAAATGGAAAGAAGCCTAGCCAAGCCTCAGTCAAACCCTGTGAGCGCATACGCATGCCCCGGAGGAAATAGGCAAAGGTGTAGGAACTCCAATCATACTCTCCAATACGGTCCACATGACGCGTGGTGCTGATCAAAGCGAACGACACCGTAAAAGAGTTATCTGCTCTGAAGAAGCCTCTAATCATCATCAGGAACAATCGCCGAAGAATGTGATCCCTGACTCTGACATCATCAGGCATGGGCTCACTCAAAAGCCCGCTCATAGCATATATGCTCAAAGGACCTGAACAGACAGTCCTGCCTTTGAGTGCCTCTGTCGGAACTCCTAACAAGGATCTAACGGCAGTAGGGGAAATATTCGCCATGCAAGGCATTGGCTCCCCTCCAAACTCCATACCTGTGATAAATCGCCAATCCATCGGCGTCATCATCACCTCACAATCCAGCAGATGGAGTGACTGAGTCTGATGAAACCATCGCTCAGACAATGCCCTGAGGTAACCCAGGGACAATGACGGGGAAAGATGGAGAAGAATGCCCCGAATCCCCAATCGTGCACTACCGCTCTGTATTCAAGATGAAGAGCCTGATACATGGAGTGTATACTAAATCAATTCCCTCGAGGCTGTGTAAAGCCGGGAACCTGCATGAAATGCAGATCAAACATCAGAATCCTTTACTCCTCGTCAATAGGAAAGAAGGAAGAATAAGATCTAACGGCATACCTCGTTAGCATACAAGTACATCGAGGGATGTCTGCTCAAATCACCCAGAAGCTCTGGGTTTGCCACCTGAATATAAGGGAACTCCCTACAGGGAACATGTACAACAGGAGCGGGATCCTCAATCGGAATCTCCTCATACTCGTCCTCAACGTCTGGAACATCAACCCGTCTTTGATTTAATCACGGCCTCCGAAGAATCGATGAGGTTGTTTGGCGTAAGCAGGGTCGAGGTACTTGAAGCCCTCCTCCGATATAACGTAGTGGTCCCTCTGAGAACTACTCGGTGATCCGGATCCATAATATCTGGACAACAAGTCTCCAAATCACCTCAGAAAGGGTGTGGTATTTCCTTACCTGGAGCTTTCTAGAATGTATTTTATGACTATATGCATGCATGCATTTACTTTAACATATAATAGAGTTAAAATGCATGACTACCCAATGCCTATATTTTGAAATTTTTTGTCATAGTCCCCTTTGAAAATAGGACTATCTACATGCACATAGGCATGTCTAGGTGGTCATTTAGTAGCACACCTGTCCCAAAGTCATATACATAACATATGCATTAAATGTAACATTCCAGAATTTTAAAATGTAATATTAAATATTTATTGATATATATAAGTATTTAATGGATATGTTTATTTGTTGAATAAATAATTAAATATTAAATATTAAATATTTATTTACAATATTAAATATTTATTGAATTATATAAGTATTTAATGGCAATTTTAGTTGATGTGGTTTAGTTAATTATTTGTTGAATAAATAATTAAGGAGCTAAGAAAATTAATTGTTATAAGGTTATATACTAATTTAATTTAATAATTAAGTTAGAGAGCTAATAATGATTAAATGAATTATAATATTCTAATTGGAATTTGTGATTTAAAATAAAGTGTTAGTTGGTTGAATAAAATTATAATTATAAAAGAAATTATAATTATGAGATAATGATTTATGTGTTAAAGTAATTTAATAGATTAGTAGTTGAATTGATTAAATTGATTATTTAATTTAATAGAAGTGTGACAAATAACCTTGCTATAAAGGAGTTATTAAAATAAATTAAAAGAGTTTAATTTAGTTTTGCCAAACATGTCTTAATGCATAATAAGCCTTTAATCTAATGATGTTTTATCAAATAAGGTATACGGATTAATCCATTTGTTTTAATTAGGTTACCAAACAAGGTGTAAGGGTTAATGGGTTATTTTATTTTGATTAGCCAAACAAGTCTTATGGCTTTTGATTTTTAAATAAAACATAACTGATATAATTATATCTATACTTATATTATATCATTAATATATATTATTACTATATACGTTATATTGTTAGTACGTATGTTAGAGAATAAGACTCAGTTGAAGTTTACAGAGAGAAAAGAAGAGAGGAAGGAAGGCTAGAGAAATTGAGAAAGGAATTGGGTTAGAAGAAGCTTGATAATCAAAAGGATAATCTAACTCTAGGATATCATCTTCTTAATCAAAGGTAGGAGCTCAACCTCTTTCTTTAAAAGTTTAGTTTTCCTCTTCCCAAAAAGTCTCTATAAAATATTTGTAAAAGATGAATTGTTGATATGTATATAGTTTAGTATAATAATTGTTTGTAAAAGGTTGTTTCATGAATTTGTATGTGATTATAGAGAAATTAAGTCATGTATGTATGCAATTTGTGAAGAAAACCATATTACAATGTTTATATGAAAATATATATGAGTATGGTTTAGTTTAAAATGAAATTAAGGTTTGATTAATTGTTAATATATATAAATTGACTATTGAAATTTATAGAGTATGTATAATCACAACCATGGTATTTTGAATTAACTGTTTTGGTTGAAAAACAAAATCACAGTGTTGATTTTCATTGAAAACATTAAAAATGGAGTTTTTGCCAAAAATATTGAAATTGGTTGTTGTAAATTTGTTGTTTATATTGTTGTATGGATAGAAACATGTTAGGAGTTCTTGAATTATGTTTACATGAAGTTTTTGTATGAATTGCATGTGAATTAGTCTGTTATAAACGAGCTTGTAGGCCAAAATTGGCTTTTTCTTATACGGTTGCCGAAGCTGTCAGTCGAAACTGCAGTGTGGCGCCAAAGCGCCATCGCCACGCCGCAGTGCGGCTTCGTAGTTTATTCACCGCGCCACAACACCATCTCCACGCAGGTAGTCACGACCATGATGTAAAGCGTAGTAGCCATGCAGTGAGTCAACAGAATGGTCCGACGATGGTACTTTTTATACACAATTTTAAGAAAAGTAATGTGATGATAGTAGGACTGTTAAATTATGATTTTAGATTTTTTATATTATGAATAAGCATGTTACTAGCGATTAACTTGTGTTATTACTTGATTATGTGATTAAATAGTCAAACCTACATGATGAATGTATTAGTTAGGTGATAATGACTAACTATGTCATGATGACATATGTATATAGTATATTGTGATTCGAATTGTTCGGTTTAATCTACGAATAAGGCAAGTTTTCTAATCTATTATCTTGTTAATTCAATTACTGTTTTCAATTCGATTATAATATAACGATGTAAGTTATTCTGGAGCAAGTTATTCTTGTATTTAACTTGTTGTTTAGCATGCATAACTATATATACTAATGTCGAACATTTCTATCGTTCAAATTGCTATGCATGCTGAGTATTCAATTCTAATTAACCTTGGCTTAGTATTGTTCAAGCAAGGTATGCTATAGTTATTCAAATTGTATGCTATTAGATTATTCCTAAAGCATGATTTTAGTTTACTATGATTGATTCAATCACGATTATTCTATAGTATAGTGTTATTGGTTTTATTCAACTACTCCTTAGTTGATGTTCGTTGAATTCCAAATTACCTTGAAAGCTTATCCAAACAAAACATCTTTTGGTGCAGACATGTACTCTAAATACTGAGATGAATAACCCTATTGTTATGATTAGGGGTTAACTTACGCATATCGTTAAAATGTTTGTGCACAATACATTGTACGAAGGATGATCCCCCTAATTATGAGGTCCTTATAGTCTTATGACTGTTAAAGTTGGAGTTGAAAGATTACTTGTAATTGTGGACGTAGTTCATGGT
The DNA here is from genome assembly GCA_020205605.1 of Panax ginseng. Lineage (NCBI taxonomy): Eukaryota > Viridiplantae > Streptophyta > Magnoliopsida > Apiales > Araliaceae > Panax > Panax ginseng. The sequence goes on along the minus strand of CM035146.1, from coordinate 21,697,176 downwards.
CTTACGACCCTCAGTGATGTATATTTTCCATATTTTGGGATTTTAGTTTCTGATTATTATTGATAGAGTACTATTCACTTTTGATGAGCCTATTTCGACAGTTATTATTGTTATACTCCTATTGATTCCATATTATATCCAGTGAGCAATTGTTTTGCTCACTCTTTCATATTTATAAACTCATTGCAGCTAAAGAAGAGAAGGTAGGTGAACCTACGACTAACAAAGGAAAGGGAAAAATGTACAAGTGTTGAAGACTTGTAGTTTTTACTTTGATTAAGATGTTAGACTTTTATTATAATTAATCTTAGACTTTGTTTTTAAAGAAGTTATGTAATGTTGTCCGCATTTGAATGATGATTAAAGGTTAGATAACCTGGGATATTTTTATTTAGGTTTAATCCTGTATGGGCAGGTTTTATTATTCAATTTTATTATGATTGGGTAGTTAGAAATGACTGTTTTGATTAAGTGAACACCAAATCTTGAGGAAATGAAGTACCAGGATTTGGGGGTGTCACATTAAAAATCAAAATCATCCATGCATAAGGTTAACCTCAATATCAGGAGTACTTTTCCTTTCTACCTTTTGCTCATTGGACCTCAAATAGGACAAAAAATAGCAGAAAAAGGTGCCAATTTGACTATCTCAAAAGTCAAATTTTTTCACATCATTATGTTCAGCATGGTTTAATACTAACATTTACTATGTTTAATATTTTTTATCAAGTCATTTGTTCATAGATAATCACTACTATGTGTTTAGATGCATTTCATGCGATAACTCAAATTCTAACGGATAAAAACTGGAAAAAATACATGCATACGTTACTAGGATAGTGCAGAACACTTGTACGGTGACAGAATTTGCAGAAAGTAGCCCGAACTCAGCAGATCTGAAGGAGGCTCTCGGATTTTCCTTGGCGAAACAAGTTAAAAGTGACTTGTGTTACCAACCTGCTGGATTATATCATCCACGGTTGGCCGGAGGCTCATCTGTGGCTGAAGTAGGTGCACCTGCGACACCCCTATATGGGCCCCACCCCTCTGGCTCGGTCCAGTTCGAGTTGCAAAGGAGTTCTTGTGGACTAGAAAGGTCAAATCGAGAATAAAAACGCCACGCGATTGAGCAAAACAGCATGCAATCATGGTCTTCTCAGATGAAACTTGGAGTCTATATATCGCTCATTGGTAATCACCTGAACACGAGGTATACCCTGCCAATGATCTCATTTGTTACAAATCACATCCGGCAATACCTTGTACAGGTCCAATGTCGCTAACTCCGGGTCATTACCCTAAAAGGTCAACGTAATCCCCGACGGGGGTTACAACATAGATCCCCGACGGGGCTTACAACGTGAAACCCCGGCAGGGGATTAAAATGCACATTCAGCTGATGACACACATATCAATGAAGGTCAAGCATCCTTGATGTTATCTCAGCCGATGGCGATTAAACCTATCAAAGCTCTAAAGTTATTTGAGGATTTCATGCTCGATTACTCATATTGCCCAGCGGATCCCTGGCGGGGGTCACAACACAATGTTCCATTGATTCACACATCAGCGAAGGTCAAGCAACCTTGACAATTTACCCACATAGTATCAGCCGTTGATTCACACGTCAGCGAAGGTCAAACAACCTTGACAGTCTATCCCACAGGGTTTTCAGCCGTTGATTCACATGTCGGTGAAGTACACATCAACGAAGGTCAGTCATCCCTGACAACATTTGTTGTTGGCAGTAAATTCAACAGAATCTTGACATGTCCTGGCGATAACAACCGGGAAAGGTCAATGTTATCAAGGAGGATCGATGATGGAATATGTTATACACATCCTCAAACAGACCAAGCTTTATCCCCACAGATCTCTTACACATAAGAGGTACATCTTCATGATCAAGTTGTTACCAAAGACCCAGGAATTTGGTGATAACCCCAACATCACATCCTAACAGATTCAGTTTACACATCAAATCTGGTCATCATTGCCAATCCACAGTTGAAGCAACAGGGGGCCAGCAATCATCCCCATCATGTTGGGATAAAACCCCGTACACATGCATCATACATTTGCATCATGTTGCTACATATAGTACCACGTTTTTCTTGTTGCATTTCAAGTGTCTAGGATTCTTTATCCTACCCATGCATCTCCATGCATGAGTATGATAAAGAGGGGCATGTGTAGACACTCAAAATTTTATGTACGCCTGTCACTAACATTGCAGGAGGACAGATTCGTCTTTCAAGAGGGAACCCTGGAAGACAGTTCATATCCGTTCCGGATACTACCGGAAGTTCAGCATCAACCCCAGAACACACACTGGGAGTAACAATTCCAATCTCGGATATAACCCCGAGGCGTGCAGATCCAATACTAGAACACACACCGGAGTAGACCGATTAATCTCGGATATAACCCCGAGGTATCCAGTCTCAGTCCCAATCATGGGAATAGCCACCAACCTTGGTGATCACCCCAAGGAATGCAGTTTCAGTGATAACCCCGGAAATGCTTGTTTCAAATGCAACCAGCTTCAATCTCGGCGCTCATAACGAGATACTGAGTACCAACCTAGAGATAACACCAGGAGGACAGGCACACCTCAGAGATGACACTGAGGACCTTCAACAATGGCAGCAGTCCAATCTCAGCGAAGCCCTGAGCAACGTCTGCATTATCAACCCAAACAGGCGATAACACTGGTGAGGGGAAACATCGTAATCTCGCCAACGCGATGCCACGCCACATCATCTCAATATTTTATACACACATCTCTACACAACGATGTCCCACAAGAATCAAGGAAAACCAATCCCGAGTGACTATTGTGTGGGGTAACGGATAGAATTTGAAGATTTAAAACTGGAGGGCATCGTCCCATCTTCAATGACTTTGTACAAACTCTAATCCCATGCCATTGTATAACTCTCAACAAAGGTGGTCCAAAATAGGTCCTATATACCTCAATCGGATGCCCGGATTGCACTTCTGAAAGTTCGAGCGGATATTACGATTACTTTCGAGTGAACGTCTTCTGAGACGACCCGGCCCGAAAACCCCGGCAAGGTTCTCAGGTAGCCATGAGGCACTGCTGGCTCCACCCTCTATAAATAGAGGGCTTGGGGTGGCCATTTTGCAAGAGAAAACGGCGAGGAAGCCCTGCCCAATTTGCTCTGTACTCACCCCATACGGAGTATTTTCTCATTTTAAACACTTGTGAGCTCATATATAGCTACTTTTGTACCTATAAAAGCCAGTGTTTACCCACTTTTAAGATATAGAAGTCTTCTTTAGAAGCCCACTATAAGCTTTCTCACACACTTTAAAGTCTTTCTCTTCATCTTTGCACACACCCTTCTTCGCGTTGAGAGTCGTGTTGCGTGTGTTTGTCCGGACTTCGGTCCGTGGTTTTATTTCAGTTTGTATATACATATATATTTATATATATATATATATATATATATTGATATATATGGACTAACAATATCGAGTTATGCCTCGATTGAGCCTAAACTTTGGTCTGGAGCGTTTATTTGCTTTTATATATTTATATATATATGAACTGTGTGTCGAACTTTGTTCAATGAGCCTAGACTTGATGCAGAGCGTTTCTTGCTTTAATATATATATATATATATATATATATATATATATATATATATATATATATATATATATATATTAATAGCGTGTCGAACTCATTCGATGAGCACTCGATTTTATATCCTATGCGTTTACTCGCTTATATATATATACTTATATATATAAACTGTTGTCGGACTTTGTTCGATGAGCCTAGATTTTATATCCGGTGTGTTTACTCGCTTTTATATATATATATACTTATATATATGAACTATTGTCGAACTCATTACGATGAGCCTCGGATTTTACATCCAAATGCGTTTATTATTATATATATATATATATATATATATATATATATATATATATATATATATACATATATTTCATCCCACCCGAGTTTACTTCGGGGTGGTTGATCGCTTTTACAGCTTTCTTTACGTTTCGTCTTGCTTGGAGTTCACTTCGTGGCAGTTGATTATTTTGTACAGCTTTATTTACGTTTCATCCCGCCTGGAGTTTCCTCCGTGGCGGTTGATAGCTTTTACAGCTTTATTTACATTTCTGATCCCCCATGTAAGTGCTTCGTGGTTGGTGATCATGTCTGTATATATATATTTACAGCTTTTATATATATACCTGTTTACTGCGGTATCATGTGCGCCTAGGAATCATGTGATCACAGATTCAACCTATTGGATCTAGATTCGGTTTTCGTGATGGAAATTTTCAGCTGTAAGCAGCTTGTAAATTATTATGTGATGTCTGAATTTCCTCAGATGGATTCTTTACCCATGAGGAAGTCGGCATTATTTTGTAAATTATTTTCGTACAAATGCCTCACATCTGTAAAATAAAATCAATCAAGCCGAACACTTAATAAAATGGGAGTGTAAAATGTCTCAATTACTATTGAGCATCAGGGTTTGAAAAAACCTTTTTTGATAAAAAATCATTGCTATATCTTGCTAAAAACTGAATTTTTATATAAATTCAAACACTGTGTATATCGGTGCGAACGAGGCCTCGTACTACTTCTAAATAACAACACATTGACCCACACACACACATTCAGATAATAGTTTCATGAAAAGAGGCGGTCACTGTGGTAACACGGATGTCGGGGGGTGCCTAACACCTTCCCTCCGCATAACCAAGTCTCCAGACCCTAATGAATCTCGGTTTCACCGACCCGTCTAGCATGTCACATCACTGGGTCAATGTGCAAACCTTTTCTCAGTTGTGTTGGTACAACCATTTAAAAAACCAATTGGCGACTCTTAACAGTCTATCATCGACATTATACATGTCGGACCTTTTTCACTTGTTTTTTCAAATAAATCTAACCTAAAATGAGAACACTAAAGAACAAGTAACGGAAAAGGACAATTAAAAATCCCGACGTCGACATGCATAATTCTTGTTCATTTCTAAAAAACCTTTTACCTCAGATGCATGGAATCCTATGTGCATCTATGCTAAGCTTCCCCTTTCATGGTATTAACTAATTATTCTATTTTATATTATTAGAGTATTAACTTCATTTGATCTCTCTTTATTGGGATGTGCATTATGACAGGTAAGATTAGTGACCGTAAGCAATGTCTCCTTAGGTGCTTCTGAGCAAGACATCAAGGAGTTCTTTTCCTTTTCTGGTGAAATTGAGTTTGTTGAAATGCTAAGGTAAGTTGCTCAAAATAGTTTGTTCTCATTGAGGCTTATTCATTATCTTTCAGTCGCCTATAAGTTTTGGTGGAATCTTCATAGAGATATTTTAAAATACTTATGAATCCAAATAGTTTTAAAGTTTCTCTAATGGATTTATTTCAATTCATTTTCATTAGTGGCAATGAGCGGTCCCAAATTGTGCATGTCACTTTTAAGGAACCTCAGGGTGCAGAGAATGCAGTTCTTCTTTCGGTATAATTACTTTTCAAGATCTAGATAACCATATCTTTCTTTTTCTTGTCATTACTTTTCACACTAACCAACTGGGTGTAGTTTTTTTCTTTTCGTAGGATGACCTTTTATATATATACATGTTTACTTATCAAAGATAAAATAAAATTTTGCAATATAGTTAGTTCTTCTAATGGTCATGCACAATAAGTTGACTAATTTTTCATGGTTTCTCGCATGTTGCTGGTACTGTTAGTGGTAATTTCCTTGACTTGTGGAGTTGTTCCATCATATTCCACAATCCCCACCCCCAAAAAAATAAAATAAAACATTTATCAGAGGTATTAGGATATCAAAAGGTGTTTCACAAGTAGCATATCAACAGCTGCTGCTGTGGTCATATTCTTGTTGCTGAATGTTAATAGTATGCCAGTTCAGTTTTAATTTTTAGAAACACTTAATTTACTGATAATAGCCGCTTGGTAGTTTTTTTCTTCATTCCTTGTAAATAAAGATTATAATTAAAGTATACTTTTATAGATAGTATATTTTTTATTTACTGATAATAGCCAAGCTATGTTATTCACGTGGTTTGTTGAGGAAGATTGTTGCTATTTTATTAGCATATTTTATTCAACATTTTGATTGGTGCTTATTTGTCATCTTGATAATATTTAATTCAATTTTTCTCATTACAGTGCAAAATTACCGTGATGTACCTTTCTCTGCAATCTGATGTTGGGATCCTGGAGCCGGCGGACAACATGTTGATTTTAGAGCCACAAATGTTGGCCTTGGATGTCAGTTACCCTTGGTTCACCTTTTACGTTTGCCACTACACTCGAGTAGGAGTACAAGATGTATATAATGTTGTAATGTGAATGAGGAGATGAATTATTCAACTTATTATATTGTATTGTAATTTTGTAAGGTGAATGATTTTAAATGATGTATATAATATTTTTTATATTTTATTTTATATTGTATTTGTGTTTGTTGAATAAATGTGCATTATTAATTTTTTTTAAAATATGAAAAGGCTATAGCGATGGTTGTAAGACCCCGAATTTTATGAAATATAAGTATTCAATTTTCTTATAATTATTATTTTATTTCGTAAATGGTTAAATTGATAAAATATTAAAGTTAATGGTGATATGTGAATTTTTTTTGCAAAGTATGCAAGTTGTTATAAAATATTCGTTTGGTCGGGGAATATTCTTTTTGTCGGAGAATATCCGTACGACGACACAATCATTGATGGACCCCACAACGGAAGTATTGTCGTAGTAAGAAAATAATAGAATTCTCATTTTATAAAAATAACGGCGAAAGTGTTAACGTTAAAACTGTTGAACTACCCGGTAGTAAAAGTACAACATGTGTGGTTGCATAGTAGCACACGGTATTGATTATTGATGCTTACGTAAGAAGTCACCCAGTTATACTCAATTATTGCTACAGTAATTGATTCATCATATCTCTCATATTATAGATTCAATTATTGTCACAATATTATCTGTATAATATGTTATATTATTAAATCAATAATTGAGACGACAAAGTTATTCATTATTATTATTTGCAATATTGACAATGTCTAGAAGTTCTGCCAAGGAGAGGTTTGGTCACATAATTGCGCACCAATAAGGAGAAATCCTTATCGGAAAGCCCCCTCTTTCCTGGGAACGACCTGATTATTATATATTGTGAGTTATAATATTAATGATGAATAAGTTCGTGTTGATTAAAGATGAATTTGATAGTTCCATTGTGTGGTAATTATTTGTGTTAGTGAAAATCGACATTTATTTCGATAATAATTGATGTCTGGAATTTATCGGGTAATTAACTAGAGAAATGAGTAATTAATTGCTATTAATTCACATGCTTATAACTATGTGTTCACATGTGTGTACTATTGATTCACATGATTTACTATTAGGGGAATTGGTGCAAGATTGATAATATTTGCATGACTAAATTAAAAATGGAGGTATAATTGAAGGTATTATACCGTAATTAGTTTTTTTCACATGATTATACTATTGAGTCACATGAATGAACTATTAATTCACATGATTTACTATTAGAGGTGGTGGTGCAAGATTGATAATACTTGCAGGACTAAATTAAAAATGAAGAAAAAGAGGAAGGTATTATACTGTAATATTTTGAGCCCGAAAATATGCAATTATCAAAACTATATTTTCCTATAAATAGAAGCTCATTCTTCCTTCATTTCTCATCAATTCACTAAAGCTATAGAGCAATTATTATAGAGAGAAATTATAGAGAGAAAGAAGAAGAGAAGTCTGCTACCTCACTATTCCAGTATCCAGTTTTCTTCTAAGGTAAGGGGTATTATTTCTTTTGTATTCATGAAGAGAGTTATTTCTTTCAATATCCGTAAGGGTTGTTATACCATTCTTTATTAGTCTATTGGAATAACCTGTCTGTGCGGTCTATCGCATTCTTGGTGAATTCTTTTGTTATTCCATTCTTTATTATTTTGTTGGAATAACCTCTTTGTGCAGTCTATCGCATGCCTGGTGAATTCTTTTGTTATTCCATTCTTTATTATTCTGTTGGAATAACCTATCTACGCGGACTACCGCATGCATGGTGAATTCTTATGTTATTCCATTCTTTATTAATTCTGTTGGAATAACCTGTCTATATGGACTACCGCATGCATGGAGAATGATCCTTCGTATTCATTCCTTATTAAATTGTGGAAATAATCTGTCTACGTGGATTATCGCATGGCGGGTGAAAATCCACTTGCAGTTTCGTATATTCTATTATACTCGTATGAGATATCATTTCTTTTGTACTCGTCATGGAATATCATTTTCTTTTGTATTTTTCTTTTACGAGTTACTATTCACGGGTTACTTTTCACCCAGTTACTATTCACCTAGTTACTATTCACTCTAGTATTATTCATTCAGGTATTCGGGGCACTTTTCGTGCCAAAGTACTATTCACGAGTTACTATTCGTGGGTTACTATTCATCCAATTACTATTCACTCTAGTATTATTCACTCGGGTATTCGGGACAGTTTTTATGTCGGGGTACTATTCACGGTGTACTATTCCTGAAGTACTATTCACGGGGTACGATTCACCCAAAAAATATATTTCTTTTATGTCCAAATTATTTTTGGTAAATAAATATTATTCTTGAATTTTACTCTACAAAGCAGTATCATGTTGACAATTTGAACGTTATTGATTTCTGGATAAATTAAATTATAAATCTTTAAAATTTATCCTTGAACTTGTTTTATTGAATTATTATGTCATTGTCATCATCCTCATGTTTATATTGTGATGAAAGTCATATTTGGCTTACGTGCATAGATGAACTTGGTATGATTATGACCAGGGATTATTCGGTATAATCATAACCGTAATGTAACGAATGATGTGGTAAAAGTCCTCATTGGCCTGTAGTTCATTGATGGACAGTTGTTGGTATGATTATGACCAGGGGTTACTCGGTATAATCATGACCATTTATGATTACATGAATATCCTTGGCCGTGGTGCAGGGATGATCCAATTTTATTTATTAAGCTGAGTCTCAGCGATAAAGTTGATGAAAAACTTTTTAAATCATAGAAGATAGTATATTTTATGCTCTACTTGACTCTTCTAATGGATTGCTTATTCTGCTGCAATTGTTGATCTAAAACTTCTTGTCTATTGTATTCTATCAGTTGTTATACTGTTGAAGGCTAAGGATAATTTATTCTGCATTATCTTAGTCATAATATTTCTTACTGGGCTAGTTGAGCTCACCCTTTCTTTCACTGTTCTCTTCAGGAAATGAGAGTATAGTTGGGACTGGTCGGGGAACGGATTGACGGTCCAGATGATTGTTTTAGTAGTCATCGTTATTCTATAAAATAGTGTGACAATAAATGTAATGAGGACTCCATTGAGTGTGGATATTGTCTAGATGATAATATTCTTATTAAAACTCTTAGATTATGTTGTGTCGTATTTTACACGACTGTTGTATAATTTAGTTGTATTTGAATTTTGTACTATGTATTTGGCGACTCAAGATGGGTGATCTATACCTGATATGAGCGCGTCACAGTTGGTATCAAAGCTTAGGGATATGATCCCTGGCTGAGATGTGAGACAAGAACTAGGAGGGGAGAGACGGAGAATTCCTTCGTTAGTATGACCTACCTAAGTTTATTTGGTATTTAATTGGTCAGTTAGAGTATATGAATAATATGTGGCATGTCAATTAACCCTTGTTTTGTGGCAGTATTTGAAAATGACATCTGAAAATATTGATAAGCAATGAGGCACATGAGACCGTTTCGTCACCAATAATCAATACTCGGGATAATGTGCACCAGGAAGACAATAATCTTCAGGTAAACAACAACACGATAATAATCGTCACCGGTGTGGCAACCATCATCTAACAATGATGACCATCGTGGTGGAAATTATCATGCCAAGAATGGTAACCACTTCGGTGGTAATCACGACCAAGATAATAAAAGTGGAAATTTCAAGAAGAGAAGGTTCAACAACGATGGAAAGACAACAGCACCAACACCCATTTTCAAGGAAGGAGAACGACCGTCGGTCGTATGTTACAAATGCGGAGGGGAGGGACATATCAGTCCAAACTGCGTGATGCAATCCAAAGGATGTTACAATTGTGGAAAAGAAGGTCACCTAGCCCGATTTTGTCGTGCACCAAAGTGAAGTCCAGCTGGGACGGTGGCACCAAAGGCGGATACGGACAAAACAAAGTCGGTAGTTTCAGGAAGAGCATTTTTCGTGACTTCTCAAAAAGCGTGTAACCCGAACGAAGTTAGTACGAGTTAGTTAATTATAAATTCTTGCGAAGTCTATACCTTATTAGATACCGGTTCTACCCATTCTTTTTTCTCTCCTGCTTGCGCTCAACATTTAAATTTTACCCTAGAGAAGTTAGACTTTGACTTATTGGTTGAAACTTCGTTAGTAGAAACCTTCGTTACACCCACTATTTATAAGTCTTGTTTGATTCAAATTTAAACTTTCACGTTACCTGTCGATCTTATCTCTTTGAAAATACATGCCTTTGATGCGATTTTAGGAATCGATTGGTTAACTACTCATCATATTTTTCGTAAGGTTGTTAGCTTTCATATTCCTAACCAACCTGTTATGCGAATTCAAGCAACCAAACCACTAAAGTTAATCATTGTCATATCAACCCATAAGAAAAGAGCCCCAGTCCTTTCGTTGTTGACTTCCTTGTGTGGAATGCACCGAAGCCAGACTTTCTATAGGCGACGTTATGAATGATGATGGCAAGTTCATAGGTATTAATGTGACGTACTATCTAAGTCTTGGTTGAGAGTCACAGTTTTGAATGATATTTTTATTATTAATAAATTTCCTGATGTATTCTTGAAGACTTCCTGGCCTACCCCCAGAGCGTGAAATCGAATTTTGTATTAACCCCAATACAAAACCCATTTCTTCAACCCTTAAATATTTCTTCAACCAAAATGAACGTATAATGCGCCAAAGACGTTGGCTTGAGCTGTTGAAGATTACGACTATACCATTCAATATCATTATGGAAGAGTGAACGTTGTAGCTGACGTGTTTTGTAGAAGATTGTATGCGTTTACGAGTGCGATGTTGTTAACAAAAAAATCCTATTTCGTATAACTTACAAATGATGAAGATAGAGTTAAAGACTCTAGGGACCCACGTGAAGATAACGAATATATGATTAGAATCAACTTTAATCAATAAAGGTAAGGTCGTTCAAGCTAAACACCCGGAGCTGATTAAGATGAAGAAGAAGGTTCAAGAAGGCGTTATTCTAGAAGCAAGAGGCTATGAATAGAGGAAATATCAACCCTCGATTTAATTGGCCCATTTGAAATCCTCGATTGAGTAGGAGCTGTGGCCTATAGACTCATTTTACCGCCAAGTATGTCGCGTGTTCAAAACATTTTTTTTACGTATCGATGTTACGTAAATATGTGGACGACCTGAACAACATTATTGAATTGGAACTAGACGAGACAATAGAAGATTTAACGTATGAGGAGATATGTGTTAAAATCTTGGATAAGAAGGATCATATTCTACGCTCAAAGGTTACACCTTAAGAGTTTGAATTTAAAATGAAGTTAAGGTATCCTCACCTCTTCGGCATACCAGGTACGTACGTAAATTTCGAGGGCGTAATTTCATAAGGAGGGGAGATTGTAAGACTCCTAATTTTATGAAATGAAAGTATTCAATTTTCCTATAATTATTATTTTATTTCGTAAATGGTTAAATTGATAAAAGGTTAAAGTTAAGGGTGATATGTGAATTTTTTTTGCAAAGTATACAAGTTGTTATAAAATATTCGTTTGGTCGGGGAATATTCTTTTTATCAGGGAATATCCGTACGACGGCACAATCATTGATGGACCCCACAACGGAAGTATTGTCGTAGTAAGAAAACAATAGAATTATCATTTTATAAAAATAACGGCGAAAGTGTTAACGTTAAAACTGTTGAACTACCCGGTAGTAAAAGTATTGTACGTGTGGTTGCATAGTAGCACACGGTATTGATTATTGATGCTTACATAAGAAGTCACTCAGTTATACTCAATTATTGCTACAGTAATTGATTCATCATATCTCTCATATTATTGATTCAATTATTGTCACAATATCATCTGTATAATATGTTATATTATTAAATCAATAATTGAGACGACAAAGTTATTCATTATTATTATTTGCAAAATTGACAATGTCTAAAAGTTCTGCCAAGGAGAGGTTTGGTCACCTAATTGCGCACTTCGAAGGAGAAATCCTTATCGAAAAGTCCCTCTTTCATGGGAACGACCTGGTTATTATATATTGTGAGTTATAATATTAATGATGAATAAGTTCGTGTTGATTAAAGATGAATTTGATAGTTCCATTGTGTGGGAATTATTGGTGTTAGTGAAAATTGACATTTATTTCGATAATATTTGATGTCTGGAAGTTATCGGGTAATTAACCAGAGAAATGAGCAATTAATTGCTATTAATTCACATGCTTATAACTATGTGTTCACATGTGTGTACTATTGATTCACATAATTTACTATTAGGGAAATTGGTGCAAGATTGATAATATTTGCATGACTAAATTAAAAATGGAGGTATAATTGAAGGTATTATACCGTAATTAGTTTTTTTCACATGATTATACTATTGAGTCAAATGAATGAACTATTAATTCACATAATTTACTATTAGGGGTGGTGGTGCAAGATTGATAATACTTGCAGGACTAAATTAAAAATGAAGAAAAAGAGGAAGGTATTATACTGTAATATTTTGAGCCCGAAAATATGCAATTATCAAAACTATATTTTCCTATAAATAGAAGCTCATTCTTCCTTCATTTCTCATCAATTCACTAAAGCTATAGAGCAATTATTATAGAGAGAAATTATAGAGAGAAAGAAGAAGAGAAGTTTGCTACCTCACTATTCCAGTATCCAGTTTTCTTCTAAGGTAAGGGGTATTATTTCTTTTGTATTCATGAAGAGAGTTATTTCTTTCAATATCCGTAAGGGTTGTTATACCATTCTTTATTAGTCTATTGGAATAACCTGTCTGTGCGGTCTATCGCATTCCTGGTGAATTCTTTTGTTATTCCATTCTTTATTATTTTGTTGGAATAACCTGTCTGTGCGGTCTATCGCATGCCTGGTGAATTCTTTTGTTATTCCATTCTTTATTATTCTGATGGAATAACCTATCTACGCGGACTACTATCATGCATGGTGAATTCTTATGTTATTCCATTCTTTATTATTACATTGGAATAACCCGTCTATATGGACTCATCAGATGCATGGTGAATGATCCTTCGTATTCATTCCTTATTAAATTGTGGAAATAATCATCTCACGTGGATTATCGCATACGCGGGTGAAAATCCATTTACGATTTAGATATTCTATTATACTCGTATGAGATATCATTTCTTTTGTACTCGTCATGGAATATCATTTTCTTTGGTATTTTTCTTTGACGAGTTACTATTCACGGGTTACTATTCACCCAGTTACTATTCATGAGTTACTATTCACCTAGTTATTATTCACTCTAGTATTATTCATTCGGGTATTCGGGGCACTTTTCGTGCCAAAGTACTATTCACGAGTTACTATTCACGGGTTACTATTCACCCAATTACTATTCACTCTAGTATTATTCACTTGGATATTCGGGACACTTTTTGTGTCGGGGTATTATTCACGGGGTACTATTCCCGAAGTACTATTCACGGGGTACGATTCACCCGAAAAATATATTTCTTTTATGTCCAAATTATTTTTGGTAAATGAATATTATTCTTGAATTTTACTCTACAAAGCAGTATCATGTTGACAATTTGAACGTTATTGATTTATGGATAAATTAAATTATAAATCTTTAAAATTTATCCTTGAACTTGTTTTATTGAATTATTATGTCATTGTCATCATCCTCATGTTTATATTGTGATGAATGTCATCTTTGGCTTACGTCCATAGATGAACTTGGTATGATTATGACCAGGGATTATTCGGTATAATCATGACCAAAATGTAACGAATGATGTGGTAAAAGTTCTCATTGGCATGTAGTTCATTGATGGACAGTTGTTGGTATGATTATGACCAGGGGTTACTCGGTATAATCATGACCATTTATGATTACATGAATATCCTTTGCCGTGGTGCAGGGATGATTCAATTTTATTTATTAAGCTGAGTCTCAGCGATAAAGTTGATGAAAAACTTTTTAAATCATAGAAGATAGTATATTTTATGCTCTACTTGACTCTTCTAATGGATTGCTTATTCCGCTGCAGTTGTTAATCTAAAACTTTTTGTCTATTGTATTCTATCAGTTGTTATACTATTGAAGGGTAAGGATAATTTATTCTGCATTATCTTAGTCATAATATTTCTTACTGGGCTAGTTGAGCTCACCCTTTCTTTCACTTTGTTTCTCTTGAAATGAGAATATAGTTGGACCGTCGAGTCGAGAGCAGATTGACCGGTCCGAGATGATTATTTTAGTAGTCATCGTTATTCTATAAAATAGTTTGACAATAAATGTAATGAGGACTCCCTTGAGTGTGGATATTGTCTAGATGATAATATTCTTATTAAAACTCTTAGATTATGTTATGTCGTATTTTACACCACTGTTGCATAATTTAGTTGTATTTGAATTTTGTACCATGTATTTGGCGACTCAAGATGGGTGATCTACACCTGCTATGATGGCGTCACAGTTTGTATCAAAGCTTAGGGATATGATCCCTGACTGAGATGTGAGACAAGAACTAGGAGGGGAGAGACGGGGAATTCCTTCGCTAGTATAACCTACCTAAGTTTATTTGGTATTTAATTGGTCAGTTAGAGTATATGAATAATATGTGGCATGTCAATTAACCCTTGTTTTGTGGCAGTATTTAAAAATGGCATCTGAAAATATTGATAAGCAATGAGGCATATGAGACCGTTGAGTCACCAATAATCAATACCCGGGATAATGTGCACCAGGAAGACAATAATCTTCAGGTAAACAACAACACGATAATAATCGTACCGGTGGCAATGGCCATCGAAACAATGATAACCATCGTGGTGGAAATTATCATGCCAAGAATGGTAACCACTTCGGTGGTAATCACGGCCAAGATAATAAAAGTGGAAATTTCAAGAAGAGAAGGTTCAATAACGATGGAAAGACAACAGCACCAACACCCATTTTCAAGGAAGGAGAACGACCGTCAGTCGTATGTTACAAATGCGGAGGGGAGGGACATATCAGTCCAAACTGCATGATGCAATCCAAAGGATGTTACAATTGTGGAAAAGAAGGTCACCTAGCCCGATTTTGTCCTGCACTAAAGTGAAGTCCAGCTGGGACGGTGGCACCAAAGGCAGATACGGACAAAATAAAGTCGGTAGTTTCAGGAAGAGCATTTTTCGTGACTTCTCAAAAAGCGTGTAACCCGAAAGTTAGTACGAGTTAGTTAATTATAAATTCTTGCGAAGTCTATACCTTATTAGATATCTTGGTTCTACCCATTCTTTTTTCTCTCGCCTATACGCTCAACATTTAAATTTTACCTAGAGAAGTTAAACTTTGACTTATTAGTTGAAACTTCGTTAGTAGAAACCTTCGTTATACCCACTATTTATAAGTCTTGTTTGATTCAAATCGACACTTTCACGTTACCTGTCGATCTTATCTCTTTGAAAATACTTTCCTTTGATGCGATTTTAGGAATCGATTGGTTAACTACTCATCATGTTTTTCGTAAGGTTGCTAGCTTTCATATTCCTAACCAACCTGTTATGCGAATTCAAGCAACCAAACCACTAAAGTTAATCATTGTCATATCAACCCATAAGAAAAGAGCCCCAGTCCTTTCGTTGTTGACTTCCTTGTGTGGAATGCACCAAAGCCAGACTTTCTATAGGCGACGTTATGAATGACGATGGCAAGTTCATAGGTATTAATGTGACGTACTAGATAAGTCTTGGTTGAGAGTCACAGTTTTGAATGATATTTTTATTGTTAATAAATTTCCTGATGTATTCTTGAAGACTTCCTGGCCTACCCCCAGAGCGTGAAATCAAATTTTGTATTGACCCCAATAAAAAACCCATTTCTTCAATCCCTTAAATATTTCTTCAACCAAAATGAACTTATAATGCGCCAAAGACATTGGCTTGAGCTGTTGAAGATTACGACTATACCATTCAATATCATTATGGAAGAGTGAACGTTGTAGCTGACGTTTTGAGTAGAAGATTGTATGCGTTTACGAGTGCGATGTTGTTAACAAAAAAAAACCTATTTCGTATAACTTACAAATGATGAAGATAGGGTTAAAGACTCTAGGGACCCACGTGAAGATAACGAATTTATGATTAGAATCAACTTTAATCGATAAAGGTAAGGTCGTTCAAGCTAAACACCCAGAGCTGATTAAAGTGACACCCCCAAAATAGGTATACATCACCCATTCTGAGTTGTCAATACACGGTACAGAAACAACTACAACTTTATTATTACAACAATAAAACTGTGAGTTTAAATACAGATATTGCCATCTAAACAATATCCACATACAAATAAATCCTCATCATAATTATTGATACATTATTTTACAGAAATGGTGAGGACTACTAAACAACTCTCTAAAACCATCATTCCATACCCCAGACTAGATTTCGCTTACATTCTCACCTCCCGAGAAGAAAAATGGAACAAAAGGAAAAGGGTGAGCTCAACTAGCCCAAGAAAGAATATTATGACTAAGATAATACAGAACAAATTATCGTTAGTCTTCAACAGGGAAAAAAAATCTAATAGAATACAATAGACAACAAGTTTTAAATCAATACTCGGGCCAACAATATATCTGGAATCATATATTCATCCTCAGACTACTGCCAAGGACATTCACCAATTGGTCATGTTCATCTAAACACTGCTCATCTTTGCACTACGGCCAAAGATATTCATCGAAATCATTCATCTTTGCACTCTGCACCAAAGATATTCCATAATATCATCATTTAAGATCGAGGATGATGAAAAATATTTTTAAAGAAACGAATCCAAATAATCAAAATGATAAGGATTAAGGATTAAGGATTCGTACTTTGTTTTATCCACGCCCAAAAATACCTCAAAAATAATCATAGTGGTGTAAAATTCAAGAATGATCAAAACATGGATACAATCAAAGCTAGTATCCACAATAGATATTTTAGACGAAAAGGAAAATTTTCATTTTTCGATGAATAATGTCGATTCGTGTGAATAGTGTCGTATCGTGAATAGTGGTCAGATCGTGAATAGTAACTCGACACCAAAAGTTCCAAATTTGATAAAAACTTCAGATCAATATTTCAAAGATAATGATATTGAAGAAATAATATCATTACGAAAAAAATAATATCCTTACCTCGGAAGACAAGATTTAACCGGAATACTGGATATAGGCTATAACTTGAACTTTCACCGTATAACAATACTCAAAGTATACTCAAAATACTCACAAGAATACGCTCGATAATATATAGAGAGAAAACTTCAGTTTCTGGTGTGATTTTCAATTCTAACCTAAGCACCCTATTTATAGGAAAATGCTTAGAACACCAAAGCAGAAAATTTATTAAAATATTAATATATATATATATATATATATATAATATTCACGCACACCTTGGACAATCTGATCTCAAATTCTTTTCCATGCTAGTGGGCACACCTACCTTGTTAAAAACGTTTTTATTATTTAAAATAATTTAAACTTCCAAAAATCAATTATTTCGGAGCTTCGGAACTTCAATAATTCACAATAAATAGTCCTTTTGTCAAAAAATTCAAATCTTGCAAGTTTTTATAGGAAATTCAATTCTCTACAACTTTGCAGAAGAAAGTTTTTCCAAATTCCAAGCAGAAATTGACCGAAATCCACAAACGGGTGATTTTAGAGGCTATAATCAAATTTTAGTCAATAAATGGGGTCCACCGAAATGTTTAACATGTTTTAAACATTTATTGCAACAAAAATACTCTTCCTCCTCGTATACTCATATATTCCATATTCGTTGTAAAAATATCACCATTATTATATTAAAATATAATAATATATATATTTAAATGAATTATTTTATCGTAAAAAGATAAAATTTCAATTTTCAACAATTGTCACATTAAAATTTTCTCCATCTATATCCACATAAAATCAATATTTTCCTCATCGATGAATCAATAATTAATTATTCACAAATAATATTACGTAATCACAATATTGACAACCAGCAGCTTCTTGTGAAAGAGGCGACTTTCAATAAAAATTTCTTTACTAGCTACAAGAATTAGGTGACCAAACCTCTCCTTAGATGTAACTTTCTAGACATTGCCAATAATGTTATCTAATAATATTATTCAGATAATATGAATTATTGCTTCGATAGTGAAAAAATACTTGTGTAATGACAATTATTGAAACAATGACAAATATATAAAATATAAACGCAACAATTATTGAACCAATAAAATCATTGAATAAAGAATTACTCTAACCATTATTGAATAGTGCCTTCTTACGTAAGAGTCAATAATTGGTGCAATACTGCAGTGTCACTCTTGTGCAACAACGCCAGACATCGTGTTTTTTAACCAATTTGTATTCCAATAGTGTAAACGGTAATAACTACGCCTGTTATTTTTAAACAACTTATATTTGTCGCTTTTCCTCCAATCGCTTTCCGTTATAGGGCCCATACACATGGTCGCTGCCGTCGCATTTAATATTCCCCACAAGATTTAATATTCCACGACCAAACGAATATTCCCAACAACAATGAATATTTTATAACCACTTGTTTATTTTGAAATATTTGCGTATTTTACCCATAACTATCCACATTAATCACATCAACCCTTACTATTTCAAAATAATAATTAGAGGAAATTAAATTTCATTTATTAATTATTTGGGGTCTTACAACCTCCCTCCTTATGAAATTTCGGTCCTCGAAATTGACATACGATTTAGTGTTTCAAAAGGTGAGGATACCTCGCTTTCATTTCCGTTTCCAATTCCCAGGTCATTTCTTCTATAGCATGGTTCCTCCACAAGACTTTTACTTGTGGTATGACCTTTGTGCGTAGGACATGCTCCTTCCTATCCAAGATCTTGACAGGTACCTCCTCATACATTAAGTCTTCGGCTATCTCGTCCGGTTTTAACTCAATAACGTGGTTTGGGTCTTTCACATATTTACGAAGTACAGATATGTGAAACACATTATGAACATGAGACATACTTGGAGGTAATGCGAGTCTATAGGCTACATTTCCTACTCGGTCAATAATTTGAAATGGACCAATAAATCGTGGATTGAGCTTTCCTTTCTTCCCAAATCTTGTAACTCCCTTCCATGGAGCAAATCGCAACAATACATGATCCCCTATACTAAATTCCACGTCCTTGTTAGAGTTTATGCCCTAGAGGCCAATTATTTGATATAATTGCTTAACGTTTTGATATTATATTTGATTGAATAAATATATGATTTTATTATGGTTTTATTTATCGTAAATATAATTGTTAACATAATAAAATTCCTTAGAATAGTGATACAAATTATATAGTTTCATGTATGTGACTTGAACATGAGATTATATATTACCATTAGTATCGGTGTTCTTAAATGTCCCTAGTCGAGTATCATTGTTGATGGGACAACAATGATGCATTGAGACTAGTATGTGGATTGACTGATGACCAAATCTCATTGGTCATAAATATATGAGATATTAAGTCAATGCATAGGTACATGTTAGAAACGATGTAATCGGATGCACCCACCATGAGAATTCTATATGGAGCATTATGCGAAGTGTCATTAGCAATTCTCATAGTGACAATGATGTAATGGTCCTCCGACACAAATCGCTATATTACTACTACGAGAATTTATGTACTTTGATATCATCAAATGTCACCTTTAATAGGGTGGACTATAAAGGTGATTATTGGGTTCATCATTAATCGTGTGAGAAATATGAGTGATCTAGATGGAATTTAACCATCCTATATATTATGGGTGATATACATAGGCCTCTTTGATTGAGTAGGACTATGAAATGCATGGCCATGCTCAAATAGTGATTTGTTTCATATAGTCTACTCATTGATCAAGAAAACTGATTAAATTATGAAGAGTATGAAACATTCCATGACTCGAGTTTAATCTAGGATATTAAGGTTAAAAGGATTAAATTACATTGAAACATTGGTCACGAAAAAGGTTGCATCGAATCATCGATTTTATTATTACTTGGGTAGCAGATGATGCATTACTAGATGTCGCTTTCACCTGCTTATAATTTTATAATATGATTTTAAAATTATTGCCAACGTAATAATAACCTATAGTGGTCGCATTACATGTAACGTTATTTAAAAGGGAATTAATTTAAATTTTAAGGATTTAAATATATTAATATGATTAATAGAATTTAAATCACTTAATTTAAATTAAAAGGATAATTGTATATATGTATATTAATTAAGTAAGACTTAATTAAGAGATATATATATATAAATTCGGATTTTATAAAATTAGGTTTTGATTTGATTAATTCCTTTTAACTACTATATATATGATATATAGCGCCTACTTAGGGTAAGATATCATAATTGAAAAACCCTAGCCGCTTCTTGGGGAGAGACTAGAGAGAAAACAGTTTGTAAAATCCATTCCTTTTGGTGGCTACTACCGCAAGTCCTTCTTATTGCGTAATCGTTCGACGGTTCGTGAGGCGTTCGTGTGTGGATACCGTAGAGAGGCGAATCGATTTGTAATGCGTTGGAGATTCGAGGCGCGTTTCGGTTTGATTCTCGTTTTTGTTTATATCTCGTATAATCTCTAAACCTCTCGAATTAATTGATTTTCGCATGGATCCTGCTTTTGGGGTTTCGTAAATTGCTTTAAAATTTTAATTTCATTGTATGTCGTTTACATGTAAAGCCCAACAAAGGGTATCGTAGCTACTTGCGAAAAGATTAATTCAGATTACGTGTTTTAATTGTATTCGATATATATGATATATGATGATGCATGTTTACCGATATAAAATTGAATATATGATATTCCGTTGTATGTGTATTCTGGTAATATATATGATGATACTGTTAATCGTATCTTTAATCGGTGGAATAACAATATAACTATTCTAATCGGATTAGAAGCATCGTTTTAATATGATTAATCAAAACTGGAAATATATGATAAATTGGTGTATCTTGTTATTCGTTTTAATATGATTAAATCAAACCGACATATATGATTTGTTATTATGGGTGACCGGTCGGTGAGACCACCACGTACCGATCGGTCACCGTACCACCGCCAAGGGGGGAGACCTCCCTTGACCCCCCCGTCAGAAGCGACTTACGATGGTCGTGTCCCTATTTTATATATAGTTTTCTTTAATTATATATAAATTGTTATGTGCTTATTGTGATATGCATGGTGCATGCTTATGGCCTTTTGACCCATAGGTTAGTGGTTTTGGTTTTGAAATACGGCTTGCATGTCGTGCCTTTCTATAAATTCTAATGTAATATTCTCTTCTCATCTAAATCCCCTCGAATGTAACTCGAGGTTTCTTTATGTCATGTAATAATCAGAATTGATGAAGATGTCAAGATGGAGAACACAATGGAAAGATGATGATGGAGAGGAGGCGATGCTGAGGAAGATCCAAGGAAGTTATTTATTTTAAGATCTTTTACCACCTTAGATTGACCTTCAATCTTTCATTAGCTTGAAAAGATTGACGATGGATTGGGCCATAATCGTAACACATTTAATTTTGCACTTTATTTATGCTTGTAGGTGATATGATATGATTAATAATGTGCATGCTTAACAAGATTAAAATTGGTGAGATCTAAATTAATAAAATCCTCATTAAATTATTAAGTCTAAATCGATGCCTTCCAATGAATAACACTCATCAAGACCTTGATCAATAGATGTAGGTTTGCCAAAGCAAAGTACCCTATTTATCTAGGTAAGATGCGATAGGATAATTGTGATATCCAAACTATTAAAATCATCAGGCTGACTTTAACTAAGTTATCTCAATAAGATTGTGGACTTAGAGGCATAGAGTTTGTTTGGTACCATTAGATGGACTAGAAACAAATGTTGTTTACCAAACTATCCAGAGTTATATATGATATAATTGACAAAGGGTTGTCTACCTAAATAATTATGTTTTGAAAGAATAGCCAAAGCTAACTTAAGGCATAATGAAATATGGATCTTGGCTCACTAGAAAGATTTAATAGAAAATGCTTTCTGAATTAATGGTGAGGGCTATTAATTTGAATAAAATTGTGGGAGGTATATTTTGAATGTACTATTATCAATTATATAATATCAACTCGTAATTTGACTTATTATTGTTGCACTTATAAATTGTAGATATCAAATGGCAAACAACAACAACACAAATAGTCTTTCATTACGATCACCCTTGAAAAGGACAAGCTAAGTGGAATTAATTTCCTTGATCGGGCATAGGAACTTGAGGATTGTCTCAAACAAGAGCGTAAGCTATATGTCCTTGATGGGCCCATTCCTCAAGCACCAGACCGTCATCGCACCACGTCGAAGCACATATGCTTACAAGAAGCATCAAGATGATGCTCTGGATGTGAGTTGTGTCATGCTAGCAACCATGAACGCCGAGCTTCGTAAGCAACATGAGTTAATGGATGCTTATGAGATGATCGAGCATCTCAAGAAATTGTTCAAGGGCATGCTCGACAGAGAGGTATGATACAAGCAAGGCGTTGTATCACCGCAAAATGGGTGAACATGATCCAGTTGGTCCACATGTGTTTGAAAATGATTGGGTATATTGAGTACCTTGATAGGTTGAGTTTTCCAATCACTCCTAAGCCCAAACCGACCTTGTTTTGCAATCTTTGAACAATGACTACTCTCAATTTGTTATGAACTATCTTATGAATGAAATTGAGAAACCCCTTCATCGAAAGTTGTTGAGCATGTTAAGAACCGCCGAGAACAACATGAAAAGGCGGCAGACCCGCCTCCCATAATGATGGTGCAAAAGGGAATGCTAAGGAAAATGGAAAAGGCAAGAAGAAGATAGGATCTAAATCTTTGCCAAACCCAATTCCAAAACCAAACAGCTTTAAAACCTAAAGTTGGGGTGGCTAAAGAAGGTGAATGTCACTTCTATGGAAAACACGGACACCGGAAAGGAACCGCTATGCTTATCCGGAAGAAGTGAAGAAAAGAAAAGGAAGTACGACTTCCGATTCGGTATATATGCTATAGAAGTCAACTTATCTACTTCTACATCATGGGTATTGGATACTTGGATGTGGTTCTCACATTTGTGTTAATGTGCGAGGGACTCAAGGAGTAGAACTTTAAGCGAAAGGAGAGGTTGACCTACGAGTTGGAAATAGAGCAAAAGTTGCCGCCTTTGGCCGTAGGAAACTATCATTTATCTTTGCCCACTGGGCTAGTTTTAGAATTAGAAGATTGTTATTTTGTGCTCGCTATAAGCAAAAACATTATTTCGCTTCTTGTTTGGACAAGAAAGGTTTTTCATTTATAATAAATAACAATCGTTGTTTGTTTTACTTAAATGATATTTGTTATGGTGTTGCACAATTGTTTAACTGATGCAGATATTCTTGATTTAGAAATGCCTATCTATAACATAATACAAAACGATTTAAATCAAATGATTCAAATCGACATATCTCCGGCATCGTCGCTTAGGCCATATAAATGAGAAACGACATCCAAACTCCATAAAGATGGGTTCTTGGATTCATTTGATTTTGAATCATATGAGAAATGCGAGTCTTGTTTATTAGGCAAGATGATTAAAGCCCCTTTCACCGGACATGTTGAACGGGCTAGCGATGTATTGGGACTTATACATAGTGATGTATGTGGACCCATGAGTTCATTAGCAAGAGGTAGGTTTTATTACTTCATTACATTTATCGATGACTTTAGTAGATATGGATATGTGTATCTTATGAGACACAAATCAATCCTTTGAAAAGTTCAAGGAATTCAAGAATGAAGTTCAAAACCAATTTGGCAAAAAGCATAAAAGCCCTTCGATCCGATCGAGGAGGTGAATACTTAAGCCAAGACTTTGATGACCTTCTAAAGGAGTGTGGTATTATATCACAGCTCACTCCACCTGGAACACCGCAATGGAATGGTGTATCTGAAAGGAGGAATCGAACCTTGTTAGACATGGTACGATCAATGATGAGTCATGCAGATCTTACAATAAGCTTCGGGTCATGCCCTAGAGATAACAGCATTCACACTTAACCGTGTTCCTACAAAGACGGTTCGTAAGACACCATATGAAATGTGGATCGGGAAACGTCCTAGTATGTCGCGTTCATGAAGATTTGGGGTTGCGAGGCGTTAGAAAAGCGTCTCAATTACGACAAGCTCGGACCCAAATCGACAAATGTAATTTTGTGGGATACCCAAAGGAAACAAAAGGGTATTATTTCTACAAACCTTCCGAGAACAAAGTGGTTGTTGCTCGAATCGGTATTTTTTTAGAAAGAGAATTTGTCTCTAAAGGAAACAATTGGGAGGAAAGTAGAACTCAAGAAATTCGAGAACCACAAAATATCATTGAACTGAGTTGGAACATGAGCAGAACCGCAAGAAATTGTGGAAAGTGAACTCCGCTCAAATTACACAAGTCATTCGTAGATCTCGTAGGACACGCCAAGAGCCCGAGAGAGATATTATGGATATCTTGTGACTCAAAAACTACGATGTGATGCTCATAGATCAAGATGAGCCTCGCTTCTACCAAGAAGCTATGAATGGACCAGATTAAAGAAAATGGCTTGAAGCCATGAAATCGAGATGGACTCCATGTATACTAACCAAGTATGGACTTCGGTTGATCCACCAAGGGGTAAAACCAATCGGTGCAAGTGGGTTTTCAAGAAGAAAACCATAGCATGGATGGTAATGTACAAACCTATAAAGGCCGATTAGTAGCAAAAGGTTTCAAACAAATTCAAGGTGTTGACTATGATGAAACCTTCTCTCCAAAGGGCAATGGTTAAATCCATCAGATCTTACTTGCTATTGCAGCCTTTTTATGATTACGTAAATCCGCGATGGATGTCAAACCGCTTTCTTAACGGAAATCTCCTTGAGGATGTGTATATGACACAACCCGAGGGTTTTGTCACTCTAAAGGATCTTTGGAAAGGTATGTAAGTCGCAATGATCCATTTATGGATTGAAGCAAGCCTCTCGGAGTTGGAATCTTCGATTTGATGAAGCAACAAAGAATTTGGCTTTATTAAAAATGAAGATGAACCTTGTGTATATAAGAAGGTTAGTGGGAGTCACATTGTATTCCTAGTATTATATGTTGATGACATATTAATTATTGGGAATGACATTCCTTCCTTACAGTTTGTAAAAACATGGTTAGGAAAATGTTTCTCCATGAAAGATTTGAAGCGATGTCGCCTACATTTTAGGTATCAAGATCTATAGAGATAGATCAAGAAAAATGCTCTACTTAAGTCAAAGTACATATATTGATAAGGTGTTGAAACGTTCAAAGATGCAAGAGGCGAAAAGAGGAAACTTACCCGTGACTCATGGTGTAAAGATTTCTAAGGCCCAATGTCCTAAATCACAAGATGATGAGGAGCGTATGAGAAAGATCCCTTATGCTTGAAGAATTGGATCTATCATGTATGCAATGATATGTACTGTCCGGATGTCTCAGATGCTTTGAGCATGACGAGCGAGATACCAATCGAATCCGGTGAAGGTCACTAGACAACAAATCAAGAATATCCTCAAGTACCCGAAAGGACTAAGGATTCATTCTTGGTATATGGAGGTGAAGACGAACTAGCGATAAAGGGTTACACAGATGTTAGTTTCGGACCGACAATGATGACTATAAGTCTCGAACAGTTTTTTGTGTTTTCCTTAATGGTGGTGTTGTTAAATGGAAAAGTTCAAGCAAGAGATGTGGTCGATTCTACAACAGAGGTTTGAGTATATTGTCGTTGCTTCTAATGCAAAATGCAAGGAGGTCAGATGGATTAAAAAGTTCATCATCGAACTTGGTGTTGTTCCAACCATTGTTGATCCGGTTGCTCTATACCGTGATAATAATGGAGCCATTGCACAAAGCAAGGAACCCGGATCTCACCAACGATCCAAGCATATACTTAAAGCGGTACTATCTCATCCGTGAAATCATTGATAGAGGAGATGTACATATAGGAAGAGTGCCAACAGATGATGATAATGTTGCGTATCCACTAACCAAGGCTTTGTCGCGTGAAGCAGCATACGCACTCACACTAGTTCCATGGGTATTAGATACATGAGTGATTGGCTCTAGTGCAAGTGGGAGATCATTAGAGTTTATGCCCTAGAGGCCAATTATTTGATATAATTGCTTAACGCTTTGATATTATATTTGATTGAATAAATATCCGATTTTATTATGGTTTTATTTATCGCGTAATATAATTGTTAACATAATAAAATTCCTTAGAATAGTGATACAAATTATATAGTTTCATGTATGTGACTTGAACATGAGATTATATATTTCCATTAGTATCGTTGTTCTTAAATGTCCCTTAGTCGAGTATCATTGTTGATGGGACAACAATGATGCATTGAGACTAGTATGTGGATCGATGATGACCAAATCTCATTGGTCATAAATATATGAGATATTAAGTCAATGCATAGGTACATGTTAGAGAACGATGTAATCGGGACAAACCCACCATGAGAATTTATATATGGAGCATTATGCTAAGTGTCATTAGCAATTCTCATAGTGACAATGATGTAATGGTCCTCCTAATTCAAATCGCTATATTACTACACGAGAATTTATGTACTTTGATATCATCAAATGTCACCTTTAATAGGGTGGACTATAAAGGTGATTATTGGGTTCATCATTAATCGTGTGAGAAATATGAGTGATCTAGATGGAATTTAACCATCCTATATATTATGGGTGATATACATAGGCCTCTTGATTGAGTAGGACTATGAAATGCATGGCCATGCTCAAATAGTGATTTGTTTCATATAGTCTACTCATTGATCAAGAAAACTCAGATTAAATTATGAAGAGTATGATACATTCCATGACTCGAGTTTAATCTAGGATATTAAAGTTAAAAGGATTAAATTACAATGAAACATTGGTCACGAAAAGGTTGCATCGAATCATCGATCTTATTATTACTTGGGTAGCAAGGATGCATTACTAGATGTCGCTCAATTTGTTATAATTTTATAATATGATTTTAAAATTATTGCCAACGTAATAATAACCTATAGGTCACACACATAGAAACGTTATTTAAAAGGGAATTAATTTAAATTTTAAGGATTTAAATATATTAATATGATTAATAGTATTTAAATCACGAATTTAAATTAAAAGGATAATTTGTATATATGTATATTAATTAAGTAAGACTTAATTAAGAGATATATATATATAAATTCGGATTTTATAAAATTAGGTTTTGATTTGATTAATTCCTTTTAACTACTATATATATATGATATATAGCAGCTATTTAGGGTAAGATATCATAATTGAAAAACCCTAGCCGCTCTTAGGGAGAGACTAGAGAGAAAACAGTTTCAGAAAATCCATTCCTTTTGGTGGCTAGTACCGCAAGTCCTTCTTATTGCGTAATCGCTTTCGACGGTTCGCATGCGGCTCGTGGTGGATACTGTAGAGGCGTTAATCGGTTTGTATTGCGTTGGAGATTCGAGGCGCAATGATCGGTTTCGATTCTCATTTTTGTTTATATCCGGTATAATCTCTAAACCTCTGAATTAATTGATTTTCGCATGGATCCTGCTTTTTAGGTTTCTAAATTGCTTTAAAATTTTAATTTCCATCATATGTTTCGCGTCAAGCCAAACAGTCCTTTCGATGAAGATCCGCATAACTCTTTTATCGATCTTGTGCCATTTGTATATGTTGTCGAATCATTTGGATCTTTTCGGTAGTCATACATACTAACTCGGGTCCCAACAATGTTGCTTCACCCACCTCATCCTAACATATTGGAGAGCAACACTTTCGTCCATATAATGCTTCATATGGAGCCACACCTATACTTGCCTGATAACTGTTGTTGTAGGAGAATTCCACCAATGGTAAATACTTATCCCAACTGCCCTTGAAGTCTAGGACACAGAGTCCTAATAAATCTTCAAGAGTTTGAATAGTCCTCTCTCGATTGTCTTCGTCTGCTTTGAGGATGGTATGCCAATCAATCGTAAATCCGCACTCCATAGGTTTTTGCAAGCTAACCCAAAATCTTGAAGTGAATCTTGGGTCACGATCCAAACTATAGATATTGGCATACCATGCAACCTCACAATCTCATTTACATACATACTAGCAAGACGCTCAAGAGAATAAGTCTCCGATCGGCAAGAAATGTACATGACTTGGTTAATCTATCAACAATAACCCAAATAGCATTTATGCCTTGAGAAACCGTGGGAAGACCCGTGAATCGAAATCCATGGTAATGTGTTCCCACTTCTATTTCGGAATCTCAAGTGGTTGCAATGGTCCCTTAGGCACTTGATGCTCCGCCTTTACACATTGACAAGTTAAACATGTTGAGATAAACTTTGCAATCTCTCTCTCTTCATATTGTTCCACCAAAATGTATGTCAAGATCACGATACATTTTAGTACTTCCGTGATGGATTGCAAATGGTGTATTGTGTGCCTCCATCATGATCTTGTACTTCAAATCAGAATCGTTAGGAACACAAAGTCTGGAGTGAACTCGAAGTATTCCTTCTTCATCAATTCTCGCTTCCAGAATAGCACCTTCTTGTACTTTCTTCTTCATATGCATCAGCTCCGGGTCGGTGGCTTGAGCAACCTTAACTTTTTCTATTAAAGTTGGCTCTATGCGTATACTTGACATCATCGCACTCGTTCTTGCATATGATCTTCTACTTAACGCGTCAGCTACCACGTTCACTTTTCCAGGATGGTATTGAATAGTGTGGTCGTAGTCTTT
Organism: Panax ginseng; assembly: GCA_020205605.1. Taxonomy (NCBI): domain Eukaryota; kingdom Viridiplantae; phylum Streptophyta; class Magnoliopsida; order Apiales; family Araliaceae; genus Panax; species Panax ginseng. The sequence goes on along the minus strand of CM035146.1, from coordinate 21,667,943 downwards.
CAATAGCTCGAGCCAACGTCATTGTCAGATGTTGAGTTCTTTTTTGAGTGAAGAAATATTTAAGGCTTTCATGGTCCTAATATATCTCCACTTTCTCCCATATAGATAGTGCCTCCAGGATCTTTAGCGAAACGATCGGGCCGCTAACTCTAGATCATGAGTAGGATAATTCCTCTCATATTCTTTAAGTTGTCATGAGGAGGCATAGGCTATGACTTTCCCATGTTACATGAGAACACATCCTAACCCTTTGCCCAAGCATCAGAGATAACAAATCCATCCGTACCGGATGGTATTGTTAGAATAGGTGCTTAAATGAGTCTCCTTTTAAGCTCTTGGAAACTCTTCTCGCATTCCTCGCTCCATATGAATTTTGTATCCTTTCGAGTCGATGATGAGTTAACGAGATGGCGATTTGAGAAAACCCTTCCCACGAATCTCCGATAATAACCACTAAACCCAAAAAGCTACGTACTTGAATCCATCGAAACTTGGTTGCTCCCAACTTTGTATTGCTTCAATCTTCGCCGTCAACAATGATACTCCATGTTTTAACACCACGTGGCCAAGGAATGCTACTTCCTCAAGCCGAACTCGCATTTCTTCAACTTAGCATATAGCTTGTTTTCACGAAGCCTTTGGAGTACTAGCTTCAAATGGTGCTCATGATCTTCACTTCGCTTTTGAATATATGAGGATGTCATCAATAAAGACAACAATGAATTTATCCAAATATTCTTTGAATACTCGATTCATCATATCCATGAAAGCCATAGGAGCATTAGTCAATCCGAAAGACATAACTATGAATTCATAATGCCCATACCGAGTTCTGAAGGCAGTCTTTGAAATATCCTCGCCTAATTTTCAAATGATGATATCCGTAACGAAGATCGATTTTTGAAAAGAATTGTGCTCCTTGCAACTGGTCAAACAAGTCATCAATACGAGGTAGAGGATACCTATTCTTGATGGTGACATGGTTCAATTCCCGATAGTCATTACAAAGTCGCATACTCCCGTCTTTTTTCTTTACGAATAAAACAGGAGCACCCTAAGGAGATGTACTAGGACAAATGAAACCGATGTCCAACAATTCCTGTAGTTGGACCTTTAACTCTTGAAGTTCAATAGGAGCCATTCGATATGGGGTTTTAGAAATGGGCTTTATACCAGGTTCAAGGTTAATAAAGAATTCAACTTCACGTTCTGGGGGGTAGACCAGGAAGTTCTTCAGGAAATACGTCAGGAACGTTAATAACAACAGGAATATTATTCAATTTTGACGTGTCTTTATTCAAATCCATAACATGGGCTAAGAAAGCTTGACATCCATTTTTCAATAAACGAATCTCTTTATAATTAGATATGATAGTGATTGATTTTAATGGTTTAGTTGCCTGAATTCGAACAACAGGTTGATTAGGAATATGAAAACTAACAACCTTACGAAAACAATCAATTTTGGCATGATGAGTAGTTAACCAATCAATCCCTAAAATCACTTCAAAAGCAAGTATCTTTAAAGAGATAAGGTCAACAGGTAAGATAAGGGTGCCAACTTGGATTAGACAAGATTTATAAACAGTGGATGTGATGAAAGTTTCTCCTAACAGAGTTTCCACAGATAGGTCAAAGTCTAATTTTTCCGAGAGTCAAATTTAAACGCGTTGAGCACAAGTAGAGAGATAAATGAATGGGTAGCACCGGTATCTAGTAAAGTATAAACTTCACAAGAATTTATAAATAGCTTACCCGTGATCACCTCGTTTGGGTTCCTCGCATTTTGACCAGTCACAACAAACGCTCTTCCAGGAACCGTTGACTTTGACTTTTCTGGGACAGTCTTTTGAGTCACCGTCCCCGCTGAACTAGGTTTCGCTACCGTGAAATCTCGAGCAATATGTCCTTCTTTTCCACAATTATAGCATACCTGGAACTGTTGTGGGCTGTTTGGACTGATATGTCCCTCTTTCCCGCATTTATAGCATATGACCGGTGGTCGTTCTCCTCCCTTGGAACAAGTTGCTGCTGGCACTGCCGTCTTCACATGGTCGTTGTTAAATCTCCTCTTTTTAAAATCTCCTCCTAACTCGCTTCATCTATTTTCATGGCCATGATTACCACCAGAGTGGTTACCATTTTTGTCCGTCTTTTTCTTTCTCCACTGGTTATTGTTGTCTTATTGACTGCTATCTCCGGTATGATCCTGATTGTGGTACCTCGGTTGACCGTACTCGTTATCTCGCTCTAACAATTGAGCCCTATTAACAACATCCCAATAAAGAGAAAATTTATGATGATGAGATACTTGACGTATGCTTAGGGTTTCAAACCTCTCGAAAACATCCGCTATACGCGTCCTCATTCTCCACCAAATGAGGTACAAACTCGATAACTCTGCAAACTTCGCCTCATCTTAAAGACACCGTCATGTTGTTCTGCTCCAGTCTAATAAACTCCACTTCCTTCATATGACGAACACTTTCAGGAAATTATTTGTCATTAAATAGTTTCTGAAACGTCTCCAAAGACATACTGAGTGCGGCTGGATGGGTACGCTTCACAAACTCCCACCAGTAGTCTGCCTCGCCACGGAACATAAAGGTGGCGAATGGAACCTTCTGTTCCTCCGTGCATCCCAAGAAATCGAATATCTTAGTAATTTTCTTGACCCATGTTTTCGCCATGATCGGATCAGGCTTTCCCTTAAATTCTGGTGGTCCCAACTCTTTGAACTGCTTGGCTGTGACAACCCGTGAATTGCTATTATTTCCTCCTATGTTTTGAACACGAGTCTCCCTCGTCTGATTTTGCATGAACTGCAAAAAGCTTCTAAACATCCCCTCGTTCATCATCTCTTTCCGTGGTGTTGTTCACAGAGGAACATTACCGACCATTGCATGTTCTCCTCGTTGGTGAGTACAGGCGTCTCCACGGTCTCATTTCCATTGTTAATATTCTCAGTCGACATTCTCAAATACTATCATAAAACAAGGGTTAATTAAGCAAATCAATATATCACATAATATCCTTATATACTGACCAACTAACAAATAAGCTTATGTAGGACACACTAGCGAAGGATTTACTGGTCTCTCCCCTCCTAGTTCTATTCCCCGATCTCCGCCAAAGATCATATCCCTAAGCTTTGATACCAACTGTGACACCCCCAAAATAGGTATACATCACCCATTCTGAGTTGTCAATACACGGTACAGAAACAACTACAACTTTATTATTACAACAATAAAACTGTGAGTTTAAATACAGATATTGCCATCTAAACAATATCCACATACAAATAAATCCTCATCATAATTATTGATACATTATTTTACAGAAATGGTGAGGACTACTAAACAACTCTCTAAAACCATCATTCCATACCCCGACTCGTACTCGCTACATTCTCGCCTCCTGAGAAGAAAAATGGAACAAAAAGGAAAAGGGTGAGCTCAACTAGCCCAGTAAAGAATATTATGACTAAGATAATACAAAAAAAATTATCGTTAGTCTTCAACAGGGAAAAAAAATCTAATAGAATACAATAGACAACAAGTTTTAAATCAATACTCGCAGCGGAAAATATTAATTCATAGAAGAGTTACGTAGAAGATGTAATCTACTAATATCTATGAATTTAACAGTCCATCATCAATATTTTTATACCTGTAACATCAATCAATATATATCTGGAATCATATATTCATCCTTGCACTACAGGCCAAGGACATTCACCAAATTAGTCATGTTTCATCTAAACACTGCTTCATCTTTGCACTACGGGCCAAAGATATTCATCATAAAATCATTCATCTTTGCATTACAGCCAAAGATATTCATCGAAATCAATCATCTTTTGCACTCTGAGCCAAAGATATTCCATTATATCATCATTTAAGACCGAGGATGATGAAAAATATTTTTAAAGAAACGAATCCAAAGTGAATCAAAATGACAAGGATTAAGGATTAAGGATTCGTATTTGTTTTTATCCACGTCCAAAAATACCTCAAAAATAATCATAGTGGTGTAAAATTCAAGAATGATCAAAACATGGATACAATTAAAGCTAGTATCCACAATAGATATTTTAGACAAAAGAGAAAATTTTCATTTTTCGATGAATAATGTTGTATTCAGTGAATAATGTCGATATCGTGAATAGTCAGTATACGTGAATAAGTAACTCGACACCAAAAGTTCCAAATTTGATAAAAAAAAAAAAACTTCAGATCAATATTTCAGCATAATGATATTGAAGAAATAATATCATTACGAAAAAAAATAATATCCTTTACCTCGGAAAGACAGTACTTCTAACTTGAATACTAGATATAGGCTATAACTTGAACTTTCACCGTATAGCAATACTCAAAGTATACTCAAAATACTCACAAGAATACGCTCGATAATATAGAGAGAGAAAACTTCAGTTTCTGGTATGATTTTCAATTCTAACCTAAGCACCCTATTTATAGGAAAATGCTTAGAACACCAAAGTAGAAAATTTATTAGAATATTAATATATATATATATATATATATATATATATATAATCTTCACGCACACCTTGGACAATGTGATCTCAGCTCTTTTTCCATGTTAGTGGGCACACCTACCTTGTTAAAAACGTTTTATTATTTAAAATAATTTAAACTTCCAAAATCAATTATTTGAGTTTGAACTTCAATAATTCACAATAAATAGGCCTTTTGTCAGAAAATTCAAATCTTACGAGTTTTTATAGGAAATTACATTCTCTACAATTTTGCAGAAGAAAGTTTTTCCAAATTCCAAGCAGAAATTGACCGAAATCCACAAACGGGTAATTTTAGAGGCTATAATCAAATTTCAGTCAATAAATGGGGTCCACCAACATGTTTAACATGTTTTAAACATTTATTGCAACAAAAATACTCTTCCTCCTCGTATACTCATATATTCCACATTCGTTGTAAAAATATCACCATTATTATATTACTAAAATATAATAATATATATATATATATATATATATATATATTTAAATGAATTATTTTATCGTAAAAAGATAAAATTTTAATTTTCAACAATTGTCACATTAAAATTTTCTCCATCTATATCCACATAAAATCAATATTTTCCTCATCATATGAATCAATAATTAATTATTCACAAATAATATTACGTAATCACAATATTGACAACCGTGCAGGTTCCTCAGGAAAGAGGGGGCTTTTCAATAAGAATTTCTCCTTCTCAAGCGCCAAATTAGGTGACCAAACCTCTCCTTAGACGAACTTTTAGACATTGCCAATAATGTTATCTAATAATATTATTCAGATAATATGAATTATTGCTTCGATAATGAAAAATACTGTGTAATGACAATTATTGAAACAACAACAATATAAAATATCAACGGAACAATTATTGAACCAATAAAATATCGAATAAAGAATTATCAGAACCATTATTGAGTAGTGTCTTCACGTAAGAGTCAATAATTGGTGCAATACCGCTATCTTCTTTGTCAACAACGCCAGATTCGTGTTTTTTAACAACGGCATTCCAACAGTGTAAACGGTAACAACTACGCCGTTATTTTTAAACAACTTATATTTGTCATTTTCTTCCTCCAATCGCTTTCCGTTATGGGGCCCACACATGGTCAAGCTGGCGTCATGCATTTAATATTCCCCGACAAAGATGAATATTCCACGACCAAACGAATATTCCCCGACAACAATGAATATTTTATAACCACTTGCTTATTTTGAAATATTTGCGAATTTTACCCATAACTATCCACATTAATCACATCAACCCTTACTATTTCAAAATAATAATTAGAGGAAATTAAATTTCATTTATTAATTATTTGGGGTCTTACAATTAAGATGAAGAAGAAGGTTCAAGAAGACGTTATTGTAGAAGCAAGAGTCTATGAATAGAGTAAATATCAACCCTCGATTTAATTGGCTGATTTGAAATCCTCGATTGATTATGAACTGTGGCCTATAGACTCATTTTACAGCCAAGTATGTCGCGTGTTCAAAACATTTTTTTTACGTATCGATGTTACGTAAATATGTGGACGACCTGAACAACATTATTGAATTGGAACTAGACGGGACAACAGAAGATTTAACGTATGAGGAGATACGTGTTAAAATCTTGGATAAGAAGGATCATATTCTACGCTCAAAGGTTACACCTTAAGAGTTTGAATTTAAAATGAAGTCAAGGTATCCTCACCTCTTCGGCATACCAGGTACGTACGTAAATTTCGAGGGCGTAATTTCATAAGGAGGGGAGATTGTAAGACTCCGAATTTTATGAAATGAAAGTATTCAATTTTCATATAATTATTATTTTATTTCGTAAATGGTTAAATTGATAAAAGGTTAAAGTTAAGGGTGATATGTGAATTTTTTTTGCAAAGTATACAAGTTGTTATAAAATATTCGTTTGGTCGGGGAATATTTTTTTTGTCAGGGAATATCCGTACGACGGTACAATCATTGATGGACCCCACAACGGAAGTATTGTTGTAGTAAGAAAACAATAGAATTGTCATTTTATAAAAATAACGGCGAAAGTGTTAACGTTAAAACTGTTGAACTACCCGGTAGTAAAAGTATTGTACGTGTGGTTGTTGCAGAGTATACACCAGATATTGATTATTGATGCTTACATAAGAAGTCACTAAGTTATACTCAATTATTGCTACAGTAATTGATTCATCATATCTCTCATATTATTGATTCAATTATTGTCACAGTATCATCTGTATAATATGTTATATTTTTAAATCAATAATTGAGACGATAAAGTTATTCATTGTTATTATTTGCAATATTGACAATGTCTAGAAGTTCTACCAAGGAGAGGTTTGGTCACCTAATTGCGCACCAATAAGGAGAAATCCTTATCGGAAAGCCCTCTCTTTCCTGGGAACGACCTGGTTATTATATATTGTGAGTTATAATATTAATGATGAATAAGTTCGTCTTGATTAAAGATGAATTTGATAGTTCCATTGTGTGGGAATTATTGGTGTTAGTGAAAATCGACATTTATTTCGATAATAATTGATGTTTGGAAGTTATCGGGTAATTAACCAAAGAAATGAGCAATTAATTTCTATTAATTCACATGCTTATAACTATGTGTTCACATGTGTGTACTATTGATTCACATGATTTACTATTAGGGGAATTGGTGCAAGATTGATAATACTTGCATGACTAAATTAAAAATAGAGGTATAATTGAAGGTATTATACCGTAATTAGTTTTTTTCACATGATTATACTATTGAGTCACATGAATGAACTATTAATTCACATGATTTACTATTAGGGGTGTTGGTGCAAGATTGATAATACTTGCAGGACTAAATTAAAAATGAAGAAAAAGAGGAAGGTATTATACTGTAATATTTTGAGCCCAAAAATATGCAATTATCGAAACTATATTTTCCTATAAATAGAAGCTCATTCTTCCTTCATTTCTCATCAATTCACTAAAGCTATAGAACAATTATTATAGAGAGAAATTATAGAGAGAAAGAAGAAGAGAAGTCTGCTACCTCACTATTCCAGTATCCAGTTTTCTTCTAAGGTAAGGGGTATTATTTCTTTTGTATTCATGAAGAGAGTTATTTCTTTCAATATCCGTAAGGGTTGTTATACCATTCTTTATTAGTCTATTGGAATAACCTGTTTGTGCGGTCTATCACATTCCTGGTGAATTCTTTTGTTATTCCATTCTTTATTATTTTGTTGGAATAACCTGTCTATGCGATCTATCGCATGCCTGGTGAATTCTTTTGTTATTCCATTCTTTATTATTCTGTTGGAATAACCTATCTACGCGGACTACCGCATGCATGGTGAATTCTTATGTTATTCCATTCTTTGTTATTCTGTTGGAATAACCTGTCTATATGGACTACCACATGCATGGTTAATGATCCTTCGTATTCATTCCTTATTAAATTGTGGAAATAATCTGTCTATGTGGATTATCGCATGGCGGGTGAAAATCCATTTGCAGTTTCATATATTCTATTATACTCGTATGAGATATCATTTCTTTTGTACTCGTCATGGAATATCATTTTCTTTGGTATTTTTCTTTTACGAGTTACTATTCACGGGTTACTATTCACCCAGTTACTATTCATGAGTTACTATTCACTCTAGTATTATTCATTCGAGTATTCGGGGCACTTTTCGTGCCAAAGTACTATTCACGAGTTACTATTCATGGGTTACTATTCACCCAATTACTATTCACTCTAGTATTATTCACTCGGGTATTCGGGACACTTTTTGTGTCGGGGTACGATTCACCCGAAAAATATATTTCTTTTATGTCCAAATTATTTTTGGTAAATGAATATTGTTCTTGAATTTTACTCTACAAAGCAGTATCATGTTGACAATTTGAATGTTATTGATTTCTGGATAAATTAAATTATAAATCTTTAAAATCTATCCTTGAACTTGTTTTATTGAATTATTATGTCATTGTCATCATCCTCATGTTTATATTGTGATGAAAGTCATCTTTGGCTTACGTGCATAGATGAACTTGGTATGATTATGACCAGGGATTATTCGGTATAATCATGACTGTAATGTAACAAATGATGTGGTAAAAGTCCTCATTGGCCTATAGTTCATTGATGGACAGTTGTTGGTATGATTATGACCAGGGGTTACTCGGTATAATCATGACCATCGATGATTACATGAATATCCTTGGCCGTGGTGCAGGGATGATTCAATTTTATTTATTAAGCTGAGTCTCAACGATAAAGTTGATGAAAAACTTTTTAAATCATAGAAGATAGTATAAAACTTTTTGTCAATTGTATTCTATCAGTTGTTATACTGTTGAAGGCTAAGGATAATTTATTCTGCATTATCTTAGTCATAATATTTCCTACTGGGCTAGTTGAGCTCACCCTTTCTTTCACTATTCTCTTCAGGAAATGAGAATATAGTTGGGACTAGTCGGGGAACGGATTGACGGTCCAGATGATTGTTTTAATAGTCATCGTTATTCTATAAAATAGTGTGACAATAAATGTAATGAGGACAACATTGAGTGTGGATATTGTCTAGATGATAATATTCTTATTAAAACTCTTATATTATGTTATGTCGTATTTTACACGACTATTGTATAATTTAGTTGTATTTGAATTTTGTACCATGTATTTGGCAACTCAAGATGGGTGATCTATACCTGTTATGAGGGCATCACAGTTGGTATCAAAGCTTAGGGATATGATCCCTGGCTGAGATGGGAGACAAGAACAAGGAGGGGAGAGACGGGGAATTCCTTCGCTAGTATGACCTACCTAAGTTTATTTGGTATTTAATTGGTCAGTTAGAGTATATGAATAATATGTGGCATGTCAATTAACCCTTGTTTTGTGGCAGTATTTGAAAATGGCATCTGAAAATATTGATAAGCAATGAGGCACATAAGACCGTTGAGTCACCAATAATCAATACCCGGGATAATGTGCACTAGGAAGACAATTATCTTCAGGTAAACAACAACACGATAATAATCGTACCGGTGGCAACGGCCATCGAAACAATGATGACCATCGTGGTGGAAATTATCATGCCAAGAATGGTAACCACTTTGGTGGTAATCACGTCCAAGATAATAAAAGTGGAAATTTCAAGAAGAGAAGGTTCAACAACGATGGAAAGACAACAGCACCAACATCCATTTTCAAGGAAGGAGAACGACCGCTTACGATGTTACAAATGCGAGGGAGGGACATATCAGTCCAAACTGCGTGATGCAATCCAAAGGATGTTAAAATTGTGGAAAAGAAGGTCACCTAGCCCGATTTTGTCGTGCACCAAAGTGAAGTCCAGCTGGGACGGTGGCACCAAAGGCGGATACGGATAAAACAAAGTCGGTAGTTTCAGGAAGAGCATTTTTCATGACTTCTCAAAAAGCGTGTAACCCGAACGAAGTTAGAATGAGTTAATTAATTATAAATTCTTGCGAAGTCTATACCTTATTAGATACCGGTTCTACCCATTCTTTTTTCTCTCCTACTTGCGCTCAACATTTAAATTTTACCCTAGAGAAGTTAGACTTTGACTTATTGGTTGAAACTTCGTTAGTAGAAACCTTCGTTACACCCACTATTTATAAGTCTTGTTTGATTCAAATCGACACTTTCACGTTACCTGTCGATCTTATCTCTTTGAAAATACTTGCCTTTGATGCGATTTTAGGAATCGATTGGTTAACTACTCATCATGTTTTTCGTAAGGTTGTTAGCTTTCATATTCCTAACCAACCTGTTATGCGAATTCAAGCAACCAAACCACTAAAGTTAATCATTGTCATATCAACCCATAAGAAAAGAGCCCCAGTCCTTTCGTTGTTGACTTCCTTGTGTGGAATGCACCGAAGCCAGACTTTCTATAGGCGACATTATGAATGACGATGGCAAGTTCATAGGTATTAATGTGACGTACTATCTAAGTCTTGGTTGAGAGTCACAGTTTTGAATGATATTTTTATTGTTAATAAATTTCCTGATGTATTCTTGAAGACTTCATGGCCTACCCCAGAGCGTGAAATCGAATTTTGTATTGACCCCAATACAAAACACATTTCTTCAACCCTTAAATATTTCTTCAACCAAAATGAACGTATAATGCGCCAAAGACATTGGCTTGAGCTGTTGAAGATTACGACTATACCATTCAATATCATTTTGGAAGAGTGAACGTTGTAGCTGACGTGTTGAGTAGAAGATTGTATGCGTTTACAAGTGCGATGTTGTTAACAAAAAAAACCTATTTCGTATAACTTACAAATGATGAAGATAGAGTTAAAGACTCTAGGGACCCACGTGAAGATAACGAATATATGATTAGAATCGACTTTAATCGATAAAGGTAAGGTCGTTCAAGCTAAACACCCGGAGCTGATTAAGATGAAGAAGAAGGTTCAAGAAGGCGTTATTCTAGAAGCAAGAGTCTATGAATAGAGGAAATATCAACCCTCGATTTAATTGGCCTATTTGAAATCCTCGATTGAGTAGGAACTGTGGCCTATAGACTCATTTTACCGCCAAGTATGTCGCGTGTTCAAAACATTTTTTTTACGTATCGATGTTACGTAAATATGTGGACGACCTGAACAACATTATTGAATTGGAACTAGACGAGACAACAGAAGATTTAACGTATGAGGAGATACGTGTTAAAATCTTGGATAAGAAGGATCATATTCTACGCTCAAAGGTTACACCTTAAGAGTGTGAATTTAAAATGAAGTCAAGGTATCCTCACCTCTTCGGCATACTAGGTACGTACGTAAATTTTGAGGGCGTAATTTTATAAGGAGGGGAGATTGTAAGACTCCGAATTTTATGAAATGAAAGTATTCAATTTTCTTATAATTATTATTTTATTTCGTAAATGGTTAAATTGATAAAAGGTTAAAGTTAAGGGTGATATGTGAATTTTTTTTGCAAAGTATACAAGTTGTTATAAAATATTCGTTTGGTCGGGGAATATTCTTTTTGTCAGGGAATATCTGTACGACGGCACAATCATTGATGGACCCCACAACGGAAGTATTGTCGTAGTAAGAAAACAATAGAATTATCATTTTATAAAAATAACGGTGAAAGTGTTACCGTTAAAACTGTTGAACTACCCAGTAGTAAAAGTATAGTAATACGTGTGGTTGCATAGTAGCACACGGTATTAATTATTGATGCTTACATAAGAAGTCACTCAGTTATACTCAATTATTGCTACAGTAATTGATTCATCATATCTCTCATATTATTGATTCAATTATTGTCACAATATCATCTGTATAATATGTTATATTATTAAATCAATAATTGAGACGACAAAGTTATTCATTATTATTATTTGCAAAATTGACAATGTCTAAAAGTTCTGCCAAGGAGAGGTTTGGTCACCTAATTGCGCACCAATAAGGAGAAATCCTTATCGAAAAGTCCCCTCTTTCATGGGAACGACCTGGTTATTATATATTGTGAGTTATAATATTAATGATGAATAAGTTCGTGTTGATTAAAGATGAATTTGATAGTTCCATTGTGTGGGAATTATTGGTGTTAGTGAAAATTGACATTTATTTCGATAATAATTGATGTTTGGAAGTTATCGGGAAATTAACCAGAGAAATGAGCAATTAATTGCTATTAATTCACATGCTTATAACTATGTGTTCACATGTGTGTACTATTGATTCACATGATTTACTATTAGGGAAATTGGTGCAAGATTGATAATATTTGCATGACTAAATTAAAAATGGAGGTATAATTGAAGGTATTATACCGTAATTAGTTTTTTTCACATGATTATACTATTGAGTCACATGAATGAACTATTAATTCACATGATTTACTATTAGGGGTGGTGGTGCAAGATTGATAATACTTGCAAGAATAATTAAAAATGAAGAAAAAGAGGAAGGTATTATACTGTAATATTTCGAGCCCAAAAATGTTCATTCTTCATTTATTTCTCATCAATTCACTAAAGCTATAGAGCAATTATTATAGAGAGAAATTATAGAGAGAAAGAAAAAGGGAAGTCTGTTAAGGTAAGAGGTATTATTTCTTTCGTATTCATGAAGAGAGTTATTTCTTTCAATATTCGTAAGGGTTGTTATACCATTCTTTATTATTCTGTTGGAATTACCTATCTGTGCGGTCTATCGTATGCCTAGTGAATTCTTTTCTTATTCCATTCTGTATTATTTTGTTGGAATAACCTGTCTGTGAGGTCTATCGCATGCCTGGTGAATTCTTTTGTTATTCCATTCTTTATTATTCTGTTGGAATAACCTGTCTACGCGGACTACCGCATGCATGTTGAATTCTTCCGTTATTCCATTCTTTATTATTCTGTTTGAATAACCTGTCTATGTGGACTACCGCATGCATGGGGAATGATCCTTCGTATTCATTCCTTATTAAATTATGGAAATGATCTGTCTACGTAGATTACAGCATGGCGGGTGAAAATCCATTTGTAGTTTCGTATTTTCTATTATACTCGTATGAGATATCATTTCTTTTGTACTCGCCATGGAATATCATTTTCTTTGGTATTTTTCTTTTACGAGTTACTATTAACGAGTTACTATTCACCTGGTTACTATTCACTCTAGTATTATTCACTCGGGTATTCGGGACACTTTTCGTGCCGAAGTACTATTCACGAGTTACTATTCATGGGTTACTATTCACTCTAGTATTATTCACTCGGGTATTCGGTTCACTTTTCGTGTCAGGGTACTATTCACGGGGTACGATTCACCCAAAAAATATATTTCTTTTATGTCCAAAGTATTTTTGGTAAATAAATATTATTCTTGAATTTTACTCTACAAATCAGTATCATGTTGACAATTTGAACGTTATTGATTTCTGGATAAATTAAATTATAAATCTTTAAATTTATCATTGAACTTGTTTTATTGAATTATTATGTCATTGTCATCATCCTCATGTTTATATTGTGATGAAAGTCATTTTTGGCTTACGTGCATATATGGACTTGGTATGATTATGAGCAGGGATTATTCGGTATAATCATGACCGTAATGTAACGAATGATGTGGTAAAAGTCCTCATTGGCCTGTAGTTCATTGATGGACAGTTATTGGTATGATTATGACCATGGATTATTCTATAATTATGACCACTGATGATTACATGAATATCCTTGGCCATGGTGCAGAGACGATTCAATTTTATTTATTAAGCTGAGTCTCAGCGATAAAATTGATGAAAAACTTTTTAAATCATAGAAGATAGTATATTTTATGCTCTACTTGACTCTTCTAATGGATTACTTATTCTGCTACAGTTGTTGATCTAAAATTTGTTGTCTATTGTATTCTATCAGTTGTAATATTTCTTACTGTGCTAGTTTAGCTCACCCTTTCTTTCACTGTTCTCTTCAGGAAATGAGCATATTGCTGGGACTGGTCGGGGAACGGATTGACGATCAAGATGATTATTTTAGTAGTCCTCACTATTCTATAAAATAGTGTGACAATAAATGTAATGAGGACTCCATTGAGTGTGGATATTGTCTAGATGACAATATTCTTATTAAAACTCTTAGATTATGTTATGTCGTATTTTACATGACTGTTGTATAATTAAGGTGTATTTGAATTTTGTACCATGTATTTGGCGACTCAAGATGGGTGATGTATACCTGTTTTGGGGGTGTCACAACGGTCATCAACCGTAGCTATATTGTTCTATATATGATTTTGTTATGACCTATAGTGACGGTCTTCGACCGTCGCTACAGGCCAAAAGACCGTCGCTAAAACCTATAGTGATGGCTTCTATGGCGACCATCGCTAAAACCTTTCACGAAGGTCTTTTGGCCTATAGCGACGATCGGCGACCGTCTCTATAGGCCGATTTTCTAGTAGTGACACTGCTAAACGGGTAGAAGAAACCGAAATTCATTAGGGTCCGGGGACTTGATTACGCGGAGGGAAGGTGTTAGGCACCCCCCCGACATCAGTGTTACCACAGTGACCGCCTCTTTTCAAGAAACTGATATATGAATGTGTGTGTGTGGATCAATATGCAATTATTTGGAAGTGGTGCGAGGCCTCGTTCGCACCTATATACACATGGTTTGAATTTGTGTAAAAATTCAGTTTTAACAAGATATGGCTGTGATGTTTTATAAAAGAGGTTTTTCAAACCCTTGTGGTCAATAGTATTTGAGACCTTTTACACTTCCATTTTATTCAGTGTTCGGCTTGATTGATTTTATTTTTGAGATACGAAGCATCTATAAGAAAATAATGTACAAAATGATGTCAAACTCCTCGTGGGTATGAAAACCATCTGAGAAAATCCAGACACCGCAAATAAATTTACAAGCTGTTTACAGCTGAAAATATCCATCACGGGAACCGAATCTAGATCTAGTAGACTGAATCTGTGATCACATGAAAGCGATAGCGGTATATATATATAAAGTCAGAATAATATATATATATATATATATATATATATATATATATATATATATATATATGACATGATCAGCCACCACGAAGCACCTCCATGGGGGATCAAAAAATGTAAATAAAGCTATAAAAGCCATCAACCGCCATAGAGGAAACTCCAGGCGGGACGAAATATATATATATATATATATATAAGCGATAAACGCACCGGATGTAAAATCCTGGCTCATCGAACAAAGTTCGACACACAGTTCATATATATATATATATTAAAGCAAATAAACTCTCCAGACCGAAGTCTAGGCTCAATCGAGTCATAACTCGATAATGTTAGTCCATATATATATATATATATATATATATAAAATATATGTATATACAAACTGAAATAAAACCACGGACCGAAGTCTGGACAAACACAGGCAACACGACTCTCAACGTGAAGAAGGGTGTGTGCAAAGATGAAGAGAAATGCTTTAAAGTGTGTGAGAAGGCTTACAGTGGGCTGCCAAAAAAGATTTCTATATCTTTAAAGTGGATGAACACTCGGCTCCTGCCGGTAAAAAAAGTAGTTATATGTATGCTCACAAGTGTTTAAAATGAGAAAGCACTCAATATACGGTGAATACAGAGCAAATTTGACAGGGCTTCCTCGCCTTTTCTCTTTCTAAAATGTCCACCCCAAGCCCTCTATTTATAGAAGGGGGAGCCGCAGGTGTACCCATGGCTAGGCCGCAGATGTACCTGCGGTGACCCGGGTTGCCCCGGGTTTCGCGGGTCGCATCTTCTCGAAATACATGCACGCATACACTGTAATGTCCGCTCGAACTTTCAGAATTGCAATCTGGGCATCCGATTGAGGTATATAAGACCTATTTTGGACCGCCATTATCGAGAGTTACGCAATGACATGGGATTAGAGGTTGTACGAATGTCAGGAAGATGGGAAGATGCAGACGTTGCTCAGGGTTATCGCTGAGATTGGACTGCTGCAAGTGTTGAAGGTCCTCAGTGTCATCTTTGAGGTGTGCCTATCTTCCCGGGGTTATCTCCAGGTTTTATACTGAGTGCCTCGGTGTGAGCGCCAATGTTGAAGTTGATTGTATACACTTGAAACAAGCATTTCTGGGGTTATCACTGGAACTTCAACTACGTTCCATGGGGTTATCACTAAAGTTGGTGAATGGTACTCCCAGTGTTGGGACTGAGACTGAATACCTCGGGGTTATCTCCTAAATGGATCGGTCTTCTCTGGTGGAATTTTTGGTGTAGGAACTGCATGCCTCAGGGTTATCTCCGAGGTTGGACCTGCTATTCCCGGTGTGTGTGTTCCGGGGTTGAGGGTGAATTTTTTGCTAGTATCCGGACTGAATGTGAGTTTTCTTCCAGGGTTATCTCTGAAAGACGAATCTGCCATCCTGCAATGTCAGTAACAGGTGTGCAGAAAATTTTGAGTGTCTACATCTGTCATCATCAAGGATCCTGGAACCATATCCCCCATAAACTAAGTGGCGCGGGTCTGGGCTCCAATGGTACGAGGGGACCACCAATGCTGGAATATCTCTTGAGTGCATGGACCCTATGACAGTGCAAAATCGTCAACACCCAACAATGGGATATCAATGATGGGTGACTGCAACACATGACAATAACGCCTAGAAAGAGGTAAGATCGGTATACATATCTCTTCTGTGGTGCTCATAATAGCACGTTATCCTAAATAGAGCTTCCATCCTCCATCTGTAAAGAGAGGAAATTGGCGGGTGGATATCACGTGCTCGACGACAGTCGGGTACCCATCCTCAAATCCAATGGCCAAGTGCTCCAAAGAATAAGGAATCCATGTGATGACGTCAGCTGTCAGTAACTCCAGCTGTAAGCAGCAATGAGTAAAACCCTCAGCTACAGGGACCTCCGCCAGTATGGAATGATGCCATAGTCGTCCTCGTGGATAGGTATCTAAACCTAACACACTCACAGAAAGCAAACATGGAAGCCTCTCATAGGCCCAGAACTGCCAACACAAAGGCAAAACATCTATTGTCAGTGAACACTCTTAAACCTCCAGTAGAAATGGGTAGATTTTTAACCAAGCCTCGGTCAAACCTTGCGAACGCATATATATGCCCCTGAGGAAATAGGCAAAGGTGTAGGAACCCCAGTTATACTCTCCAATACGGTCCACATGTCGAGTGGCGCTGATCAAAGTGAATGACACCGTAGAAGAGTTATCAGCTATGAAGCAACCCCTAATGATCATCAGGAATAATCCCTGAAGAATGCGATCCCTGACTCTAACATCAGCTGGTATGGGCTCACTCAATAGCCCACTCATAGCATCTACGCTCAAAGGACCCATATGGACGGTCCTGCCCTTGAGCGCCTCAGCTGGAACTCCTAGCAAGGATCCGACGACAGTGGGGGTAATATCTGCTGTGACACCCCCAAATTTGGGTTACCTGACCCCCGAGTTTGGTGTTCACGATCCACAATATAATAACATCTAACTACCCATTTAAATATAAATAGTAATACATAACTCATTAACATAAGTTGTTAATACATAAGTCCCAGGTCCACTAACCTTAACATTACAGAAATACCCCTTAGATATACAAAAAGGGTTTACAATATAATACAGCATAATCATATTATTCATTATACTACTCTAGTATCTTGCCTTTGCCTTTGTTCTTCTTCGATCCGCTGGCCTCTTCGATCCTAACTGAAATGTTTTTATATATAGCAAGGGTGAGCAACAAGTTTGCCCCGCAAGTTAAGAAATACAATAAAGGTATAGAAATCAATATCAAGTCTTCTAACATTCTCCGCAACAATAATCTGATAATGAAAGAGTACAACGCTTTCAAAGTTTCTACGATATTCTATTGAATAAACAAGAAACAATTCTACGCAATAACAAAGTGGAATGTTTTCCAGATTTATGCTAAGCGATCCATTGGATCTAGAACTTTTACTTTCTCGGGTATCTATCAAAGATTTACTTTGATACATACGCAGGAGTATCAGATAACCATAAAGATTAAATCATACCCCTCTACAAGTACTTAGAGTCGGCCAACTCCTTGTACCCGATATTATGCATAATACTTAGGTCTCGCGCAATGGTCGATATACGACTTAAAATTTTTGTTCCATTTATATAAAATGTTGTTCTTCTCAGTCTCAGAATCAAGATTTTGATTTAACAACGAAATACTGTGATTTCAAATTCTATTTACTTATCGATCTAGCCAAAATAATTGGCATCGATCTATCAATAACAATTGAATTCTCTTCTCGAATTTATCAAGTTCTAACATATGTGCGTCTAGCCAGAATAATTAGCTAAGATATTTCTCAACATAATTTGACAATAAACATGAATTATCTGTACTGTCAATTTTATCTTCTACGAATATGAATATCCAACAATAGTTATTTTACAATGGTATATTCTCCGAATCAGTAATTCAATTTGAATTATTAAACATGCACTAACTGCGAATAATCAACAATAAATTCCCTGGACATGGTATAATTAGCAATAATTAACCATTATAATATTTGAATGAATATAACTCAAGATTGAGTTAGGAAACTTGCCTTCCGCGTTTATTACAGCTACACAATATAATTAACTACGTTCGTAAGACTTATATTCAACAATGTCGGTCTCACAATTAGCACAATCATGTATAACACGTAACACTGTAATTCACAGTCAAACTTCTCCTAGGCACATTACCACATAGCCACATTAGTGTTTATAACCTATATAAACACTTAACAAGTCTAATTAGTTCGCTCTGGTTGGACTTCGGTCCATTCTCGGTGTTCTGGTCACCTTATTCGACAATTAACACATTGATTGTCAATTAAACTTGGTCTCTAAGCTTCAATATTATTTTAGATAAGTCAAATATCGTTTATAATATTTTTTGGAAGCTTTTAATAATTTATAAACAATTATTATAATTTATAATAATTTTTCAAACACTTAAATCATTTTTAAATGATTTAATTATCAAATAATCTTATCATTATTAATATTTAATAATATAAAAATATTAATAACATACTTGTCAAAATATTAAAGTTATTATTAATAACTTAAAATATTTTAAATCATCAATATTCTACTTAAATGATTTTTAAAGTAATTAAAATCATTTTAAATCATCACCATTAATATTTAAATATTAATAAAATTATCATCAAAATATTAAAAGTAATTAATTATCACTTAAAATATTTTTAATTCATTTCTCTCATTTTTAAATGATTTTTAAATCAATAATATCATTTTTAATTCATTTATTTAATATAATAATTAAATAAATCTAACAACATTAATATTAATTTATTAATGATAATTCTCCAAAAATATTGAAAATTATAATTTATAATTCAAAATATTTTCTAATACTTTAGTCTTATTTAAAATAATTTTCAAATTAATAAAATCATTTTTAACTTATGTATTTAATTTAATAATTAAATAAATCTAATATCATTAATATTAATTTATTAATGAAAATTCTCCAAAAATATTAAAAGTCACATTTTATAACTCAAAATATTTTTAAATACATTATTCTTATTTAAAATGATTTTTTATAATATTAAATTATTTTTCTCTAAGTTATTTAATACACTAATTAAATAAATTAAATACTTTTAATATTTAAATAATTATAAATATTAAAGAAAAATATTCCAATTGGTTAAAAATTATTTTTCATAATTTAAAATAATTTTTAAAACCATTTTTGGTCATTTTTATAATTTATTTCTATTGTTAAATAATTTTCGGAATATTCAGAAAATAAAATAAATAAAACCGTCACTATAGCCTATAGCGACACTTGTCTGTCGCCTTAGGTGTTCTTGGTGCTCACGAACACTGTCAGACAGTGATCAAGGTGGCTCGTTTGACTCAATTTAATTCTCTGCTCAGGCATGATTTTGGCTACCTTGAACATCAATATTGTAGTCGGAATGTAGTACTACCATTATCATTCACTAACCTGGTCATACGACATCACAACAAAGAGATCAGACCTCTCAAAGTTGTTGTCATACGTGTTCTGGGTTTTCTGGGTAACCCAGAAACCCAGCAGTTGCGAGGTACCATTTTGTGGTTAATTTTTAGCCTCGGTCTGATCATTCTATTGGTGATTTCTTGGTTCATAGATCTAGTACATATGTCAAGGAATGTATATACATTAGCAGAAAATTTATACAACAACAGAATCATAAGTTATAAGACTAGTCGAAAAGTCATCGAAAATTTTATTCAAACCGTTTCTGGAAATTCCCAGAAATGTAAATCAGTTCAAGGGGCTTACTTTGACCACTTTCTATGATCGACATGTTGATTTGTTTATGGGATCTTAAGGCATGGGTCTACAGTACATATTATAGGCTATAAATTGGTTACCAAAACATCAACCAAAAAGCATCAAATTTGTCAGACCTGGGCCGTTCATAAGTTGTCAGACGTTGGTCTTACCCTTTTTGGGTTACCAAGAAAGTTCATGATCATGCCCGGTCAACGGGTTTTGACCATGAATAACATCAAATCCAGACATCATATGATATTGCCTCCACTTGCAGAGTAAATACCTCATACCAGGCTATAGGTAACAACTTTAAAACATCAAAAAGCATAAACACATAAAGATCTAGAGCGACTGACATTTCTTGTCTGACCACTGAAAATGTTCAAGAACAGATTTTGAAAAAAATCATTTTAAGGCACTTTGATGCTATGGATTCATGATAGATCATCATAGATCTTCATAAAACATCCATTAGCAAGATTCAAAACACAAAAGCATAAAAATTTTCTTAGCAACATGGATCAAAAGTAAAATTATGTTTATACCTTCTAGCTTCAAATGCTTGATCTTAATATTCCTAATTGATCTTAGTTGATCAAGGGGCTGTTTTTAGGACTGATCTACTTTAGAATTTCGGAGGTATGAGAGAGAATAAGAGTTGGTGAGAGCAAAGTTGAAAATGAGCAAGTTAAATGAATTTTCTCTCTCTAAATCTCTTAAATAATGTGATATGTTGCTTTGAATCTGATTAATTCGGCTGGAAGTCTGAGATATTGTCTCACAAATTCAACATAGTTGTTCAACAACTAAAGGGGCTAGCAATAATGCAAGTTATCAAATTAAAATAAATTAAAAGGGCATTTTGGTCATTTGTAAATTAATTTTAATGGCATACTTGGAATTTGTACAAACCCTTAGGGTTTAGGCTTTAGGTTAGGGTTTAGAGTTTGAACCCTTTAGGGTTTAGGGTTTAAACCCTTTAGTTTGCAATTTAATTTCCAAGATTTTTGAATTTCAGTTTTTAAAATAGAAAATTAATATTCCTAAATTATAATTAGGATTCGATAATTATATTAATTTTTACTAATCATAAAATTCAATCTTGCTAATTAGGATTAATATTCCTAATTAAATTGCTTAATTTATCAATTGAGGTCAAAATGGTAATTAGGGTTATAACCCACGAATTAGGGTTTTAATTAGAAAAATAAATTTTCTAAATTACAATTAGGGTTTGAAAAATAGAAAGTAATATAAAAAAAATATAATTAGGGTTTTCTAATCATATTAATGTTTAATAAATACCTTAGGCTTGTCAATTAGGATTAGGGTTTCCTAATTTAGGGTTTAGGATTCCCGAATATGAAATTAGGATTTCCCGGCGTACAATTAGGGTTTCTAACGGTACGTTAGGGTTTCTAATACTGAGATTAGGGTTTCTAATCTCTTATTAAGATTTATAAATTTTAAACCTTATCCGATCAATCATTGATCAAAATTTCTATACAGTACAAACACATTCTCATCAATATAATTATTTTAATTATATATTTTCTATCGAATCGATATTCGGACTTAGGGTTAGGGTTTCTAATCTTGTTAAGCACAACTCTACTCTAATTTTATTAGTCAATACACAAATGGACTCATTCTCCAAACTCGTATCACAATTACACAACACAATATTAATAATTAATATTAATATTAATAAATAAAAATTATTCGTAAAATTTTAATTATTCGAAATACCGGGTTATCACATTCACCCCTCCTTAAAAGGATTCCATCCTCGGAATCACCGCTTTCTTATTCTCTGCAATCTTTTAAAGTTGTATCATCAATTCATTTTTATCAACACAATATTAAGCTGTGTTTCAAATTATAACATGTGACTTGAATCTATAAAAGAAAACAGTTCACAGAAATATCTTACTCATAATTCTCGCGTAATTTAAGTTCTAAACGAAATTGTTACCTGCTACCACCTCCTGGGCAGACACCGTGTCTTGCGCCGTCATGTTGAATGTACGGGCCATTGGTCTTCCTAGCTGTGCAGGTCCCCGAATTGCAAAGGTTCCGCTACTGGGTCCCTTATTGACACTTTCCTTCTCAGCATTCCTCTTTGGATAGTTCCTAACCATATGATCAGTCGATCCACAACCATAACAACCTTGTATCTTCTTCGGACTGGGACAATTGGCTCTTGCCCACAGTTATAACAGACTCCCTTCTTCTTCAGGCAAACTCCAGCATGATTCTTCCCGCAAGTTGCACATGGCTCCCTCCCTTTCCTATTATCTTCTGTTTTATTACCCGACTGGGTATTCTCACTCCATTTCTTTTTGTTAGGGTTACTTCCACCACTGCTTCCACCATCATTGGTCTTCTTCTTCTTCTCTTGATGAAATCGAGACGCAACTTCTCTCCCTCCTTCAGCAATTAATGCTTTCTCCATTAAGGTCACGAACGTGTTAATCTGCAACACAGCTACTTTATTGTATATCCCTAGCTTCAGTCCGTTCTCGAATCTTCTCGCCTTTCTTGCTTCTGTATCCACTTGATGAGGTGCAAACCTCACCAACTCGTTGAATTTAGCAGCGTATTCTGATACCGACATGTTCTCCTGCTTAAGTTCTAAGAATTTGACTTCCATCCTGGATTGCATACTCGGCGAAAAGTAATTCTCAAAGAATAACTCCTTGAATCTTATCCACAACACCACCGCTGTACCTGCTCTGGCCTGATTAGTCTCCCACAAATAATTGGCTTCTCCCTTCATTAAGTATGTCGCAAAAGCTGTCTTTTGCTCTTCTGCCACTCGCGCAATGACGAATGTTTTCTCCATCTCCTTCACCCAAGTTTGGGCTTCAATCGGATCTGTGGTTCCTTTTAATTCAGGCAGTCCTACCACTTTAAAGTCTTTAAAATTTGTCAATCTTTCAGCTGGCTGATTCCTCGCTCTTCCTCTTGCAGATGGAGCTCTATTCTCCAAAGCTTCGGCTATCATATCCACAAAGTTTTGCATCGGGTCAGGTTGACCTCCTTCATTATTCACTGATTGTTCTTCTCGTTGGTTTCGATTCTATCGTCTAGGTGGCATGATCTGATTTAAATAAAAATCTTACATTAATTCTCACATAATCGCATTTTTATTCAAATAGCACATAGTACATATAGTACTTAACACATTTACTATCCCTTTTTAAATCATATCAGGATTAACGACACAACTTTACACAAAAAGTTGCAATTCTCCATTCACACATAATTATTACCAGTTCGTCAAACTTACCACACTTATGAGTTCAGGAACTTGCCACAATTATATGAGTGTATGAACTTATCCTAGTCAGACCTTTGGCGTCCATTCGCTGAGGGGTTCAAAACATTTCATATAATTATGAGTCATTAACTTACCATAAGTATGAGTTTTAAGAACACATAAATTAATATTAATCTTATATTCATATAGAAAATAAAGATCCCATTCATACAAACATATTTATATTAAATATGTTCACACATTGTTTTCGATATTACAACACTTAATATCATAAACTTCTACCCAAAAGATACTATTACATATATCTAAGTTGTCTACCGACCACTCCCTTCACCAGTCTTCTTCTTGATGGGACACTTGTTGAATCCGTGACCCGTCTGCCCACATGAAAAACACTTCCTCAAATTTGGCTTAGGACAATGCAAAGAAATATGTCCTTCCTACTTACAGTTGAAACATACATTCTTCCACATCATGCATTCTCCCGCGTGAGTCTTTTCACACTTGCTACAGGCTTGCTTCTTCTTCGGGTTTGACTTTTCCGAATTAGGGCTGTCGTTGTCCCTCTTTCTCTTTTTCTTGTCCTTTTTGCTGGTTCCTTCAAATGATCCACCACCTTCAGCCTTCATCATTTCCACCTGCTCTTTGAGCTCGTTTCGTTCTTCAGTCATTTCGCGTAATGCCCGCTCCGTCTTCCACAACTCCTCCAAGAGAAACACTTTACTCCGGAGTTCTTGAACTTCTGTAGATAGCTGATCTTGTTCTCCAACTTTGATCTTATTATTTAACTCCACCTTAGCTTGCTCAGACTCTGCCTCCTCATCTCCACTCAGATACATCTCGGGATAATCGTCATGATCGCTCCCCAGATTGACCATTGGTTCATCTTCTCCCACCTTCTCCACTGATTCGCTTTGCGCTGGCACCTCGGCTTCTAGCACTGGTGCAACAGCTGCTAGCATCTCTGCACTCGTTTCATCTTCTCCAGACATCCTACAATCAGTTTAAATAACTTGATTAGTACTTCACCAGTACAAACTTCTCACACTATGTGTACACTTATCTCATTATTGATTCACTTTGGCAATCTCTCACTTAGAACTCTAAATGAGTTTTCTCTATCTCGCGTATGGTTATAATCCTAGGGTTCCCCCCACCCCACCTAAAGTTTATAACCTATGGCTCTTCTACTAACTGGTGATACCTTGGTCACTACAGCTTTGATATCAACTTGTGACACTCCCAAATTCGGGTTACCTGACCCCCGAGTTTGGTGTTCACGATCCACAATATAATAACATCTAACTACCCATTTAAATATAAATAGGAATACATAACTCATTAACATAAGTTGTTAATACATAAGTCCCAGGTCCACTAACCTTAACATTACAGAAATACCCCTTAGATATACAAAAAGGGTTTACAATATAATACAGCATAATCATATTATTTATTATACTACTCTAGCATCTTGCCTTTGCCTTTGTTCTTCTTCGATCCGCTGGCCTCTTCGATCCTAACTGAAATGTTTTTATATATAGCAAGGGTGAGCAACAAGTTTGCCCCGCAAGTTAAGACATACAATAAAGGTATAGAAATCAATATCAAGTCTTCTAACATTCTTCGCAACAATAATCTGATAATGAAAGAGTACAATGCTTTCAAAGTTTCTACGATATTCTATTGAATAAACAAGAAACAATTCTACGCAATAACAAAGTGGAATGTTTTCCAAATTTATGCTAAGCGATCCATTGGATCTAGAACTTTTACTTTCTCGGGTATCTATCAAAGATTTACTTTGATACATACGCAGGAGTATCAGATAACCATAAAGATTAAATCATACCCCTCTGCAAGTACTTAGAGCCGGCCAACTCCTTGTACCCGATATTATGCATAATACTTAGGTCGCGCGCAATGGTTGATATACGACTTAAAAATTTTTGTTCCATTTATATAAAAGGTTGTTCTTCTCAGTCTCAGAATCAAGATTTTGATTTAACAACGAAATACTGTGATTTCAAATTCTATTTACTTATCGATCTAGCCAAAATAATTGGCATCGATCTATCAATAACAATTGAATTGTCTTCTCGAATTTATCAAGTTCTAACATATGTGCGTCTAGCCAGAATAATTAGCTAAGATATTTCTCAACATAATATTATAATAAACAGGAATTATCTGTACTGTCAATTCTATCTTCTACGAATATGAATATCCAACAACAGTTATTCTACAATGGTATATTCTCCGAATCAGTAATTCAATTTGAATTATTAAACATGCACTAACTGCGAATAATCAACAATAAATTCCCTGGACATGGTCTAATTAGCAATATTTAACCATTATAATATTTGAATGAATATAACTCAAGATTGAGTTAGAAAACTTGCCTTCCGCGTTGATTACAGCTACACAATATAATTAACTACGTTCGTAAGACCTATATTCAACAATGTCGGTCTCGCAATTAGCACAATCATTTATAACACGTAACACTGTAATTCACAGTCAAGCTTCTTCTAGGCACATTACTACATAGCCACATTAGTGTTTACAACCTATATAGACACTTAACAAGTCTAACTAGTTCGGTCTGGTTGGACTTCGGTCCATTCTCGGTGTTCTGGTCACCTTATTCGACAATTAACACATTGATTGTCAATTAAACTTGGTCTCTAAGCTTCAATATTATTTTAGATAAGTCAAATATCGTTTATAATATTTTTTGGAAGCTTTTAATAATTTATAAACAATTATTATAATTTATAATAATTTTTCAAACACTTAAATCATTTTTAAATGATTTAATTATCAAATAATCTTATCATTATTAATATTTAATAATATAAAAATATTAATAACATACTTGTCAAAATATTAAAGTTATTATTAATAACTTAAAATATTTTTAAATCAACAATATTCTACTTAAATGATTTTTAAAGTAATTAAAATCATTTTAAATCATCACCATTAATATTTAAATATTAATGAAATTATCATCAAAATATTAAAAGTAATTAATTATTTCTTAAAATATTTTTAATTCATTTCTCTTATTTTTAAATGATTTTTAAATCAATAATATCATTTTTAATTCATTTATTTAATATAATAATTAAATAAATCTAACAACATTAATATTAATTTATTATTGAGAATTCTCCAAAATATTGAAAATTATATTTTATAATTCAAAATATTTTCTAATACTTTATTCTTATTTAAAATGATTTTCAAATTAATAAAATCATTTTTAACTTATTTATTTAATTAAATAATTAAATAAATCTAATATCATTAATATTAATTTATTAATGAAAATTCTCCAAAAATATTAAAAGTCACATTTTATAACTCAAAATATTTTTTAAATACATTATTCTTATTTAAAATGATTTTTATAATATTAAATCATTTTTCTCTAACTTATTTAATAAACTAATTAAATAAATTAAATACTTTTAATATTTAAATAATTTAAATATTAAAGAAAAATATTTCAATTGGTCAAAAATTATTTTTCATAATTTAAAATAATTTTTAAAACCATTTTTGGTAATTTTTATAATTTATTTAATTTTTAAATAATTTCCGGAATATTCAGAAAATAAAATAAATAAAACCGTCGCTATAGCCTATAGCGACACTTGTCTGTCGCCTTAGGTGTTCTTGGTGCTCAAGAACACTGTCAGACAGTGATCAAGGTGGCTCGTTTGACTCAATTTAATTCTCTGCTCAGGCATGATTTTGGCTACCTTGAACATCAATATTGTAGTCGGAATGTAGTACTACCATTATCAATCACTAACTTGGTCATGCGACATCACAACAAAGAGATTAGGCCTCTCAAAGTTGTTGTCATACGTGTTCTGGGTTTTCTGGGTAACCCAAAAACCTAGACAGTCGCGAGCTACCATTTTGTGGTTCATTTTTAGCCTCGTTCTGATCATTCTATTGGTGATTTCTTGGTTCATAGATCTAGTACATATGTCAAGGAATGTATATACATTAGCAGAAAATTTCCACAACAACAGAATCATAAGTTATAAGACGGTCAAAGGCTGTCAGAAATTTTATTCAAACCGTTTCTGGAAATTCCCAGAAATGTAAATCAGTTCAAGGGGCTTACTTTGACCACTTGCTATGATTGACATGTTGATTTGTTTATGGGATCTTAAGGCATGGGTCTACAGTACATATTATAGGCTACAAATTGGTTACCAAAACATCAACCAAAAAGCATCAAATTTGTCAGACCTAGGCCGTTCATAAGTTGTCAGACGTTGATCTTACCCTTTTTGGGTTACCCAAAAAGTTCATGATCATGCCCGGTCAACGGGTTTTCACAATGAATAACATCAAACCCAGACATCATATGATACTGCCTCCACTTGCAGAGTAAATACCTCATACCAGGCTATATGTAACAACTTTAAAACATCAAAAAGCGTAAACACATAAAGATCTAGAGCGACTGACATTTCTTGTCAGACCACTAAAAATGTTCAAGAACAGATTTTGAAAAAAATCATTTTAAGGCACTTTGATGCTATTGATTCATGATAGATCATCATAGATCTTCATAAAACATCCATTAGAAAGATTCTAAACACAAAAGCACAAAAAATTTCTTAGCAACATGGATCAAAAGTAAAATTATGTTTATACCTTCTAGCTTCAAATGCTTGATCTTAATCTTCCTAATTGATCTTAGTTGATCAAGGGGCTGTTTTTAGGACTGATCTACCTTAGAATTTCGGAGGTATGAGAGAGAATAAGAGTTGGTGAGAGCAAAGTTGAAAATGAGCAACTTAAATGAATTTTCTCTCTCTAAATCTCTTAAATAATGTGATATGTTGCTTTGAATCTGATTAATTTGGCTGGAAGCTGAGATATTGTCTCACAAAGTCAACATAGTTGTTCAACAACTAAAGGGGCTAGCAATAATGCAAGTTATCAAATTAAAATAAACTAAAAGGGCATTTTGGTCATTTGTAAATTAATTTTAATGGCATACTTGGAATTTGTACAAACCCTTAGAGTTTAGGGTTAGGGTTAGGGTTTAGGGTTTGAACCCTTTAAGGTTTAGGGTTTAAACCCTTAGGTTTGCAATTTAATTTCCAAGATTTTTGAATTTCGGTTTTCAAAATAGAAAATTAATATTCCTAAATTATAATTAGGATTCGATAATTATATTAATATTTCCTAATCATGAAATTCAATCTTGCTAATTAGGATTAATATTCCTAATTAAATTGCTTAATTTAGCAATTAGGGTCAAAATGGTCATTAGGGTTTATAACCCACGAATTAGGGTTTTAATTAGAAAAATAAATTTTCTAAATTATAATTAGGGTTTGAAAAATAGAAATTAAGATAACAAAAATATAATTAGGGTTTTCTAATCATATTAATGTTTAATAAATACCTTAGGCTTGTCAATTAGGATTAGGGTTTCCTAATTTAGGGTTTAGGATTCTCGAATATAAAATTAGGGTTTCCCAGCTTACAATTAGGGTTCCTAACGGTACGTTAGGGTTTCTAATTCTGAGATTAGGATTTCTATTCTCTTATTAAGATTTATAAATTTTAAACCTTATCCGATCAATCATGGATCAAAATTTCTATACAGTACAAACACATTCTCATCAATATAATTATTTTAATTATATTTTCTATCGAATCCCTATCCGGACTTAGGGTTAGGGTTTCTAATCTTGTTAAGCACAACTGTACTCTAATTTTATTAGTCAATACACAAATTGACTCATTCTCCAAACTCGTATCACAGTTACACAACACAATATTAATAATTAATATTTATATTAAAAAAAAAAATTATTCGTAAAATTTTAATTATTCGAAATACCGTGTTATCACATCTTCCATACAAGGCATTGGTGCCCCTCTAAACTCCATACTCGTGATAAACCTCCAATCCATCGGTGTCTTCATCACCTCACAGTCCAGCAAATGGAGTGACCGAGTTTGGTGAAACCAGGATTCAGAAAATTCCCTGAGGTGACCCCAGGGACAGCGGCGGGGAAGGATGGAAAAAAATGCCCCAAATCCCCAGTCATGCACAATCGCTCTATAGTCAGGATGCAGAGCCTGGTACATGGAGTGAATGTTGAACCAGTTCCCTCGAGGCTGTGTAAAGGTAGGAACCTACATGAAATGCAGATCGACATCAAAATACTTTACACCTCATAAATAGGAAAGAAGGAAGATTAAGATCTAATGTAATACCTCATTGGCGTGCAAGTACATCGAGGGATGTCAACTCAAATCACCCAGGAGTTCTGGGTTTGCCACTTGAATACTCGGGAGGTCCCTACAGGGAACATGTACTGCAGGAGTAGGGTCCGCAACCAGAACATCCTCCTCTTTATCCTCGACGTCCGGCACATTAGCCTGGACTGGATGTATCACCGCCTCCATCAACCGACGGGGCAATCTAACAGAACGGGGTCGAGGCACTTCAAAATCCCTCCTCCGTACACCAGAAGTGGTCCTGCGGGAACTACTCGGCTGATCCGAATCCATAATATCTGGACAAAAGTCTCCAAATCACCTCATAAAGGGTGTGGTAATTTTTAACCTGGAGCTTTCTTTTCAAAATACATTTTATGACTACATGCATGCATGCAGTACTTTAATATACGTCTACAGTAGAGTTAAAAGTGCATGACTATTCAATGCCTACATTTTGAAAAATTGTTTGTCATAGTCCCCTTTGTAAATAGGACTATCCACATACGCATAGACATGACTAGGTGGCCATTCAGTAGAACACCTGCCCATAGTCATATACATACTATATGCATTAAAAGTTAAAGTCATCAATCCATAAGGGTAGTTTGATTACCAGGATTACTTTGCATTTTTACCTTTTGCTCATTTGTCCTCAAATAGGATAAGAAATAGCAGAAAAAGATGCCAATTTGACTGTCTTAGAAGTCAAATTTTTTCACATCATTATGTTCAGCATGGTTTAATACTAACATTTACTATGTTGAATATTTTTTATCAAGTCATATGAGCATGCATATTCACTACTATGTGTTTATATGCATTTTATATGATAAGTCATTTTTTAACGGATAAAAACTGGAAAAGAAGACATGCATACATTACCGGGACAGTGTAGAA
The DNA here is from genome assembly GCA_020205605.1 of Panax ginseng. Lineage (NCBI taxonomy): Eukaryota > Viridiplantae > Streptophyta > Magnoliopsida > Apiales > Araliaceae > Panax > Panax ginseng. The sequence continues at coordinate 21,637,110 of CM035146.1, read as the reverse complement.
CACTTGTACGGTGACATAATTTGCAGAAAGCCGTCCGAACTCAGTAGATCTGAAGAAGAGCTCTCAGATTTCCTTTACGGCGCAACATGGAATGACTTGAGAAAGCAACATGCAACATTAATAGCCACTCACAGTTGGCAGCAAGTCCATCTGCGGCTGCTACAGGTGTACCTTCGGCATCTCTACGTGGGTCCCACTCCTCCGTCTCGGTCCAGTTCAAGTTTCAACGAAGTTCTCAAAAGCTAAAAAAGCCAAATCAGAAATAAAAATGCTACGCGATTGAGCAGAATAGCTTACAATCTTGTTTTCTCAGATCCGACCTTGGGTCTGCACATCACTCATTGGTGTTCTTCTGATCACATGGTACACTATGTTGATGATCTCAGCTGTTATAAATCACACTCGGCAATACCTTACGTAGGTCCAATGCCGCCAATTCAGGGTTGTCACCCTAATCCTTACAGAATCCCGGGCGGGGGCATCATGCATTCTCAAAAGATCCCCGGTGGGGCATCACGCATTCAAATACACAATCCCCGGCAGGGGCATCGCGCATTTTCATATGTCGAAGTACATATCCCCGGCAGGGGTATCACACATTTTTCGCTGATGCACACGTCAGTGAAGATCAAACAAATCCCCGGCCGGGGTGTCACGCATTTTATGTTGATGCACAAGTCAATGAAGGTCAAACAACCTTGACAGTTTTCCCAATAGGGATGTTATCCGGTGACGTACATGTCACCGAAGGTCAGGCAACCCTGACAACACAAAATGTTTGCATTAACTCCAACAGAATATTGATATGTCTTGGCGATACAAACCAGGAAGGATCATCCTCATCGGGGATGACCGATGATGGAATATGTTATACACATCCCCAAACAGACAAGGCTACATCCATATAGAGTCTCTTGTACGTGAGAGATACATCTTCAGTGTAAAGTTTGTATCAAGGATTCAAGACTTTGGTGATAACCCCAATGTCAACAATCCCAAAGATTCCTGGTAGATGTGGATCGTACGTCCATGACAGTTCATCGGGCTGCTTATCTATTGCCATCTCGGTAGAAGCAACAGGGAGCTGGAAATCTTCCCACCATGTTGGTGAACAATCCAACAATCTATATGCATCATACATTTGCATCATGTTGTTGTACATGGCATCATGTTTATCTTATTTCATTTCAAGTATCTAGGATTCTTTATCATATCCATGCCATTGAATTGCAAGAATATGATAAAGAGGGGCATTTGTAGACACTCAAAAGTTTTTGCACACCTGTCACTAACATTGAAGGGGGGCTGATTCGTCTTTCAGAGATAACCCTGGAAGATAATGCAGTTCAAATACCAGAAATTCCACCTGAGAGGACAGTTATGTCTCGGAGATAACCCCGAGATGCTCGATTCCAGTCCCAAAAATAACACCAAGAATAGCAGTGCTAAACTTGGAGATAACCCCAAGGAATGCAGTCCTAGTTCCTGAGATAACTCTGGAAATGCTTGTTTCAAATTCATGCAATCAGCTTTAACCTCGGAACTCACATCGAGGCACTCAGTACAAAGACCTGGAGATAACACCGGGAAGACAGACACACCTCAGAGATAACCCTAAGGACCTTCAGTACTTCCAGCAGTCCAATCTCAGAGATAACCCTGAGCAATGTTTTCTTTATCAGCCCAAACTGGAGATAACCCTGGTGAGGGGTAAAATCGTCATTGTGACGCCCCCAAAATAGGTATATATCACCCATCTTGAGTTGCCAAATACATGGTACAAAATTCAAATACAACTTAATTATACAACAGTCGTGTAAAATACGATAAAACACAATCTAAGAGTTTTAATAAGAATATTGTCATCTAGACAATATCCACACTCAATGGAGTCCTCATTACATTTATTGTCACACTATTTTATAGAATAATGAGGACTACTAAAACAAACCATCCTGACCGCTCAATCCGCTTCCCGACTCGTCCCGGCTATATTCTCATTTCACAAGAGAACGATTGAAAGAAAAAGGTGAGCTCAACTAGCCCAATAAGAAATATTATGACTAAGATAATGCAGAATAATTTATCGTTAGCCTTCAACAGTGTTAAATTGATAAAATATAACTGCCATCAAGTTTAACTGCAGTGGAACAAGTAATCCATTAGAAGAGTCAAGTAGAGAATAAAATCTACTATCTTCTATGATTTAAAAGGTTTTTCATCACTTTTATCGTTGAGACTCAGCTTAATAAGTAAACCACATCATCCTTGCACTACGGCAAAGGATATTCATTAGTTTCACGACCACAACTTATCCATGAACTACGGGCCAAAGATATTCGTGTATTCATCAATCGTCATGATCATGCCAACAACTACCCATCAATTCACTATGGCCAATGAGGACTTTTACCACATCATTTGTAACATTACGGTCATGATTATACCGAATAATCCTTGGTCACAATCATACCAAGTCCATCTATGCACTACAGGCCACAGATGACTTTCAACATATTATAAACATGAGGATGATGACAATGATATAAGAATTCAATAAAACAAGTTCAAGGATAAATTTGTAAAGATTTATAATTTAATTTATCCAGAACTAAATAACGTCCAAATTGTCAACATGATACTGTTTTGTGGAGTAAAATTTAAGAATGCTCAGAAGAATATTTCCATGAAAAGATACTAGATGAAGCGCAAATATCAAGGATATTCCACTAATTTCATGGAGTATAGAAGACAAAACTTTAACCAACTGAGTATAATAGAATATATGAAATCTTAAATGGATTTTAGCCCGCGATGCGGTAATCCACGTAGATAGATCATTTCCATGATTTAATAAGGAATGAATATGAAGGATCATTCACCATGCATGCGGTAATCCACATAGACATGTTATTCCAACAGAATAATAAAGAATGGAATAACAGAAGAATTCACCAGACGTGCGTAATCCGCACAGACAGGTTATTCCAATAAAATAATAAAGAATGGAACCAGGTCATGTGTAACCCGCACAGACAGGATATTCCAAAAGAATAATAAAGAATAGAACCAGGTCATGCGTAATCCGCACATACAGGATATTCCAACAGAATAATAAAGAATGGAATAACAACATAATTCACCAGGCATGCGATAGACTGCACAGACAGGTTATTCCAACAAAATAATAAAGAATGAAATAAAATCCCTTACGAGTATTGAAAGAAAATAACTCTCTTCATGAATACGAAAGAAATAATAACCCTTACCTTATAAGAAATTAGATACTGGAATAGTGAGGTAACAGACTTCTCTTCTTCTTTTTCTCTATAATAATTGCTCTTGTGAGACTTAAGTTAATTGGTGAGAATGAAAGAAGAATGAGCTTCTATTTATAGGAAAATATAGTTTCGATAATTGTACGTTTTAGGGCTCGAAATATTATAGTATAATACCTTCCTCTTTTTCTTCATTTTTAATTTAGCCCTGCAAGTATTATCAAATTTGCACCACCTCCCCTAATAGTAAATAATGTGAATCAATAGTTATTCATGTTACTTAATAGTATAATCATGTGAAAAAGCTAATTACCATATAGTACCTTCATCTATACCTCTATTTTTAATTTAGTCAGGCAAATATTATCAATCTTGCACCACCTCCCATAATAGTACATGAATGTGAATCAATAGTACACACATGTGAACAAATAGTTATAAGCATATGAAATAATAGCAATTAATTGCTCATTTATCTGATTAATTTCCCAATTGGTCAATATAACCTATAGACATCAATTATTATCAAAATAAATGTCAATTTTTACTAACACTAATAATCCCAACACAATGGAACTATCAATTTCATCTTTAATCAACACAAACTTATTCATCATTAATATTATAACTCACAATATTTAACAACTAGGTCGTTCCCAGGAAAGAAGGGGCTTTTCGATAAGGATATCTCCTTATTGGTGCGCAATTAGGTGACCAAACCTCTCCTTGACAGAACTTCTAGACATTGTCAATATTGCAAATAATAATATGAATAACTTTGTCGTCTCAATTATTGATTTAATAATAATAAATATTATGCAGATGATACTGTGACAATAATTAAATCAATAATATGAGAGATATGATGCAGCAATTACTGTAGCAATAATTGAGTATAACCGAGTGACTTCTCACGTAATCATCAATAATCAATACCGTGTGTTACTATACAACCACACATATTACTGTACTTTTACTATTGGGTAGTTCAACAGTTTAACGGTAACACTTTCGCCGTTATTTTTATAAAAAGATATGTGACGCCCCCAAATCCAGGTATCTTCCAACCCGACTGATGGTGCTACACGGTGCTACAGTTCACATAAACATTCAATTGAAATGCCTCAAAAGAACGGATATGTCTTATATATATATCAAAAGAATATTTACATACCCCAGGTTCTTTACAACCAACACATTGTCTTTGTCATAATATCAATAATATTCCTTACAAACCAAAAACTATACTATTACATAAGCAATCTACGGGTTCACCTTTGCCTTCCCATTATCCTTATTTTGGATCCATCCATCATCTGCGTCTCGTTTTAGCTGCATTCATATGGTTCAAGCAAGAATGAGCCTAACTAGCTCAGCAAGTACAAAAATTCAAGGAAAATAGCATGCTTGAAACATAGGAATCGTATATCTTCAATAACTGGACAATAGTTACGAAGTACTATTGAAAATTTAAAATAGCACTTCTTTTCATTCAAAACATTTTACAGTTACAATATTCAGTAAAACATCAATTCCGATTAAAGACCGTAAGCATTTCATAAGTACTTTCAAAAGGACATCCCGGCACAAAGTCCGTAAGTCCGGTATAGCTTACGAGCACGTCTAGGTGATCAGCCTATAGTACTCTATGTTGATCAACACTACATTCATTAAACGTGTATACGTTTAAGTTGTGGTAACCTTACGTGCCTGTCATTTGACGACAAAACATTTTAGCATACTCCATCTACTTTTGAAAACCACAACAATATTAGTTTGGTAAATCCTTATCAACACGTGATAGAATAATATAGCATACTTTTAGCCGAAAAGATTGGCTTTGACATTCCTCAAATATTAACTCATGCGAAGAATACATGAATCATAAAGACTTGTCCAGATCGAACTAGAACAAGGGTTAGAGTACTTGCCTTTAGCGTCTGCTACAATTTATAACACGTGGACTTTACGTCTTTAAGGTCTCTATATTAGATGATAGCATAACATAGAACATTAGGTCATGAATGATCACATATGGTTTCTAAAGAATCTTACCCTACTTCTCAATCTAATTACGTATTAGATTTATTATTAAAGGTTCCGGCTTTCCATTACGTCATTCTCACATTCATAAGTAATTGGCTTAACTTAACTCTAAGTGTTCATGTTTAAGACTTAATCATGTCTTAACAATGTTTCTTTTAAAATCTTTGGTTAATGTTCATCCATTACTAAACATGTTCAACATGTAAACATTCATTACAATCTAGGTTATGAAGTTACGCCATTTGCGGATCTTATTGCTATTAGTCTTCTGTGCGTGCACATTTATGCGCCACCACTTACTCTTCAAAATCAGGGACTCTCGTGCATGGCATGAGTCTCTATGTTATATATCGCGCTACGACGTGACTCTCCAGGGGCTGATGGCCACTTTGGCACTGCGGCGTGGACTAATTTTCCTTGTGCTGGGGCCGCGGTGCCAGCTCTGTGCACTAGACATTTTGGACAGATTTTTCACAAGTTGAGATTCCCAGACTCGTAACTTCTTCGTTATAAGTCCGAATTGGCTCTTTTAAGAGCCTACGGTTCACAAATTATGTACTTTATGCGTTCATTCAAGAATTTTATCTATATTACTTCGTTTACTAAAATTCCACCTATTAGTCCATTTTTAATGAAAACGATAAACGTTCGTGAACGTTCAACGTTCGTTTCTTTGTTCTAAGTCGGAATCCGGCCATTTTCGAGTCCGGAACTCTATAATACCAAATATGACTTGCCTCCATTGAAAACCAACGTCTCTAATGCCAAACACAAAATATGACTTCCATTCCGAGAATTTCACGAATTCGACGATTATCGTCCAATCGTGCAATTCCGGCGAAACCTCAATATTAATCATTCCAAGTGGATTTTAATCAACATGTAGAAATTACAAGTTACTTATTACACCAACTTATTAACAATGTAGGTTTTCACTTATTTCTCTTATTATCTATAATTCTCATGCTTATGATAACAAAAGCTATTCTTCATAAGTTCATTAACTTTATTTAAGTTCAAGTTGCTTTCTCAACTTATTCAGCTTAAGTCCATTGCTTATCAACTTCTCCTATATTCTTAGTATCTAAGTTCATTAGATTACACTTCTCTTATCCTCGTAATATGTTAGAGATGAAGAGGACAAGATCATTTACCTTTGATGATTACTTCACTTGCTTTGGAAATCTACTAAGGAAAGGTTAAGCTCAAAGTGCTTATTGACTCTAACAAATAAGTTGTTTGAGAGAGAGTTGTTGGATGAAATAACAAACCCCAAATGAATGAAAAAGGCTTGCTATTTATAGAGCTTTCAAGGTTAGGGTAAATAGGTCATTATGTCATCCCACCTCCTTAAACTAACCTCCTTACTATTCATTGCTTATTAACCAAGTCTACTTGCTAACCACTCTTATTTACTTGGCCAATACAACACTTGGTCACCACACAAAAGGTTTGCACATCAAGTCTACCCATGGGTTGCCCCACGGATCCTCATTAGCTAATGGATCAAAGATTGGGCTTAATGCTCATTTAATTTAACTTATCCTTTGGGCTTGCTAATTAAAATAGCTTGGACTTCATTAACTAAATACATGGGCTTAATATAAATCCCACATAGGATCACATCTTATTCCTATTGGACTTATATTGTAAACCAAGTTACCTTAATTCATTTCATTAGGTTTTAATACCTATATTCCAAAATTAAGTCCTCATGCGAATTATTGCATTTTCCATACTTAGATTATTATTACATAATCTATCTCGCCTCGATATTCTAACATTACGTAATTCTCGGAAGTTCAAAAATAATTTCCGAGCGATAATCGGTGAATAGTGTTTTTTGTAAACTTTCTCGAAAAACAATTATTTTCGTCTTGGAAAATCAAACACTTTCATTCTCTTACGTGGTTCGAATACTACGATATTTCGACGTTTCTAGGTTATAGAACAACATACATCTTACTAACACATATAATAACAATTAATATTATTTTATTCAATATATAATTCTTTCAATTATTTTTACAAAGGATCCGAATTTCTCGGGCGTTACATTCTTCCCCCCTTATAAAGATTCTGTCCCCAGAATCTCGCCCTACATCACTCAAACAAAAGAGGGTAATTCTTTCTTATCTTTTCTTCAAGTTCCCAGGTTGCTTCTTCTACATCGTGGTTCTTCCATAACACCTTTACATACGATATTACCTTATTTCGCAGAACTTGTTCCTTTCTATCGATGATTTGAATTGGCATCTCTTTATATGTTAGATCCTTCTCAATTTGAATAGGCGCATACTCTATCACGTGCTTGTAATCCGGTTTGTAAGGACGTAGCACTGTAACGTGAAATACATTATGTATTCGCTCTAGGTCTGGAGGTAACGCTACCCTATAAGCTACCTCACCTACCCGTTCTTATACCTCAAAAGGTCCTATAAACCTTGGGCTTAGTTTTCCCTTCTTTCCAAAGAGTATCTTTCTTTTCCAGGGAGATACCTTTAGAAATACGTACGAGCCTACCTCAAATTCTCTATTCTCTAGATGTAGGTCTGCGTATTTCTTCTATTTGTCTTGAGCTGCTATAAGACACATTCGAATCAACTTCCCCACTCCCGCTATTTACTGCATCAATTCTGGTCCTAGCATCCGGCGTTCTCCCACTTCATCCCAATACAACGGTGTTCTGCATTTCCTTCCATACAAAGCTTCATACGGCGGCATACCTATGCTTGCATGATAACTGTTGTTATATGCAAATTCTACTAATGGTAGATGATCATCCCAACTACCCTTGAAATCCATGCTGCAAGATCTCAACATATCTTCTAACGTCTGAATTGTCCTCTCACTCTGTCCATCGGTTTGTGGATGATATGCCGTACTCAACTTCAACTGCGTCCCCAACTGCTCTTGAAGACTTCTCCAAAAGTTCGATGTGAATTGTGGGTCACGATCTAACACTATTAAAATAGGTGCTCCATGTCTGGAAATAACTTCCTTAACATAGAGTGTAGCTAATTGATCTATGTTGTACTTAATTCAAATTGGCAAAAAGTGAGCCGACTTCGTCAACCGGTCCACTATTACCCAAATCGCATCATATCCCTTCTGAGTCGTCGGAAGTCCCACCACAAAGTCCATCGTGATATGCTCCCACTTCAACTCTGGAATCTCTAGCGACTATAACAAGCCACTCGGTCATTGATGTTCGGCTTTAACTCTTTGACAAGTCAAGCACCTACTTAAATACTCGGCTATTTCTCTCTTCATGTTCGGCCTCCAAAAACTTCGTCGAAGGTCTTGATACATCTTAGTGCTACCAGGATGAATCGAGTACCTTGAACTATGAGCCTTTTGTAAAACTTGCTACTTTAATTCCGTCTCATTCGGAACCCAAATTCTTCCCTCAAATCTTAATAATCCCTCATTATCAAGACTAAACTTAATATCTTTTTCATTGGTCAACCACTTCTTCATCTGGTTACACTCATCGCTTTTGAGTTTGCACTTCCTTAACTCTCTCTACGATGGTAGACCAATCTCCGTCATAAGCAGGTCTCGATCCGCTTCAATTGGCAACTTCACCTCTAACTCCATCCTAGCCATCTCTGTTATTAACTCCACTTGAGTTGTTAACAAAGATAACTTTTCCCGACCCTTTCTACTCAAGGCGTCGGCCACTACATTGGCTTTTCCAGGGTGATACAGGATTTCACAATCGTAATCCTTTATCAACTCCATCCACCTTCTCTGTCTCATATTCAACTCCTTCTGTGTGAAGATATATTTTAGACTCTTATGGTCCATATATATCTCACACTTTTCCCCATAAAGATAATGTCGCCATATCTTTAAGGCAAACACCACCGCTGTAAGACCCCAACTTTTTGAATAAAGATTAAATTTTCTCGAAATATATTTTTGAATATTATGGTGTGGATTTGATATAATGTTATAGTTGTGGGTAATATTTACAAATTTTGCAAAGTACGCAAGTTGTTATATAATATTCGATTGGTCGGGGAATATTCGTTTTAACAGGGAATATTCGTACAACGACACAATCATTGGTGGACCCCATAACGGAATTATTGTCGGATTGAGAAAACGACAAAAATACTTTATGAAAATAACGGCGGAAGTTTTACCGTTAACTGTTGAACTACCCGGTAGTAAAAGTACAGAAATACGCGTGGTTGTATAGTAGCACACGATATTGATTATTGATGCTTACGTGAGAAGTCACCCAGTTATACTCAATTATTGCTATAGTAATTGCTGCATCATATTTATCATATTATTGATTCAATTATTGTCACAGTATCATCTGCATAAAATGTTTTTTTTATTAAATCAATACTTGAGATGACAAAGTTATTCATATTATAAATTTCAATATTTACAATGTCTAGAAGTTTTTTCAAGGAGAGGTTTGGTCACCTAATTGTGCGCCAATAGGGAGAAATCCTTATTGGAAAGCCCCCTCTTTCCTGGGAACGACCTGGTTGATAAATATTTTGAGTTATAATATTAATGATGAATGTTGTTCGGAGTTGAATTTGGAGATGCGGACGTGATATTTGAATCCAGAACGACGAAATTAGTAAAAATAGTCTATAAATACAAAAATTTTCAGGATTCACTATTTGGTCAAAAAGTTAACAGTTGACTTTTTTGGGAAAAGTCAAACTATGAAATTTAAAAATTTATATTTTTGATAAAAATAGTTTCACTATGTTGGAATTGTTTTTGTTAGTGAAAATCGACATTTATTCCGATGATAATTGATGTCTAGGGGTTATATTGATAAATCGGGTAATTTATCGGATAAATGAGCAATTAATTGCTACTAATTCACATGCTTATATAACTATTTGTTCACATATGTATACTATTGAATCACATTATTTACTATTAAGGGAGTTGGTGCAAGATTGATAATTCTTGCATGACTAAGTTAAAATGGAGGTATAGATGGAGGTACTATACTGTAATTCGTATTTTTCACATGATTACACTATTGATTCACATAATTGAACTATTGATTCACATTATTTACTATTAGGGGAGTTTGTGCAAGATTGATAATACTTGCAGGACTAAATTAAAAATGAAAGAAAAGTTATAGGTATTGTACTGTAATTTTCGAGCCCCAAAACGTGCAATTATCGAAACTATATTTTCCTATAAATTGAAGCTCATTCTTCCTTCATTTCTCACCAATTCACAAAAGCTTTAGAGCGATTATTATAGAGAGAAAGAAGAAGAGAAATCTGCTACCTCACTATTCCAGTATTCAGTTTTTTTCCAAGGTAGGGAATATTATTTGTTGTACCCGTAGGGAGTATTATTTCTGTCTTATCTATGAAGAGAACTTTTGTTATTCCATTCTTATTATTCTGTTGGAATAACCTGTATACGCGGGCTACCCTATACTTAGTGAAATTCTTTTGTTGTTCCATTCTTTATCATTTTGTTGGAACATCATGTCTATGCGTTCTACGCCGGACATGGTTCCGTCTTTATTATTCTGTTGGAATATCTTGTCTGTGCGTTCTACGCCGGACCTGATTTCGTCTTTATTATTCTGTTGGAATATCCTCATTCATGCGTTTTTACGCCGACTGATTCCGCTTCTTTATTATTCTGCTCAATATCCTCGTTTATGCATTTTACGCCTCTACTTCGATTCCGTCTTTATTATTTTGTTGAATATCCTCACATTTAGTGCGTTTTTACGCCGGACTGATTCCGCCTTTTATTATTCTGCTGAATATCCCGTACATGTATTTTACTACCGGACTGATTCCGTTATTTATTATTCTGTTGGAATAACCTACCTGTGCGGTCTATCGCATACCTGGTGATTTCTTTTGTTATTCCATTCCTTATTATACTCAGTTGGTTAAAGTTTTAACTTCTATACTCCATGAAATTAGTGGAATATCCTTGATATTTACGCTTCATCCAGTATCTTTTCATGAAAATATTCTTCTGAGCATTCTTGAATTTTACTCTACAAAGCAGTTTTATGTTGACAATTTGGACGTTATTAGTTCCTGGATAAATTAATTCTTGAACTTGTTTTATTAAATTCTTATATCATTGTCATCATCCTCATGTTTATATTTTGTTGAAAGTTATCTGTGGCCTATAGTGCATAGATGGACTTGGTATGATTATGACCAGGTATTATTCGGTGTAATCATGACCGTAATGTTACAAATGATGTGGAGAAAGTCCTTATTGGCCCGTAGTGCATTGATGGACAGTTGTTGGCATGATCTTGACCATTAATGAATACACAAATATTCTTGCCCCGTAGTGCATGGATAATTGTGGTCGTGATACTAAAGAATATCCTTGGCCGTAGTGTAGGGGTGATTCGATGATGTGGATTATTTATTAATCTGAGTCCCAGCGATAAAAGTGATGAAAAACCTTTTAAATCTTAAAAGATAGTTGATTTTATTCTCTACTTGACTCTTTTAATGGATTGCTTGTTCCGCTGCAGTTACACTTGATGGTTGTTATATTGTATCAGTTTAACACTGTTAAAGGCTAACGATAATATATTCTGCATTATCTTAGTCATAGTATTTCCTATTGGGCTAGTTGAGCTCACCCTTTTACTTTTATTGTTCTCTTCAGGAAATGAGAACGTAGCAGGGACTAGTCGGGGAACGGACTGACGGACCAGATGATAGCATTAGTAGTCCTCACTATTATGTGAAATAGTGTGATAATAATTGTAATGAGGACTCCTTTTGAGTTTGTATAATCTCTAGTAGACAATATTTGTATTCAAACTCATAGCTTATGTTTTGTCGTATTGTACACGACAGTTGTATTATTAAGTTGTATTTGAATTCCTGTACCATGTAAGTGGTGACCCATGCTGGGTGACATATACCTAATTTTGGGGGCGTCACAACCGCGGCCAGTTCCAGATCATGAGTAGGGGAAACTTTCTCATAATCCTTCAACTGCCTAGATGCATACGCAATGACCTTGCCATGCTACATGAGCACGCAACCTAGTCCTTTATGCGAAGCATCGCTATAAACTACGAAATTTCCTGTGTCATCGGGTAATGACAAAACAGGCGCTTCACTTAACTTCTTCTTCAGCTCTTGAAAACTATCTTCGCATTTCTCAGTCCATACATACTTCACCGTCTTCCTCGTCAAGTTAGTCAGTGGAGTGGCTATCTTTGAAAAGTCCTGTATGAACCTCCGATAGTAACCCGCTAACCCTAGGAAACTTCGTACCTCGATCGGTGTTTTCGGTTGTTCCCAATTCATCACGGCTTCCACCTTCGCTGGATCTATGGAAATCCCTTCGTGGTCAATAACATGACCTAAAAACTGCACCTTCTCTAACCAAAATTCACACTTAGTGAACTTCGCATATAACTTCTCCTTTCTTAGTGTCTCCAACACTATTCTTAGGTGTTCAACATGATCTTCTGGCGTCTTAGAGTAGACTAGAATATCATCGATAAACACCACAACGAACTTGTCCAAATATTGTTTGAACACTCTGTTCATCATGTCCATAAATGCAGCAGGTGCATTAGTCAACCCATATGACATCACCAGAAACTCGTAATGACCATACCGAGTCCTGAATGATGTCTTTGGCACATCTTCATTCCTAACCTTCAGCTGATGATACCCCATTCTTAAATCTATTTTGGAAAAATATTTTGCCCCCTTCAATTGATCAAAAAGATCATCCATCCTGGGCAATGGATATTTATTCTTTATCGTTAACTTTTTCAACTCTCGGTAGTTGATATAAAGTCTCAACGATCCGTCCTTCTCCTTGAAAAATAACACCGGTGCTCCCCACAGCGAAACACTCGGTTGAATGTACTTCCTATCCAATAATTCTTACAGCTGTACCATCAACTCCTTCATCTCCACTGGCGCCATACGATACGGTGCCCTAGAAACTGGTGCCACTCCTGGCACAATGTCTATTACGAACTCGGTCTTCCTATCCGGTGGAAGACCCGGTAACTTACTTGGAAATACATCTATGAACTCACTCAATATAGGTATTTATTCCATGGTCGCTCCCACTCTCTGGGTATCAACCACATGACACAAATAGCCTACACACCCCTTCCTAAATAATTTCCTAGTTTGTGTCATGGTAAGAAAACACGAACGTCCCGGCGATTTATTCCCGTAAAATATTACATGAGATTTAACTGGTGTTTTAATATTTACGCATTTCTTTTGACAATCTATAATTGCCCCATGATTTATCAACCAATCCATTCCGAGAATTACATCGAATTCTCCTAACTTTATCGGTATCAAATCTACCGATAATTTACAACCTCGAATGTCTACGTAACAACTTCTATGAATATCTTCAACAGGAATTATCTCCTCGCTTGCTACCTTAATGTTCAAAGGTATAGGCAACTTTTCGGGAAGTAGTCCTAGTCGTCTAGCAAAATCATATGCGATAAATGAACAAGTAGCACCCGAGTCAAATAGTACGTATGCATTTAAGTCGTTGATCAGAATAATACCTGCAACTATGTCCCCCGAAGCCATCGCATCCTGGACAGTCATAATAAAGGTACGAGCCATCGGCCTACCCGGCTGTGCTGGGCCCCCAATAGTTAACTTACCACTATTGGCGCCCTTTTACACGTCTGTCCCCTTCTTTGGGCAGTTCTTTGCCATATGGTCCGTAGACCCACATACAAAGCACCCATGATTCTTCTTGAAGCTTGGGCGGGTTTAGCAATATGCCCTCCTATCCACAAGATAACACACGGCCTTACCTTTGAGACAGACTCCTAAATGAGTCTTCCCGCAGGTCTTGCAGGCCTCCATCTTCCTTTTCAGGTCCCTTAGTTTCACTTCGGGATTCCCTGAACTACTCACCTTCGGCTTATACCCTTCGCCACTCCCGCTGGCACCTTCGATCTTCACTCCTCCATCTATCTTCCCTTTACTTTTCTTGTCCTTATGGTATTGGCTCAACGCCTCGCTACCACCTTCGGCAATTATTGCCTTCTCTAACACAATTCCAAAGGAAGTACTTTGGAATATAGAGATACGATTATAGAGCCAGGGTTTCAAGCCCTGCTCGAATCATCGAGCTTTCCTCACCTCGGTATCCACTTGATGTGGAGCGAACCTTGCCAGTTCATTAAACTTGGCGGCATACTGGGGAATCGTCATGTCCCCTTGTTTTAAATCGAGAAATCGCATCTCCATCCTTCCTTGCATGCTTATGGGAAAGTAGTTCTCGTAGAATATTTCCTTGAACCTCTCCCACGTTATAACATCTATTCCGGCCCTCGCCTGATTGGCCTCCCACCAAAAGTTGGCCTCTCCCTTCATCATGTAGGTTGCAAAGGCAACCTTTTGGGCCTCATCGACATTTGCTATTATAAATGCCTTCTCAATCTCCCTAACCCATATTTGGGCTTTGATAGGGTCTGTAGTTCCCTTGAACTCCGGCGGACCTTCACTCTTAAAGTCCTTAAATGTAGTAGCTCGTACTACGCCAGGATTTACGGGGATATTAGCCCCAGTGTGGTTAAATGTTGCGGTTAAAAGGTTCAAAAATTCTTGCATGGGGTTAACCGGACCTCCCTCCGGTTGATTCGTGTTCACACCTTGGGTACGTGGTACTCTTCTTGGCGGCATTTTGCTGTTACAACAAACACATATTTCGTTATTATACAATTCTTGTCATTAAGTTATTATTCCATGCTAAACAATAACTTACACATTCATTACTCAACATTTTTTGAAAATGAAAACTTATATTAATTCATTGTAGTATAATACTACATTGGTTACACAGCCCAAGCTGGATACATTACTTTCCCGCTATTGCTTTCCAAAAATTGGGAATTACAAAAGACTACCCTTGATTATACAAAAGAGAGTTTTGCGTCACTACTAGATACACAAATATGTACATACCTAACTATTCTAACAACTACTTGATCATATCTGCCTTAAGGCATTCTCGAAATCTGCCTTGGAAAGACCGGCAATAATATCACGGCTGATAGTATGCCTTGTCTACCCTGTCTCTACCGGATACCCAGCTACCTGTAACTGGAAATCCTCATGAGAACTCCTATGAATATAGGACATCCTCCCTATCTTCTGTTTCTTGGTCTTTAGCTCACTCCTAAGTTCAAAGACCTCCTGTTTTAGCTCATGGACCTTGTCCTTAGCCAAAACTCTCTCGTCATGTTCCTACTCCCACAAGGACTCCACGTCCGTCTTTTCCTCTATAACCGCTTGGAGCTCCGTCTTTATCTCCTTGACCTCCTGACAGTAGTGTACGTTCCTATCTATCACTGACATGAACAGTGACATCATTTACTCCCCTGGAGTTATCTCTACTGCTATAGCCACTGGATTAAAGGATACTACCTCCACTTCTTCTTCCAACTTGCCGTCAAATACCGACATGAGGTCTAAGCTTTCAAAGTCTCCAGACACCACCACAACTATCTCAGGATCTGCTGCTATAGGGTTCGGTATGATTTCTATTTGGTTTATCGACCCTTCACTGACTACCTGCACATCTCTATTTTCACCTGACATCTATAACAACACAAAGAGTTGATTAGTAAACGTTATTAGAATAATAAAAACACATAACATATATAATGCATTTTTATAAGGTTAACTTACATCTTTTTATTCTTTGACTTTTCTTAAGGTTATGACTTAAGGTTTTTACTTCCCCCCTTAAGTTTTATAACCTAATGCTTTGATACCAACCTGTGACGCCCCCAAATCTGGGTATCTTCCAACCCGACAGATGGTGCTACACTTTTTACAGCAGTTCACATAAACATTCAATTGAAATGCCTCAAAAGAACGGATATATAGTATATATATATATATATATATATATATATATATATATATATATATATATATATATATATCAAAAGAATATTTACATACCCTGTGTTCTTTATAACTTGACACATTGTCTTTGTCATAATATCAATAATATTCCTTACAAACCAAAAACAATACTATTACATAAGTAATCTCTGGGTTCGCCTTTTGCCTTCCCTTTATCCTTGCGGATCAATCGATTAAGCTTACTGTCTTAATTTAGTCATAAATCATATGGTTCAAGCAAGAATGAGCCTAACTAGCTCAAAGAAGTACAAAATTCAAGGAAAATAGCATGCTTGAAACATAGGAATCGTATATCTTCAATAATCGGACAATAGTTACGAAGTACTATTGAAAATTCAAAATAGCACTTCTTTTTCATTCAAAACGTTTTACGATTACAATATTCAAGAAACATCAATTCCTAGGTTCAAGACTCGTAAGCATTTCATAAGTACTTTGAAAAGGACATCCTCGACACAAAAGTCCGTAAGTCTTGTATAGCTTACGAGCAACGTCTCGGGTGATGATCGACTATAGTACTCTATGTTGATCAACACTACATTCATTAAACGTGTATACATTTAAGTTGTGGCAACCTCACGTGACTGTCGTTTGACGACAAAACATTTTAGCATACTCCATCTACTTTTGAAAACCACAACAATATTAGTTTGGTAAATCCTTATCAACACGTGATAGAATAACATATCATACTTTTAGCCGAAAGGATTGGCTTTGACATTCCTCAAATACTAACTCATGCGAAGAATACATGAATCATAAAGACTTGTCCAGATCAAACTGGAACAAGGGTTAAAGTACTTGCCTTTAGCGTCTGCTACAATTTATAACATGTGGACTTTACGTCTTTAAGGTCTCTATATTAGATGATAACATAACATAGAACATTAGGTCATGAATGATCACATATGGTTTCTAAAGAATCTTACCCTACTTCTGAATCTAATTACATTTTAGATTTGTTATTAAAGGTTCCGGCTTTCCATTACGTCATTCTCACATTCATTAGTAATTAGCTAAACTTAACTTTAAGTGTTCATGCTTAAGACTTAATCATGTCCTAACAATGTTTCTTTTAAAATCTTTGGTTGATGTTCATCCATTACTAAACATGTTCAACATTTAAACATTCATTACAATTTAGGTTATGAAGTTGGTATTTAAGGCGCTGCTATTTATTGATCTTGGTCTTGTACATTGGCCACCACTTACTCCTCAAAAAAATCGGGACTCTGCATGCCATGCGAGTCTCTATGTTATATGCCTCGCTATGGCGTGACTCTCCAGGGGCTGATGGCCACTTTGGCTATGCCATGGCGTGGACTAATTGCCTTGTCTTTGGCAAGCATTTCTGTTCACATCACTAGACATTTTGGACAGACTTTTCACAAGTTGAGATTCCCGGACTCGTAACTTCTTCGTTATAAGTCCGAATTGACTCGCTCAAATCCCAACCCCAAATCGCCATGGATTCGGTTTGCTAATCATTCTATATAACTTTTATGAAGATATAAACATAAATTGTTTATACATTACATTACACACTATTCCCCAAGGTCGAGTAACCTTAACTTATACACATTTCATAAACTATTTATTACATAACAATATTTATCACAATACGCTATTACAAACTAGTCAAGACTTTTATAACCCAAGTCGAACTTGGCTTTAATCGCTTCCCTCAGATCCTAACGCTTTTCCTTTATCTCGCAATGTTTTATCATGATATAGCAAGGGTGAGCATGAAAGTTGCCCAAAGAAGTTTAAATACAACAATATAAGGATATATCATGATCAAGAGTATGAATAATAAGTCGCTATAATTCATCAATATAATTGAGAACTAGCAGAACAAACTTTTGACCGAACAAGTTTTAAACATGAACAAACATTTCTAACCAACTGGTAATGAAGGTGATCACCTTTTCACCCGACTTATATATACAAGATGTACAGAGTACAATTTTCATGGCAATCAAAGAATGATTTAACCATAAGCTTGAATAAAACACTCTTATTAGAGTTAAGTTAAGTAAATACAAACTTGCTCGAACTGCTTGATTACCGCAACGCAATTTATAACGCTTTATCCAAGACCTAATATTAATAATATAGATCTCCAATATTAGAATAATATCATCACAAGATAATATTGTTATATTTATATACAAAGAATAACCTAAACACATAACACATAACCCTATCGTCTATACAAAGACATAAGACTTAATATCGTGTCAAACTATTTCAAATCCGACTTAAAACTAACACCATTCTATCATCCCCGATTTGCCTAGTTTGACAATACTCGAGTTTAAGTTCAATTAAACTCCCGCTTAAACACTTAACAATTATCACAGATAATTTTCTTATCACCAAAAACATTTTTTTCTAGGCTCGTAATAATTTTCTGAATAATTATTACCATTTATCATGATTTTCCAATCATTAATATCGATTTAAATTTAAATACCACAATATTCATTAATCATTAATATTCATTTAATATAAAATATTAATAAAAATCATAACATAATATTATAATATAATTATAATATTTCAAAATATTTTTAATACCTTAAAATCATAATTATATGATTTTTAAACACTTAAATCCATTATCCGATAATTGATATTAATATTAAAATATTAATATTTCCATGCCAAAATATCAAAAGTTATATTTTATAACTTAAAATATTTTTATAACACTTAAATCATATTTAAATGATTTTTAAATCATTAATTTATTTTTCCTTAATTTATTTAATATATTTATTAAATAAAATTAATTACCATTAATAATAAATTATTAATGAAATTTATCACAAAATATTAAAAGTCATCAAAATAACTTAAAATATTTTCTTTTACCATAATATTATTTTTCATGATTTTTCATGAATTAAAACTATTTTTCATAATTTATTTAATATTATAATTAAATAAATAAATACCTTTTATATTCCCAAAAATATTAAATATTTATGAAATATACTCAAAATAGTTAAAAACTATTTTTCAGAATTTAAAATAATTTTTCATAATTTAATATGTATTTTTAATAATTAAAAATCATTTTTTCTAATTTTAATTCATTTTCCTAAAATAGAAAATAAATCAATCACTAGTATTCCTATAAGCGGCACGTAACTGTCGCTATAGGTGTTCTTGGTGTTCTTAGTGTCTACCCAGAAATCCTTGTCAGACTTCGAGGTTGCTACTTTGACAAACATTTAATCCATGCTACACTTGATTTCTGGTCTGCTAATGCTGATAGTTATGTAGTATGAGTGTAATACTACAATTAATGACCGATTTCATGTCCATACAACATCGATCGTAGAGATTTAAGCTCTCAAAATCGCTGTCGATGTCGTTTCATCGCTTTTCGGGTTTACCAGAATCGAGGGTACCCACTTTGATCTTTATACTTTCATGGCTCGAGCTTGTTATGAGTGATATTAAGGTTCATGATTTTAGTAATGATGTAAGGGTACAACATCCCATTAATGTATCCGACTAACAACAACAAGAAATGAGATTTTAATCAATCCAAACTACATGTCGTGTTGGTTCTTGAAGATTCTGGGTTTTCCGTAATCTTTATCCAAGCAATGGGTAATCGAGGTTTGACCTCATATTCTAATCACTATGATACTTGATCTAGGTGATCTAATGGTTTGAGTATATAGTCCTTATACCGCTCACAATATCTAACCAACACAATGGCCAAAACAACAAAAAAACCAACAAGATCAAGAGCTTTGAACATCTTGTCAGACCTTCTGGGAGAATTCTGGGTTACCCAGAATTCATTTCTCGTGAACGGTCAACGGTCTTTGACCGGTCATATCTCTCAGTCCATTCATGATCTGATCATGTTTCTTGTTTCAGAGCACAGTCGACATGACATAGAACACATATATAACTTAAAACATAACAAACATTTAATAGAAAAAGATCTAGAGGCTCTGACATTCGTTGTCAGACCTCAACTTTAAAATTTTTCCAGATTTTCAAAAATGTAAGATTTGAGCTCTTTAATGTTATGGATCATGGATTTATCAACCTAGATCATCAATTGACACCTTATTACATATCTTTGAACAATCAATTACAACTTTTAACAACAAATCATGAGATTTCGAATTTTAGGGTTCATATACCTCTTTATGCTTTGATTTTAATCTTCGCTCTCCAACTGCTTTATGGATGATCTTGAGTCGCTTTCTGGACCTCGATCCACTACTGATTTTCGTGGGTTTGTGAAAGAGAGAGAGTTGGTGAGAGCAAAATGCAAAATGGCTAAGTTTTATGAACTTTCTCTCTCTAAATCTTATATATAATGCTTTGATTCATGCATGTTGCTTCAATTTCTACCGAGTCAATGATTTGATTCTTTGAGAGATTTTATGTTGCAAAGTCAAAAGAGTTGGTGACCTAATAAAGTGATAGCCATTTTTGCAAATTAACATATAAAAATCCCATAAAGGGCATTTAGGTCATTTCTAATTTTTTCAAGAATTTGAACTTTATGAAACCCTTAGGTTTAGGTTTTGTGCAAATCTAAGATTTAGGGTTTAGACAAATTTAGGTTTAGGTTTTATCCCTTAAATATTAAGTAACTTGGATTTCAAAAATTTTCTAATTAAATTTTAAAATATAGAAAATTTTGATTTCTAATTATAATTAGGGCTTCCTAATTATATCATAATTTTCTAATCATGAATCATTATTTGCTAATTAGGACTATTTTATCCTAATTAAAATTGCTAATTACGCAAGTAGGGTCAAAATGGTCATTAGGTTTTCAACCCACAATTTAGGGTTTTTAAAATAGAAAATAATTTTCTAATATAGAAATTAAATATTCGTAATTAGATTAGGTTTTTCTAATTACTTAACATTAAATTAGAATTAATATATCCTAATTAACATTAAAAGTATTCAATTAACACTTTCATTTTTCCTAATTATAAATTAGGGTTTCAAATCCATCATTAAGGTTCCTAACTTTAAAAGTTTAAGTTCGATAATTTGAAATTAGGGTTTGCTAATTAATTAAGCTGCTACCCTAATTAATATATATAATAATAGCAAGCAGAGAGCATTATAATTCTCCATTAATTTCCCATTAGGGCTTCAATTTATCGTAATCAAACTAGGGTTTTCAGATCAAGTATTAGGGTTTCAGATTTGAAATTAGGGTTTTGTAATCAATTTGTTAAGATTAACCCTAATTAATCTTATAGTTATTTATACTTATGCCATTAAGTTCTCGATTTAGGGTTTCATAAACCAATTAGGGTTTTGATTCCTAAATCAAACTAGGGTTTCCAAAACCGATTTTTAGGGTTTCTTATCGACGTTAGGGTTTTCTAATCTAACGTTGTCGTTTTAATATATTCTTAGGTTTGACACGTATATAATTTATCCGTCAACCTCGACCTTAACCACATTCTCGAACACGTAATATAACCATAACACGTAACTTAATCACATAAACACTTAATCTTGAATAATTCACCTATATCCTTCACCGAATTTTGAAATTCTCAAAATTCAATCCCAAAATAACATCAAACGATACACTTATTTTCTATCTAGGTTCAATATTTGACCTTAAATCAATCATTTAAGATTTTAATAAATTGTCCAAATTCTCAAGTTATCAAACCTCCTTACTATTCATTGCTTATTAGCTAAGTCTACTTACTAACCACTCTTATTTACTTAGCCAATACAACACTTGATCACCACACAAAAGGTTTGCCCATCAAGTCTACCCATGGGTTGCCCCATGGATCCTCATTAGCTAATGGATCAAAGATTGGGCTTAATGCTCATTTAATTTAACTTATCCTTTGGGCTTGCTAATTAAAATAGCTTGGACTTCATTAACTAAATACATGGGCTTAATATAAATCCCACATAGGATCACATCTTATTCCAATTGGACTTGTTTTATAAACCAAGTTACCTTAATTCATTTCATTATGTTTTAATACCTATATACCCAAATTAAGTCCTCATGCGAATTATTGCATTTTCCATACTTAGATTATTATTACATAATCTATCTCGCCTCAATATTCTAATGTTATGTAATTCTCGGAAATTCAAAAATAATTTTCGAGCGATAATCGGTGAATAGTTTTTTTCGTAAACTTTCTCAGAAAATAATTATTTTCATCTTGGAAAATCAAACACTTTAATACTCTCACGTGGTTCGAATACTACGATATTCCGACGTTTCTAGGTTATAGAATGACATACATCTTATTAACACATATAATAACAATTAATATTATTTTATTCAATATATAATTCTTTCAATTATTTTTACAAAGGATCCGAATTTCTCGGGCGTTACAAGATAATTCTGTCATTTTCTAATTACGACAATACTTCTGTTATGGGGTCCACCAATGATTGTGCCATCGTACGAATATTCCCTATTAAAAAGAATATTCCCCGACCAATCGAATATTATATAACCACTTGCTTACTTTGCAAAATTTGTAAATATTACCCACAACTATAACATTATATCAAATCCACACCATAATATTCAAAAATATATTTCAAGAAAATTATTCTTTATTCATAAAAGTTGGGGTCTTACAACCTCCCCTTCTTATGAAATTTCATCCTCGAAATTAGTGTACGTACATGATATATCAAAGAGGTGAGGATATCTTGACTCCATCTCAGATTTTAACTCCCAGGTCATTTCTTCCACATCGTGGTTTCTCCACAAAACTTTGACTTGAGGTATAACCTTGGAGCGTAGAATATGATCCTTCTTATCCAAGATTTTAACAGGTAACTCTTCATATGTTAAATCTTCCTCTATCTCGTCTGGTTCTAATTCAATAATGTGGTTCCGGTCTTTCATATATTTACGTAATATAGATATGTGAAAAACATTATGAACACGAGACATAATTGGCGGTTTCCTACTCCTACTCGATCGAGGATTACAAATGGGCCAATGAATCGAGTATTGCGCTTTCCTCTCTTTCTAAAGCTCGTAACTCCCTTCCATGGAGCAACACATAATAACACATGATCTCCAATATCGAATTCCACGTCCTTTCGATGAAGATCAGCATAACTCTTTTGTTGATCTTGTGAGGTTTTTTTACGTTGTCGGATCGTTTGAATCTTTTTCGTAGTCATACGTACCAACTCCGGTCCCAACAACGTTGCTTCACCCACCTCATCCCAGCATATTGGAGAACGATACTTTCTTCCATACAACACCTCAAATGGAGCCATGCCAATACTTGCTTGATAACTGTTGTTGTAGGAAAACTCCACCAATAGTAAGAACTTGTCCCAACTTCCTTTGAAGTCAAGGACATAGAGTCTTAATAGATCTTCAAGAGTTTAAATAGTCCTCTCCGACTGCCCGTCCGTCTAAAGATGATATGCCGAGCTAAATCATAAATCCGTGCCCATAGCTTTTTGCAAACTAACCCAAAATCTTGGAGTAAATCTTGGGTCTCGATCAAAAACTATGGATACGGGCATACCATACAGTCTTACAATCTCGTTTATGTATATACGAGCAAGACGTTCAGGTGTATAAGTTTCTCGTATAGGTAGGAAATGAGCACACTTGGTCAATCTATCAACAATGACCCAAATTGCATCTATGCCTTGAGAAACCTTGGGAAGACTAGTAACGAAATCCATAGTAATGTGCTCCCACTTCCATTCTGGAATTTCAAGTGGTTGCAATGGACCTTTTGGTACTTGATGCTCCGCCTTGACTCGTTGACAAGTTAAACATCTTGAGATAAACTCCGCTATCTCTCTCTTCATATTGCTCCACCAAAATGTATGTCAAAGATCAAGATACATTTTGGTACTCCCAGGATGGATTATAAACGGTGTGTTGTGCACCTCCATCATGATTTTATACTTTAAATCAGGGTTGTTAGGAACACAAAGTCTGGAGTTGACTCGAAGTATTCCTTCTTCATCGATTTTTTCTTCTGGCATAACACCTTCTTGTACTTTCTTCCTCATACGTATCAGCTCCAGGTCTGTAGCTTGAGCAGCTTTAACTTTATCGATTAAAGTCGGTTCTACTCGTATATTCGCCATCATCACATGGGTCCCTGGAGTCTTTAACTCTATCCCCATCCTTTGTAAGTCATATAAAATGGGCCTTTGCGTTGACTATAATGCACTCGTACCCGCATATGATATTCTACTCAATGCATCAACTACTACGTTCGTTTTTCCAGGATGGTATTGAATGGTATGATCGTAATCTTTCAATAACTCAAGCCATCATCGTTGCCACATGTTGAGTTCCTTTTGAGTGAAGAAATATTTAAGGCTTTTATGATCCGTATAGATCTCCACCTTCTCTTCATACAGGTAATGCCTTCAAATCTTAAGCGCAAAAATGACAGTTGCCAACTCTAGATCATGAGTAGGAAAATTCCTCTCATATTCTTTGAGTTTTCATGAGGCTTAGGATGACTTTCCCATGTTGCATTAGAACACATCCTAACCCTTTTCCTGAAGCATCACTGTAGATGAAAAATCCCTCCGAGCCAGATGGTATTGTCAGAACAGGTGCTGAAATGAGTCTCCTCTTGAGTTCTTGAAAACTCTTCTCACATTCCTCGATGTAATCGAATTTTGTATCTTTTCGAGTCAGCTGAGTTAATGGAGTAGCGATTCGAGAAAACATTTCTACGAATCTCCGATAATAACCAGCTAAGCCGAGAAAGCTACGTACTTCGATCACTGATTTAGGTTGCTCCCAGCTTTGAATTTCTTCAATCTTTGTTTGGTCAACAGATATCCCATGATTTGATGTCACGTTCCCAAGGAATGCAACTTTCTCAAGACAGAACTCTCATTTCTTCAACTTGGCATATAGCTTGTTTTCACGAAGCTTTTGGAGTATCAGCCTCAAGTGTTGCTCATGGTCTTCACGGGTTTTGGAGTATATGAGGATGTCATCAATAAAGATGACCACAAAGTGATCCAAATATTCCTTGAATACTAGGTTCATCATATCCATGAAGGCAACAAGAGTATTAGTCAATCTAAAAGACATGACTAAGAATTCATAATTCCCTTACCTTGTTCTGAAAGCAGTCCTTGGAATGTCATCAGTTTTACTCTTCAACTGATGATATCCGGAACGAAGATCAATCTTTGAAAATAATTTGGCTCCTTGCAACTAGTCAAACAACCTTATGAAAACAATCAATTTCTGCATGATGAGTAGTTAACCAATCAATCCCTAGAATTACGTCAAATGCAAGTATTTTCAATGAAATAAGGTCGACAGGTAATGTGAGGGTACCGATTTGAACCAAACAAGACTTATAAATAGTGGATGTAATGAAGGTTTCTCCCAACGGAGTTTCAACAGATAAGTCAAAGTCTAATTTCTCTGGAGTCAAATTTAAACGTTGAGCGCAAGTAGGAGAAATAAAAGAATGGGTAGAACCGGTATCAAATAAGATATAGACTTCGCTAGAGTTTATGATTAGCTTACCCGTGATCACCTCATTTGGATTCCTCACTTTTTGGGAGGTTACGACAAACGCTCTCCCTTAAACTACCGATTTTATCTTGTCTGGATGGCATTTGATGCCTCTATCCCAGCTGGACTTGACTTCAGTGCACGACAAAATCGGGCAAGGTGACCTTCTCTTCCACAATTGTAACACGTTTTAAACTGTTGCGCAAAGTTTGGACGGATGTGTCCCTTCCCTCCGCATTTGAAGTATATGATAGGTGGTCGTTCTCCTTCTTTAACAACGGGTGTTGGTGCTGAAGTCTTTACATCATTGCTGAATCTCCTCTTCTTGAAATGTCCATTCTTATTATCTTGGCCATGATTACCACCGAAGTGGTTACCATTTCTGGCATGTTGATTCCCTCCACGTTTGTTGTCACCGCTTCTATGACTGCCACCACCGGTATTATCATTTTGTTTACCGCTTCTCTTGGTTGGGTTGACTTCGCTCGCGCGCTTCCAATAATCGAGCCCTATTTACAACATCCGAATACAAACACAGTTTATGAGAAATTAGATATTGACGTATCTCGGGTTTTAACCCTCTTAGCTTCGTACTGTGACACGGTCATATTGTTCTGCTCCAACTTGATGAACTCTACCTCTTTCATGTGACGAATACTTTTGGGAAAGTACTTTTCGTTGAATAGTTCTTGGAACTTCTCCCAAGACATCTTTAGTGCGGCAGGTTGAGTACGCTTTACTGATTCCCACCAGTAATCTGCCTCTCCTCGCAACATAAAGGTGGCAAACGGAACTTTTTGCTCTTCGGAGCATCCCAAGACATCGAATATCTTGGTGATCTACTTTATCCACGCTTCCGCCTTAAGAGGTTTTGGCTCTCCAATAAACTCTGATGGTCCCAGCTCCTTGAACTGTTTAGCGGTGACCGTCTGAGAGTTTCCAGTGTTTCCACCTATATTTTGTACAGGAGCCGCTCTCGCCTGATGTTGCATGAATTGCATAAAGCCTCTGAACATTCCATCGTTCATCATTGGGTCAGTGTTGTTGTTTGTATGAGGATTGTCGACTTTCTGATGCACATTATCCTGATTATTAATCTATGGAGACTCAACAGTCTCCTGTTCTCCATTGTTATTCTCAACATTCTCGGATGTCATTTTCAAATACTGCCACAAAACAAAGGTTAATTGACATGCAACATATTACACATATACTCTGACCAACCAATTAAATACCAAATAAACTTAAGTAGGTCATACTAGTGAAGGAATTCCCCGTCTCTCCCCTCCTAGTTCTAGTCTCACATCTTAGCCAGGGATCATATCTCTAAGCTTTGATACCAACTGTGACGCCCCCAAAATAGGTATATATCACCCATCTTGAGTCGCCAAATACATGGTATAAAATTCAAATACAACTTAATTATACAACATTTGTGTAAAATACGACAAAACATAATCTAAGAGTTTTAATAAGAATATTTTCATCTAGACAATATCCACACTCAATGGAGTCCTCATTACATTTATTGTCACACTATTTTGTAGAATAGTGAGGACTATTAAAACAACCATCTAGACCTCCAATCCATTCCCCGACTCATCTCAGCTATATTCTCATTTCCTGAAGAGAACAGTGAAAGAAAGGGTGAGCTCAACTATCCCAGTAAGAAATATTATGACTAAGATAATGCAGAATAATTTATCGTTAGCCTACAACTGTGTTAAACTGATAAAATATAACAACCATCAAGTTTAACTGCAGCGAAATAAGCAATCCATTAGAAGAGTCAAGTAGAGAATAAAATTTACTATCTTCTATGATTTAAAAGGTTTTTCATCACTTTTATCGCTGAGACTCAGCTTAATAAATAAACCACATCATCCCTGCACTACGGCCAAGGATATTCATTAGTTTCACGACCACAACTTATCAATGCACTACGGGCCAAGGATATTCGTATATTCATCAATCGTCATGATCATGCCAACAACTATCCATCAATGCACTACGGCTAATGAGGACTTTTACCACATCATTTGTAACATTACGATCATGATTATACTGAATAATCCCTGGTCATAATCATACCAAGTCCATTTATAAACATGAGCATGATGACAATGATATAAGAATTCAATAAAACAAGTTCAAGGATAAATTTGTAAAGATTTATAATTTAATTTATCCAGAAATCAATAACGTCCAAATTGTCAACATGATACTGTTTTGTGGAGTAAAATTCAAGAATGCTCAGAAGAATATTTCCATGAAAAGATACTAGATGAAGCGCAAATATCAAGGATATTCCGCTAATTTCATGGAGTATAGAAGACAAAACTTTAACCAACTTAGTATAATAGAATATATGAAACCGCAAATGGATTTTTTCCCGCCATGCGGTAATCCACGTATATAGATCATTTCCACGATTTAATAAGGAATGAATACGAAGGATCATTCACTATGCATGCGGTAATCCACATAGATAGGTTATTCCAACATAATAATAAATAATGGAATAACAGAAGAATTCACCAGGCGTGCGTAATCCGTACAGATAGGTTATTCCAACAGAATAATAAAGAATGGAACCAGGTCATGCGTAACCCGCACAGACAAGATATTTTAATAGAATAATAAAGAATGGAACTAGGTCATGCGTAATCCGCACAGACAGGATATTCCAACAGAATAATAAAGAGTAGAATCACAACCCTTACGAGTATTGAAAGAAAATAACTCTCTTCATGAATACGAAAGAAATAATACCCCTTACCTTAGAAGAAACTGGATACTGGAATAGTGAGGTAGCATACTTCTCTTCTTCTTTCTCTCTATAATTTCTCTCTAATAATTGATCTTGTGAGACTTACTCAATTGGTGAGAATGAAAGAAGAATGAGCTTCTATTTATAGGAAAATATAGTTTTGATAATTGCACGCTTTTGGGGCTCAAATATTACAAAGATAATACCTTCCTCTTTTTCTTCATTTTTAATTTAGTCTTGCAAGTATTATCAAACTTGCACCACCTCCCCTAATAGTAAATAATGTGAATCAATAGTTCATTCTTGTGACTTAATAGTATAATCATGTGAAAAAACCAATTACAGTATAGTACCTTCATCTATACCTCCATTTTTAATTTAGTCACGCAAGTATTATCAATCTTGCACCACCTCCCCTAATAGTACATGAATGTGAATAAATAGTACACACATGTGAACATATAATTATAAACATGTGAAATAGTAGCAATTAATTGCTCAATTATCCGATTAATTACCCGATTGGTCAATATAACCTCCAGACATCAATTATTATCGAAATAAATGTCGATTTCAACTAACACTAATAATCCCAACACAATGGAACTATCAATTTTATCTTTAATCAACACGAACTTATTCATCATTAATATTATAATTCACAATATTTAACAACTAGGTCGTTCCTAAGAAAGAGGGGGCTTTCCAATAAGGATTTCTCCTTATTGGCGCACAATTAGGTGACCAAACCTCTCTTTGATAGAACTTCTACACATTGTCAATATTGCAAATAATAATATGAATAACTTTTTCGTCTCAATTATTGATTTAATAATAATAAATATTATGCAGATGATACTGTGACAATAATTGAATCAATAATATGAGAGATATGATGCAGCAATTAATGTAGCAATGATTGTGACTTCTCACGTAAGCATCAATAATCAATACCGTGTGCTACTATGCAACCACGCGTATTACTATACTTTTACTACCGGGTAGTTCAAGAGTTTAACGGTAACACTTTCGCCGTTATTTTTATAAAAAGATAATTATGTCGTTTTCTAACTATGACAATACTTCCGTTGTGGGGTCCACCAATGATTGTGTCATTGTACGAATATTCCCTATTAAAATGAATATTCCCTGACCAATCGAATATTATATAACCACTTGCTTACTTTGCAAAATTTGTAAATATTACCCACAACTATAACATTATATCAAATCCACACAATAATATTCAAAAATATATTTCAAGAAAATTATTCTGTATTCATAAAAGTTGGGGTCTTACAGTCATTTTGCTACCTCGACCCCACATCGCGTCGTCTTAACATATCATACATACATTTCTACATAGAAATGTCCAACAAGAACCAAGGAGGTCCAATCCCGAGTGACTACTACGTAAGGCAGCACACCGGATAGAATTTGAAGTTTGAAGACCGGAGGGCATGGTTCCATCTTCCTGACTTCGTACAAACTCTAATCCCATGTCATGGCATATCTCTCAACAACGGCAGTCCGAAATTGGTCTTATACACCTCAATCGGATGCCCGGATTGCAATTCTGAAAGTTTGAGCGGACATCACAATGCATGCGTGCACGTACTTTGAGACGGCAGGACTCGCAGAGCCCGGGGCACCCCGGGCAGCCGTAGGTACATCTACGGCTAGCCGTAGGTACCCCTGGTCAAAGGCGAGGAAGTCTTGTCAAATTTGCTCTGCACACACCCTAAACTGAGTGCTTTCTCATTTTAAAAACTTGTGAGCTCACATATAGCTATTATTTTTACCGGCGGGAGCCGAGTGTTCATCCAATTAAAGTTATAGAAGTCTTCTTTGACAGTCCACTTTAAGCCTTCTTACACACTTTAAAGAATTTCTCTTCATCTTTGCACACACCATTCTTCACGTTGAGAGTCGTGTTGCGTGTGTATGCCCGAACTTTGGTCTATAGTTTCATTTCAGGTTTGTATATATATATATATATATATATATATATATATATATATATATATATATATACTAATATATATATTTTTATATATGGACAAACATTATCGAAGTTATGCCTCGATTGAGCCTAGACTTTCACGCCCTGAGTGTTTATTTTCTTTTATATATATATATATATGTATATATATATACACACACACTTACTTATATATATGAATTGTGTGTCAAAATTTATTCGGTGAGCCTTGATTTTACATCCAGTGCGTTTACTGCTTTAATAGATATATAGTTATATATATATATCAACTGTTGTCGAACTCTGTTCAATGAGCCTTGATTTTACATCCGGTGCATTTATTACTTATATTAGATGGGTTGTGTGACCATGAGGTAATGATGTAACCTCATGGAAGCCCATGCTAAAGCACACCAAGTTTTCTCTATTAGAGTGTACTTGTGTTTTGAATCTTTTGTTGAGGTAATAGATAGCCCGCTCTTGGCCTCTATCATCTTTCTGCCCTATCATGCAGCCCATAACATTATCATTGATGGACAGGTACATGAACAGGGGAACATCATCCCTGGGTGGTACCAAAATAAGATCTCTGAGTAACTGCTCTTTGATTTTAAGGAAGGCTTTCTGACAATAATCATTCCATTTCATGGAGGAGTTCTTCCTTAACAATTTGAAGATAGGCTCACAGGTTGTTGTGAGTTGGGAGATGAATTTGCTAATGAAGTTGATTCTTCCCAAAAATCCCCGTATTTCCTTCTCTGTCTGAGGAATGGGCATTTCCGCGATGGCCTGGATTTTGGTGGGATCCAACTCAATCACTTTGTGGCTGACTAGGAATCCTAGCAAATTACCTGATTTGACGCCAAAGGCGTACTTGGCTGGATTCAACTTCAAGTTATACTTATGCAACCTGTTGAAGAGCTTTCTAAGATAGTCTAGGTGGTCTTCCTCCCTTCGGACTTGACAATGATGTCATCCACATAGATTTCTATCTCTTTGTGCATTAAATCGTGAAAAAGAGCCATCATGGCTCGCTGGTAGGTAGCTCTGGCATTGATGAGACCGAATGACAACCGTTTGTAGCAAAAGGTTCCCTAAGGATTGATGAATGCAGTTTTGTTATGATCCTCTTCAGCAACCATGATTTGATGGTACCCTGCAAAACAATCAGCAAAGGAGTACATGTCGTATTAAGCTGTATTGTTAATGAGTATGTGGATGAATGGCATGGGAAAGCTATCTTTTAGATAAGCTTTGTTCAGATCCTTGTAGTCCACGCAAACTCGCACCTTCCCTCCTGGTTTAGGCACAGGGACTATGTTGGATAGCAACTCAAGGTATGTTTACACCATGATGATGCTGCTTAAAATTATTTCCCAATTTCTTCTATAACTTTTAAACTCCACCCAGGTTTTAATCGCCTGAGCTTCTACCTGACTGGATTGAATCCCTCTTTGATGGGGAGGCGATGAATAACAATATTAGTGGATAAAATGACCATGTCTTCATGAGACCATACAAACACATCCTGGAATTGGGTCAATAGAGTAACCATGTTATTCCTTTGGTTTGGAGTGAGGTCCGTACCAATCTAGATTTGTTTGGGGTTTTCTGAGATTCTGAGGTTAAAAGAGGTGGTTTGATCAAGATTTGGCTTGGGTTTGTCTTCGACCCATTCTTTGATCTCTTGAGGTATCTCATAGTCCTCTTGTTCAATCTTCATCAAGTCTGAGTCAAACTTTACATCAAAGTTACAGTCCTTCTGAAGAATAGGCACCTCATCAGCAAGTTTTGGCACATCTAACTTTAAAGTCCTGAAACAAAATGATTTTAGTTAATATATGAAACTGTTCAATCATACAAAGTGTTAGCATATAATGACAAAAAAGTAACTACTAATACTATATAACAAAAATAAGCAGTTACTGTTATCTACAGGGCAGAGAGAGTTTCTTCCCTTTTTACCCTTGTCGGCAAATACAAGGAGTGTTGTTCTAGTTGCCAAGGGTGAAGTCCTGGTGGACAGCAGTGATAAAGGGGTTGTTGTCATCCTCATTATCTTGAATGATGACCATGATGTTAGGTCAATCATCATCTATGATGTCTCTGTTCATACCCTCCGTATGGACTAGGACGCGCATATTTGACAGATATCTAGCAATCTCTTATTTACGCCTTTGATTCCTTTCTTCCACCTCTGGGTCTGGAATCAAGACTTCCTTTCCTTTGACCTGTATCGGCTTAGGAAACAACATAGCTACCACATGGGCAGGAACCTTTAATAAAGGTCATACAGGCTCAACCTCTTTAGGTTTAGGTAATCGCCTTGAAGATGAAGGAACATATTTGTGCTTGTGAGGGTTCCTATGATTGAACCCAGGAGAATAGCCTAGTTCGGTTGTCCGTGTCTGACTAGGAACTTGAATTAGGCATTTGATTCCCTGATGATCCTTTCCTAACTCTTTTCCAGGTTGAAAACCCAAGGATATCATCTCTTGACTTGCCGACATTACCTCGACAGAAACTCTGGGTATCAGAGTTGGCGCCCCAATAGATTAATAGTGAGTGTTTCTCACTTCAAGGGCTTGGAAGCTGGCAGGCTCAACTTCTGCATTAAAACTGATGATTGGTATGTCACTTTGTACAAGACATTCTGGTTCATTATTAACAATTACTAGGCTACTATTAATGTTGTATTTGAGCTGCTGATGGAGAGTGGACGGGATGGCTCCAGCCATATGAATCCACGGTCTCCCCAAAAGTAGGTTGTATCCTGTAGCTATCTTGAGCACATGAAAGGATACACAAAATGTATGTGGACCAATCTCCACAGGTAGTTCAATCTCTTCGACAGTATTTTGTCAGGATCCGTGAAAAGCTTTGGTAATTGTATGGCTGCTTCGGATCCTGTTTGAGATTGATGTTCATTTTCTCCAATGTGGCATAGGGGCAGATGTTTAAGGATGATCCTCCATCTATCAGAACTCCTCCCACCACATATCTAGAGGGCATAACCGCTATGTGCAACGGTATTCAATGACCTATCCCTTCGGGAAATATGTCATCATCGGTGAAGGATATAACATTATTGTTGAAGATGTGATCAACCAAATGATGGAATTTTTCAACATCAACTATTTTTGGCAAGTGGGCTTTTTCTGAGACTCTCAGTAAGACCTTCCGATGATCCTCTGAGGAGAAAACCAAGTCCAAAATAAAAATGTGTTGTGGAGGTTCTTTCAAGCTTAAAACCACCTTGGCTTCATTGTGTCCCATAGTACGGAGGAATTCTTCAATATTCTTCATGGGCACTTTCCCCTTTGATCTGATGATAGGCTCATCACCTGATGAGGAAGATACATTAGATTTTCTTTCGACACTGCAGTAGTTGTATTGGATGTAGATCCTTCAGTCTCTCCATAGTTCCATGGAACATATTGTAGGCTAAAAACAGGATACTGTGGCTCGAAAGGAAATATGATTGGCTTTGGTGCAACCACTTTCAAAGGGTTTTCAACACCTTTGAGTTGAATTGGTTGTATTGTAAGTGGTATGGAAGCCAAGTCTCCCTCAGAGGATATAACTGCTACGACTTCCTTACATCTTGTAGGAAATGTGTCCCCACTATGAGACCCCAAATTTTATGAAATGAAAGTATTCAATTTTCTTATAATTATTCTATTTAGTAAATGGTTAAATTGATAAAAGGTTAAAGTTAAGGGTGATATGTGAAATTTTTTCAAAGTAAGCAAGTTGTCATAAAATAATCGGTGGTAAAAGTATAGTAATACGCGTGGTTGTATAGTAGCACACGGTATTGTAGAGTATCTTTGATTATTGATGCTTACGTGAGAAGTCAATCAGTTTTATTCAATTATTGTCACAATATTTTATATTATTAAATCAATAATTGAGACGACAAAGTTATTCATATTATTATTTACAATATTGACAATGTCTAGAAGTTCTGTCAAGGAGAGGTTAGATAATATAATTGTGCGCCAATAAGGAGAAATCCTTATCGGAAAGCCCCCTCTTTCCTGGGAACGACCTGGTTGTTAAATATTGTGAATTATAATATTAATGATGAATAAGTTTGCGTTGATTAAAGATGAAATGGATAGTTCCATTGTGTTAGAATTATTAGTGTTGGTGAAAATCGACATTTATTTCGATAATAATTGATGTCTGGAGGTTATGTTGACCAATCGGGTAATTAACCGGATAAATGAGAAATTAATTGCTATTAATTCACATGATTATAAGTATTTATTCACATGTGTGTACTATTGATTCACAATCTTGTACTATTAGGGGAGGTGGTGCAAGATTGATAATACTTGCATGACTAAGTTAAAAATGGAGGTATAGTTGAAGGTACTATACTGTAATTCGTATTTTCACATGATTATAACTATTGATTCACATGATTGAACTATTGGTTCACATTATTTACTATTAGGGGAGGTGGTGAAAGTTTGATAATACTTGCAGGACTAGATTAAAAATGAAGAAAAAGAGAAAGGTATTATACTGTAATATTCTGAGCCCCAAAATGTGCAATTATCGAAACTATATTTTTCTATAAATAGAAGTTCATTCTTCCTTCATTTCTCACCAATTCACTAAAGTTATAGAACAATTATTATAGAGAGAAAGAAGAAGAGAAGTATGCTACCTCTCTATTCCAGTATCAAGTTTTATTCTAAGGTAAGGGGTATTATTCTTTCGTATTCATGAAGAGAGTTATTTTCTTTCAATACTCGTAAGGGTTGTTATTCCATTCTTCATTATTATGTTGGAATAACCTATCTATGCGAAGTACCGCATACATGGTGAAATTCTTCTGTTATTCCATTCTTTATTATTCTGTTTGAATAACCTGTCTGTGTGGTATATCGCATACCTGGTGAATTCTGTTGTTATTCCATTCTTTATTATTCTGTTGGAATATCTTGTCTGTACGGATTACGTATGACCTGGTTCCATTATTTATTATTCTCGTTGAATATCCTCGCCTATGCGGTTTCTGCATGACCAGTTCCATTCTTTATTATTCTCGTGAATAACTCGCTCTGCATGCGGATTACACACGCCTGGTGAATTCTTCTGTTATTCCATTCTTTATTATTCTGTTGGAATAACCCGTCTATGTGGATTACCGCATGCATGGTGAATGATCCTTCGTATTCATTCCTTATTAAATCGTGGAAATGATCTGTCTACGTGGATTACCGCATTGCGGGCAAAAATCCATTTGCGGTTTCATATATACTATTATACTCAGTTGGTTAAAGTTTTGGCTTCTATACTCCATGAAATTAGTGGAATATCCTTGATATTTGCGCTTCATCTAGTATCTTTTCATGGAAATATTCTTCTGAACATTCTTGAATTTTACTCCACAAAGAAGTATCATGTTAACAATTTGGACGTTATTGATTTCTGGATAACTTAAAAGTATAAATCTTTGAAATTTATCCTTGAACTTGTTTTATTGAATTATTATGTCATTGTCATCATCCTCATGCTTATATTGTGATTAAAGTCATCTTTGGCTTACGTGCATAGATGGACTTGGTATGATTATGACTAGGGATTATACGGTATAATCATGACCGTAATGTGACGAAAGATGTGGTAAAAGTCCTCATTGGCCTGTATTTCATTAATGGACAATTGTTGGTATGATTATGACCATGGATTATTCGGTATAATCATGACCATTGATGATTACATGAATATCCTTGGTCGTGATGCAGGGATGATTCGATTTAATTTATTAAGCTGAGTCTCAGCGATAAAGTTGATGAAAAACTTTTTAAATCATATAAGATAGTAGATTATATGCTCTACTTGACTCTTCTAATGGATTATTTTTTCCGCTGCAGTTAAACTTGTTGTCTATTATATTCTAGCAGTTTAACATTGTTGAAGGCTAATGATAATTTATTCTGCATTATCTTAGTCATAATATTTCTTACTGGGCTAGTTGAGCTCACCCTTTCTTTCATTGTTCTCTTTAGAAAATGAGAATATAAATGGGACGACGCCTGGAGAACATCAAGGTCCGATGGTTATTTTAGTATTCCTCACTATTCTATAAAATAGTGTGACAATAAATGTAATGAGGACTCCATTGAGTGTGGATATTTTCTAGATGACAATATTCTTATTAAAACTCTTAGATTATGTTTTGTCGTATTTTACATGACTGTTGTATAATTAAGTTGTATTTGAATTTTGTACAATGTATTTGGCGACTCAAGATGGGTGATGTATACCTATTTTGGGGGCGTCACAGTTGGTATCAAAGCTTAGGGATATGATCTCTGGCTGAGATTTGAGACTAGAACTAGGAGGGGAGAGACGGGTAATTCCTTTGCTAGTATGACCTACCTAAGTTTATGTGTTATTTAATTGGTCGGTCAGAATATAGGATAATATGTGGCATGTCAATTAACCTTTGTTTTGAAGATGTATTCTAGAATGATATCTGAAATACATGAGATGAGCAATGGGAAAATCATGATACAGAGGAAATAACCGGGAAGGTATAATCCGAATAGAAAGTAAAGTATTCTCATCTCTTTGAACTACTAGGTACGTAAATTTTGAGGGTGAAATTTCATAAGAAGGGGAGATTGTGAGACCCCAAAATTTATTAAATGAAAGTATTCAATTTTCTTATAATTATTCTATTTAGTAAATGGTTAAATTGATAAAAGGTTAAAGTTAAGGGTGATATGTGAAATTTTTTCAAAGTAAGCTAGTGTCATAAAATAATCGGTGGTAAGAGTATAGTAATATGCGTGGTTGCATAGTAGCACACGATATTGTAGAGTATCTTTGATTATTGATTCTTACATGAGAAGTCACTCAGTTTTATTCAATTATTATCACAATATTTTATATTATTAAATCAATAATTGAGACGACAAAGTTATTCATATTATTATTTACAATATTGACAATGTCTAGAAGTTCTGTCAAGGAGAGGTTAGATAATATAATTGTGCGCCAATAAGGAGAAATCCTTATCGAAAAGCCCCCTCTTTCCTGGGAACGACCTTTTTGTTAAATAATGTGAATTATAATATTAATGATGAATAAGTTCGCGTTGATTAAAGATGAAATGGATAGTTCCATTGTGTTGGAATTATTAGTGTTAGTGAAAATTGACATTTATTTCGATAATAATTGATGTCTGGAGGTTATGTTGACCAATCGAGTAATTAACCGGATAAATGAGCAATTAATTTCTATTAATTCACATTATTATAACTATTTGTTCACATGTGTGTACAATTGATTCATATTCTTGTACTATTAGGGGAGGTGGTGCAAGATTGATAATACTTGCATGACTAAGTTAAAAATCGAGGTATAGTTGAAGGTACTATACTGTAATTCATATTTTCACATGATTATAATTATTGATTCATATGATTGAACTATTGATTCACATTATTTACTATTAGGGGAGGTGTTGCAAGTTTGATTATACTTGCAGGACTAAATTAAAAATGAAGAAAAAGAGGAAGGTATTATACTGTAATATTTTGAGCCCCAAAATGTGTAATTATCGAAACTATATTTTCCTATAAATAGAAGCTCATTCTTCCTTCATTTCTCACCAATTCACTAAAGCTATAGAGTAATTATTATAGAGAGAAATTATAGAGAGAAAGAAGAAGAGAAGTCTGCTACCACTCTATTCCAGTATCCAGTTTTATTCTAAGGTAAGGGGTATTATTCTTTCGTATTCATGAAGAGAGTTATTTTCTTTCAATACTCGTAAGGGTTGTTATTCCATTCTTTATTATTCTGTTGGAATAACCTGTATGTGCGGTCTATCGCATGCCTTTTGAATTCTGTTGTTATTCCATTCTTTATTATTTTGTTGGAATATCCTGTCTGTGCGAATTACGCATGACCTGGTTCCATTATTTATTATTCTATTGGAATATCTTATGCACGTGTGTTATTATGCACCTTGTTCCATTCTTTATTATTCTCATTGGAATAACTCCGCGTCACCGCGGATTACGCATTCCTGGTGAATTATTCTTTTATTCCATTCTTTATTATTCTATTGGAATAACCTGTCTATGTGGATTACTGAATGCATGGTGAATGATCCTTCGTATTCATTCCTTATTAAATCGTGGAAATGATCTGTCTAGGTGGATTACCGCATGGCGGGCAAAAATCCATTTGCGGTTTCATATATTCTATTATACTTAGTTGGTTAAAGTTTTGGCTTCTATACTCCATGAAATTAGTGGAATATCCTTGATATTTACGCTTCATCTAGTATCTTTTCATGGAAATATTCTTCTGAGCATTCTTGAATTTTACTCCACAAAGAAGTATCATGTTGACAATTTGGACGTTATTGATTTCTGGATAAATTAAAATTATAAATCATTAAAATTTATCCTTGAACTTGTTTTATTGAACTATTATGTCATTGTCATCATCCTCATGCTTATATTGTGATTAAAGTCATCTTTGGCTTACGTGCATAGATGGACTTGGTATGATTATGACAAGGGATTATTCGGTATAATCATGACCATAATGTGACGAATGATGTGGTAAAAGTCCTCATTGGCCTGTAGTTCATTAATGGACAGTTGTTGGTATGATTATGACCAGGGATTATTTGGTATAATCATGACCATTGATGATTACATGAATATCCTTGGCCGTGATTCAGGGATGATTCAATTTTATTTATTGTCGAGTCTCGCAAATGATAAAGTTGATGAAAAACTTTTAAATCATAGAAGATAGTAGATTTTATGCTCTACTTGACTCTTCTAATGGATTGCTTGTTCAAATTTCTTAGCTAAAATTGTCGACTATTATATTCTATCGCTTAACATTGTTGAAGGCTAATGATAATTTATTCTTCATTATCTGAGTCATAATATTTCTTATTGGGCTAGTTGAGCTCACCTTTTCTTTCATTGTTCTCTTTAGGAAATGAAATGTAGCCGGGACTAGACGGGGAACGGAGTGACGGTCTAGATGATAGCATTAGTAGTCCTCACTATTCTATTAAATAGTGTGACAATAAATGTAATGAAGACTCCATTGAGTGTGGATATTGTCTAAATGACAATATTCTTATTAAAACTCTTAGATTATGTTTTGTCATATTTTACATGACTGTTGTACAATTAAGTTGTATTTGAATTTTGTACCATGTATTTGGCGACTCAAGATAGATGATGTATACCTGTTTTGGGGGCGTCACACCCACTCTCAAGTAATACAGCGTCATTGTCCGTCATTTGCAGGTTACCGTTGTCAATCATGCTCTGAATAAGATGGAGGAGTGCCTAGCATTCTTCAGTGTTGTGAGCGCGAGAGTGGGAATGATATTGACATACTCCATTAGAATCAAACCGCTTTGAACATGGGTTGACTGGAGGTAGCAGGGCTGTGATTTTTCCCTCATTAATCAGCATCTGCAATATCTCTTCCATCGGTTGGCCTAAATAGGTGAATTCCCTTTTGTTGGCAAAATCTCGACAGACTTTAGCTTTTGCTCTTTTTGCATCTTATCCTCCAGTGTTTCACTTTCTGGAGCAAGTGGTGGAGTACTTGTAATAAGAGAAAGGAGGCTAGCCTGCTCCTAACTGAATAAGTGACGTGTGACTTGGTGCTTAAGAACCATCAGTTCTGCCAATTGATTGATTTACTTTCCTAGAGCCTTTATCCCCCGTTCCATCATAAACTGGAACTGTGCATAATCCCATATGTTAGCACTATCCTTGCTGGTTTGGGATAATCCATCCACATACTTGAGGTACTTTGAGGTATCTCCATTGCTTCTATTGATCATATTATCCTCCTTTTCCTTGTGTTGAGGAAGAGGGTTGTCTTGAACATGGGGTTGGTCGGGTTTGGTCACCACGATCTCACCATTGTCAATTAAATCCTGGATCTTATGCTTAAGGGCACAACAATCATGCGTGTCATGGCCTGGAGCTCCAACATGATAAATACATGTCTTGCTTGCATTAAAACCTTTTCCACTCGGATTGGCTGGCGGAAGAAGATGAGTAATTTTTTTCTGAGTTGTCAGAAGTTTTAGAATGTTTTCAAATGAGTCCCCTAAGGGTGTGAACACTCGGGTACGTCTGACTTCTCCACTTTTTGGCAATGGAGGGTTTGAAGATTGTGCTTGAAAATGGGAGTAGTTTCTCCTCTGAATAGGCATGTTTTGATTGTCTTTTTGGCCTTGTAGTATCAAGGAAACATCCTCTTCTTTCTTCTTATAGACCCTTCGGGGGTTGTTTCCATAACTTCCAGATTGGATGTGCTCAGCTATAGCTTTTAAAGCGGCAAGGTCTTTAATCTTCCTTGATTTCAATCCCATTTCAGCCATTTCTCTATGTATGATCATTTCAGAGAATGGCTTGCCTATGCCAGCTAAGACCCTCTAATAAAGGGACCTTCTTGAATGTCTATGAAGGTTATTACCATTTCAGACTCAGTCAGAGACGGAATAACTTGAGCAGCCAGACGCCTCCATCTTTGGGCATACTCTCTGAATGACTCATTGACTTGTTTCTTGACCTTGGTAATTTGATACAGGTCTAGAGCCATCTGAGTTTGAAAGCTATATTGACTAAGGAAAGCATAGGCTATCTCCTCCCAGCTATGAATCTTGGAGTTGTCTAATCTGATGTACCATACCCTGGCTTCTCTAGTTAGACTTTTCTGAAATAGCTGCATTCTGAGCTTTTCATCCTCGACATAAGATCTGAGCTCTCCAATGAATACCTTTAAGTGAGTGTAAGGATCTCCCAATCCATCATATTTTTCAAAATTAGGAGTCTTAAATTTTTTCGGATAATGAACCCCGAGGAAGATACAAAGGTCTGAATATGAAACATTCTCGTGTGCTCCAATCCCTTTGATGGACCGAATGGTCTCTTCCATTTGTAAAACTTTCTTCTGAATATCACCGGTGTCTAGGTTTTCTTTAAGATGGGTGATTTCAGGGGTTTTATTGGTTTTATAAAACTGAGACTCAGGTGTTGGAACTTTTTTGTGCGGACCCTACGTTCCTCCATATGCAGAGGATTCTATGTTGATGGATATTTGTAGACCCTGAGTGGACTTGTGTAGTTCTTTGAGTAGAATAGCCAACTTTGTAATTTTGTTGCTAAATCCTTTGAACTCCTCACGAGAGACAGGAGTAGGATTAGACTGGCCAGATGTAACCATGATTGGCTGTGGGCTTATTGCCTTTTTGGACTTGGAACGGGTAATAAGACCAATTGTTTCCCTACAAAAAGACTTATGTTTTTTAGTCTTGAGGGAATGTAGGAATATTACATGCTACGTAATGTGTCAGTTGTTTTAATGACAACATAGCATGACATGGTTTGATATGAAAGGGAATGTATGTACACATAATCTGTAAGACCCCAACTTTTTGAATAAAGATTAAATTTTCTCGATATATATTTTTGAATATTATGGTGTGGATTTGATATAATGTTATAGTTGTGGGTAATATTTACAAATTTTGTAAAGTACACAAGTTATTATATAATATTCGATTGGTCTGGAATATTCGCTTTTAACAGGAATATTCGCATAACGGCACAATCATTGGTGGACCTCTCATTAACGGAATTATTGTTTGATTGAGAAAACGACAAAAAAATACTTTTGTGAAAATAACTACGAAAGTTTTACTCATTAACTGTTGAACTACCCAAAGAGTAAAGTACAACGAATACGTGTGGTTGCATAGTAGCACACGGTATTGATTATTGATGCTTATGTGAGAAGTTATTCATATTATAAATTTCAATATTTACAATGTCTAGAAGTTTTGTCAAGGAGAGGTTTGGTCACCTAATTGCGCGGGAATAGGGAGAAATCCTTATTGGAAAGCCCCCTCTTTCCTGGGAACGACCTGGTTGTAAATATTGTGAGTTATAATATTAATGATGAATGTTGTTTGGAGTTGAATTTGGAGACGCGGACGTGATATTTGAGTCCAGAACGACGTAATTAGTAAAAATAGTCTATAAACACAAAATTTCTCGGGATTCACTATTTGGTCAAAAAGTCAACAGTTGACTTTTTTGGGAAAAGTCAAACTTCAAAATTTCAAATTTTATATTTTTGATAAAAATAGTTTCATTATGTTAGAATTGTTTGTGTTAGTGAAAATCCACATTTATTCCGAAGGATAATTGATGTCTAGGGTTATATTGATAAATCGGGTAATTTATCAGATAAATGAGCAATTAATTGCTACTAATTCACATGCTTATATAACTATTTGTTCACATATGTGTACTATTGAATCACATTATTTACTATTAGGGGAGTTGGTGCAAGATTGATAATACTTGCATGACTAAGTTAAAAATGGAGGTTTAGATGGAGGTACTATACTGTAATTCGTATTTTTCACATGATTATACTATTGATTCACATAATTGAACTATTGATTCACATTATTTACTATTAGGGGAGTTGGTGCAAAATTGATAATACTTTCAGGACTAAATTAAAAATGAAAGAAAAGTTGGAGGTATTGTACTATAATTTTCGAGCCCCAAAACGTGAAATTACCGAAACTATATTTTCCTATAAATAGAAGCTCATTCTTCCTTCATTTCTCACCAATTCACAAAAGCTTTAGAGCGATTATTATAGAGAGAAATTATAGAGAGAAGAAGAAGAGAAATCTGCTTCCTCACTATTCCAATATCCAGGTTTTTTTTCCAAGGTAGGGAATATTATTTGTTGTACCCGTAGGGAGTATTATTTCTTTCTTATCTATGAAGAGAACTTCTGTTATTCCATTCTTATTATTCTGTTGAAATAACCTGTATACGCGGGCTACCCTATACTTGGAGAAATTCTTCGTTTGTTCCATTCTTTATCATTCTCATTGGAACATCCTGTTCATGGCGTTTCTACACCCGACCGGTTCCGCTCTTTATTATTCTCGTTGGAATATCATGTTCAGGCGTTCTGTGGGACTTCGATTCCGCCTTTATTATTTTGTTGGAATATCTTTATTCGCTTACGCTTTATATCCGGACTGATTTCCGCCTTTATTATTATGTTGGAATATCCTGTCTGTGAGTTTTACGCCGGACCTGATTCCGTCTTTATTATTCTGTTGGAATATCCTGTCTATGCGTTTTACGCCGGACTTGATTCCGTTATTTATTATTCTGTTGGAATAACCTGCATGTGAGGTCTATCGCATGTCTGGTGATTTCTTTTGTTATTCCATTCCTTATTATACTCAGTTCGTTAAAGTTTTGACTTCTATACTCCATGAAATTAGTGGAATATCCTTGATATTTGCGCTTCATCCAGTATCTTTTCTTGAAAATATTCTTCTGAGCATTCTTGAATTTTACTCTACAAAGCAGTATCATGTTGACAATTTGGACATTATTAGTTCCTGGATAAATTAATTCTTGAACTTGTTTTATTGAATTATTATATCATTGTCATCATTCTCATTTTCATATTTTGTTGAAAGTCATATGTGGCCTATAATGCATAGATGGACTTGGTATGATTATGACCAGGGATTATTCGGTGTAATCATGACTGTAATGTTACAAATGATGTGGAGAAAGTCTTCATTGGCCCGTAGTGCATTGATGGACAGTTGTTGGCATGATCATGACCATTAATGAATACACAAATATTCTTGGCCAGTAGTGTATGGATAATTGTGGTCGTGATACTAAAGAATATCCTCAGTAGTAGTGGTAAGGGTGATTCGATGATGTGGATTATTTATTGTTTAGTACCGATGATAAAAGTGATGAAAAACCTTTTCAATCATAAAAGATAGTAGATTTTATTCTCTACTTGACTCTTTTAATGGATTGCTTGTTCCGCTGCAGTTAAACTTGATGGTTGTTATATTGTATCAGTTTAACACTGTTGAAGGCTAACGATAAATATTCTACATTATCTTAGTCATAATATTTCCTACTGAGCTAGTTGAGCTCACCCTTTTACTTTTATTGTTCTCTTCAGGAAATGAGAACGTAGCAGGGACTAGTCGGGGAATGGAGTGACGGACCAGATGATAGCATTAGTAGTCCTTACTATTCTGTGAAATAGTTTGATAATAATTGTAATGAGGACTCCTTTTGAGTTTGTATAATCTCTAGTAGACAATATTTGTATTCAAACTCATAACTTATGTTTTGTCGTATTGTACACGACAGTTATATTATTAAGTTGTATTTGAATTCATGTACCATGTAAGTGGCAACCCAAGATGGGTGACGTATACCTAATTTTGGGGGCGTCACATAT
This sequence comes from Panax ginseng, assembly GCA_020205605.1. NCBI lineage: Eukaryota > Viridiplantae > Streptophyta > Magnoliopsida > Apiales > Araliaceae > Panax > Panax ginseng. Next base: position 21,592,238 of record CM035146.1, on the reverse strand, counting down.
TCCTTTATATTTTCCATTACATTGAGATTAACATGGAAATGAAATTACAAGTAATGGGAAGGTATGAAGAGACTTCCATCCATGTTTGGTTTATCACAGGCTGACCTATCTTAGGCTACCCTCGCGGCTTTTTGGCATGAAGGTTCCCAGATCATCACAATTTACTCAACGGGAAGTTAATTCGGTCTTTCAACTGGAGCGAATCTGGGTGGTGCCTTTCCTGAGCCTCAATGGAATTAGTCTCCCTATGAGTCCAGTAATCAAACACCGACAGGATGGCCTCCTGGTGGAGGGACCACACAATATACATTCATATACATCGTGTCTCACCGTATGGAAATGATGACATGTGTGAAGCACTAATATCACAGGCAGATATAGTGCGAAGCACTAAGTGCAGTAAGTATATGCATTAGTACACATTCATTCAAATGTAAATGCAACATCCACACACAAGCAGATAAAAGTTTTGAAAAGATTTTAATAGCGGCTTAAGCTCTCTTACTAGATGTCCACAGCGGAGTCTCCACCTGTCGACGTCGGGATTTTTATTTTCCCCTTTCTACTCTTGTTTTTTCGTGTTCTCATGTTAAGTGAGATTTGTTTGAAAAAACAAGTTGTGAAAAGGTCCGGCATGTATATGTTGACGATTGGACTGTAAGAGTCGCTAGTTGGTATTTTTAAATTGTTGCACCAACTCAACCGAGAAAAGGTTTGCACAAAGACCGAGATTCGTTAGGGTCCGAGGGCTTGATTAAGCAGAGGGAAGGGGTTAAGCACCCCCCCCCCCCCGACTTCCGTAGTGACATAGTTACCTCCACTTTTTAATTTAAACTTTTATCTGAATGTGTATGTGTTTGTAGGTCAATGTGCAATTATCTGGAAGTAGTGTTATGCCTCGTTTGCACCTATATACAAAGGGTTTGAATTTTGTATAAAAGTTCAATTTTAACGAGATATGGCAGTGATGTTTTGTAAAATAGGTTTTTCAAACCCTTGGGCTCAATAGTAATTGAGGCATTTGATACTTCCATTTTATTATGTGTTTTGGCTTGGTTGCTTTTATTATTTTCGAGTTGCAAAGCATCTTCGAGAAAATAAGATACAAAGCGGCGCCGACTATTGGGATTTCGGCACAAAAACGCAACGAAAATATAAAATAATCAAAGCAATTTCTGAAACCCAAAAAAAAGGATCTATGCGAAACATGAATTAATTTAGTGGTTTAGATATTATACCGATTATGAAAGAGTTCTGAAATGGCTTCGAATCCCTTACACAATCCAATAGAATCGCGCCTCTACGGTATCCACACAAACGCCCCGCAAATCGTCTCACGATCTGCAGTGAAGAGAACTGCGGTACTAGCCACCAAGGATTAGGATTATGAAAAATTTTCTCTAGTCTCTCTCTAAGAGCGGCTAGGGTTTTAGGTTATGATTAGCTTCCCTAAAACGCTGATATATCATATATATATATAGCAATTAATTGAAATTAATCAAAACCCTAATCTAATTAAAATAAAATTTGAATGTGTGTGTATATATATATATATATATATATATATATATATAATCATCCTTTTAATTTAAATTCGTGATTTAAATACTATCAATCATATTGATATATTTAAATCCTTACAATTTAAATTAATTCCCTTTTAATAACGTTCTACGTATGTGACCCTATAAGTTATTATTACGTTGGCAATAATTTTAAAATCATATTATAAAATTATAAACAGTGAGCAGCATCTAGTAATGCATTACTGCTACCCAAGTAATAATAAGATTGATGATTCGATGCAACCTTTTCGTGACCAATGTTTCAATGTGATTTAATCCTTTTAACCTTAATATCCTATATTAAACTCGAGTCATGGAATGTATCATACTCTTCATAATTTAATCTGAGTTTTTTTTATCAATGAGTAGACTATATGAAACAAATCACTATTTGAGCATGGCCATGCATTTCATAGTCCTACTCAATCAAGAGGACTATGGATATCACCCCTAATAAATAGGAGGGTTAAATTCCATCTAGATCCCTCATATTCCTCACACGATTCATGATGTACCCAATAATCACCTTTATAGTCTACCCTATTAAAGGTGACCTTTGATGATATCAAACTACATACATTCTCGTGTAGTAATATAGTGATTTCAGGTCGGAGGACCATTACATCATTGTTACTATGAGAATCGTTAATGACACTTCGCATAATGCTCCACATAGAATTCTCTTGGTAGGTCTATCCAGTACATCGTTCTCTAACACGTACCTATGCATTGACTTAATATCACATATATATTTATGACCAATGAGATTTGGTCATCGGTTAATCCATATACTAGTCTCAATGCATCATTGTTGTCCTATCAACAATGATACTCGACTCGGGAAATTTAAGAGCAATGATACTAATTGTAATTATATAATCTCATGTTCAAGTCACATACTTGAAACTATATAATTTGTATCACTATTCTAAGGAATTTTATTATGTAAACATTTATAAAACGCAGTAAATTAATAAAACCATAATAAAATCATTCATTTATTCAATCAAATATAATATCAAAATATTAAGTAATTTTATCAAATAACTGGTCTCTAGGGCATAAACTCTAACATCGAACTACTTGTAGGCATGAGAGACATCTAAGGAAATTCAGACACCGTGAATAATTTACAAGATGGCTGCAGCTGAAAATGTCCATCACGGGAACCAAATCTAGATTCAGAAAATGAATCTGTGATCACATGATTCCTAGACTCACATGATGATGCAATATGTACAGAAGCTGTAAACAGTTATATATATAACAAAGATGTAAATATATATATATGAACAATCAACTACCACAAAGTAAACTTTAGGCATGACGTGAAATGTTAATATATATATATATATAGGACGGGGATCCAGTCCAGGAGTCCGGACTGGCTTAAGTTACGGAATATTAAACTGTATTATGTAAAAATTCCAGTTCCATAAAATATAAAACTTTTTTTTAAGTTGTTTTTTAAAAAAAAGTAAAAAAAAAAAGTCTGTAACTTAAGAAAATGCGGGAGTCCAGATATGAACTGGACCCTATATATAAATATAAAAGCGGTAAATGGCCACGAAGTGATCTCTAGGCTGATGTAATGTAAGTAGATATATATATATATATATATATATATATATATATATATATATATATAAGTATTTATATATATGTAAAAGCGATAAACGCACCGGATGTATATCCAGGCTCAATCGAGTCGATTTCGAGAATAATTTATATATATATATATATATATATGAAAGCAGTAAACGCTCTGAATATTATATTCGGGCTCAATCAAAGAATAGTTCGATAATATATATATATATATATATATATATATATATATATATAAGCATAAATAAAAGCCACGGATCGACGATCCGGGCATACACATGCAATACGACTCTCAACGTGAATAAGTATGTGTGAATGGAAGTGGAGAAAGGCTTAAAGAAATATGAGATGTCTTATAGTGGGCTGCCAAGAAGACTTCAGATAGCTTTTAATGAATGAATACTCGGTTTCCACCAGTAAAATATAGGAAAACACAAACTCACAGGTGTTTGTAAAGAGAAAGCACTCAGTTTAAAGTGTGTACAAAGCAAAATAGATAGGGCTTCCTCGCCTTTTTCTCTCCTGAAAATGGCCACCCCAAGCCCTCTATTTATAGAGGGGGGAGCCGCAGGGCCGCAGGTGTACCTATAGCTACCCGGGGTGCCCAGGGCTCCGTGGACCTCGCCGTCTCGAAGTACATGCACGCATGCAACGCGTTGTCTGCTTGAACCTTCATAACTTTCAATTCGGGAATCCGATAGAGGCGTATAATACCTTTATAGAATGTTTTTGTCGAGATCTACTCAATGACATGGGATAAGAGGTTGTACAAAGCTGGGAAGATGGGTCCATGACCAGATCTTAAAGTCTTCAAATTTTATCCGGTGTACTGTCTTACGTAGTAGTCACTCGGGATTTGAGCTATGGTTCTTGTTGGACACTTCTGTGTGAAATTTGGATTAATGATGTTAAGATGGCGTGAATGTGGGATCGAGGTGGAAAAATGATGATTTTTCCCCTTACTAGGGTTGTCTCTAGCTCTGGTTTGATTTAACAGTCGTTGCTCAGGGTTATCTCTGAGATTGGGCTACTGTGAGTACTGAATGTCCTCAGGGTTGTCTCTGAGGTGTGCCTAACCTCCCGGGGTTATCTTCGGGGTTGGAATTGAGTGCCTCAGGGTTGTCTCTGAGGTTGGAATGGACTCCTAGGGGTTGGAACGGACTTCGCCGGGGTTATCTCCGGAACTGAAACTGCATCTCTCGGGGTTATCTCTATGGTTGTCACTGAATCTCCCGGGGTTGTCTCCGAGATGGAAAACTGAGTATCCCAGGGTTTTCTCCAGGATTCAGCTTATTTGATCTCCAAGGGTTATCTCTGGAAGACGATTCTACTTTCCTGCAAGGTTAGTAATAGGAATGCAAAATTTCGAGTGTCTACAGATGCCCCTCTTTATCATATTTATTCAATGTAATGGCATGGATAGGATAAAGAATACTAGACACTTGAAATGTGACAGGATAATCATGATGGTAATTCACTATGATGCAAAATGTATGATGAATGTGGCATATTGGACCGTTTTCCAACGGGATGTGATGACTATCTGTTCCCACAACTTCTGATGGGGATTGGAGTTATCACTGATGACCCTGACGAACTTCTTGGATGTCTACTCCAAACCTCCCAGGAACCTCTAGGATGTTGACATTGGAGTTATCGCCAAAGTCCTTAATCCTTGGTACAGACTTTCAACCCTAGATGTTCCTCTCATATACAAGAGACTTTGGGGGATCGTGTTTTGTCTGATGACTTGTATAACAGATTCCATCAACGGTCCTCTCCGATGAGGATAGTTTTCCCTGGTTTGTATCATCAGGTCTTTCCAGCGTGCTGTTAAAGTTATTGCCAACAGTTTGTGTTGGCAGGGCTACCTGACCTTTATTGAAATGTACTTCAACGGGTACCATCACCGGACCATCTCTGATGCTTCGCTGGGTTTAATTGCCAACTGCTGAATAATGTCAAGGCTGCTTGACCTTCGTTGAAATGTGATTCAATGGCTGAGATCATCGGATTACTACTGATGCTTCGCTGGATTTACTTGCCAATGGCTGAAGAACGTCAAGGTTGCTTGACCTTTGTCAAAATGTGCTTCAACGGCTGATATCATCGGATTACTTCCAACGTTTCACTGGATTTACTTTCCAACAGCTGAATAACATCAAGGTTGATTGACCTTCGTCGAAATGTGTTTCAACGACTAATATCATCGGATTACTTCTGACGCTTTGTTGGATTTACTTGTCAACGGCTAATGTTGTATGAAGTTTCCGCTGAGGAGAGCTTGAAATTGGAATCACAAGCCCGATTTGAAGGCATCGGACCTTTGTGAGGTATTTCCAAGTGTAGTTTGCAACAACTATGATCATTAGTGTTGTGAACCCTGTGTCTGGATGAATGCCAATGAGTGATATGTAGACCTGCAGTTTGGCCTTTGAAAATCAGGATTTTAGGCTTTTTCACTTAATCACGTAGCGTCTTTTTCCTAATTTTGACTTTTCAGCTTGTGAGATCTCCTTTGCAACTCAAATTGGACCAAGCCGGAGGGGGACCTACCAAGGACAGCCACTTCCCTTTCACAAGTTATTTTCAAGTCATACCACACAGAGAATCCGAGAGTTCTTCTTCAAATCTACTGAGTTCGGGCTGCTTTCTGCAAAATATGTCACCGTACAAGTGTTCCAAACTATCCTGGTAACGTATGCATGTCTTCTTTTCCAGTTTATATCTGTTGGTAAATGAGTTATCACATGAAATGCTTCTAAACACATAGTAGTGAATATGCATGCTCATATGACTTGATAAAAAATATTCAACATAGTAAATGTTAGTATTTAATCATGTTGAACATAATGATGTGAAAAAAAATTGACTTTTGAGACAATCAAATTGGCACTTTTTCTGCTATTTCTTATCATATTTAAGGACAAATGAGCAAAGGTTGTAAAGCAAAGTAATCATGGTAATTAGGTTACCCTTACGGATTATAACTTTGATATTTTTATGCATATAAGATGTTTATGAGTGACTTCTCATGTAATCGTCAATAATCAAAGATACTGTACAATACAGTGTGTTACTATGTAACCATGCGTATTGTGACAACCCGAGAATTTAGATATTTATAAAATATTAAAATATAGAATGAAGGTTAAATAATAAACCTAGACAGAAAATAAGTGAATGAATTTGAGATTTTCGAGAAGGAATTTAGTGAATTTGAAATGTTTCTGGAGAATTATTTAGGATTAATGATATACGTGAATGTGTCATGTGTATCTGGTTATATATGTGTACAATATGTGGTTAAGGGTCAAGGGTTGACCATATAATCTATATTAGTGGTAAACCCTAATATTATATTAAGAACGTCAACGTTCAGTTAGAAAATTTCTTACGATTTATAAGAAACCCTAAAAATCGGTTCTGGAAACCCTAATTTCAGTTCGGGGAATTCGAAACCCTAATTTATAATTAGGGAAAACCTAATTGATAATTTAATAATTTTAATGTTAATTAGGAAACATTAATCCTAATTTTCAAGTTATAAGTAATTAGAAAACTCTAATCTAATTAGGAAACCTAATTTCTAAATTAGAAAGATTATTTAAAACCCTAATTCTTGGGTTATAAACCCTAATGTACAATTATGGTCCCTAATTGCTAAATTAGTAATTCTAATTAGGAAATATTAATCCTAATTAGCAATCTTGATTTATAATTAGTAAACTATAAAATAATTAGAGAATTCTAATTATAATTTAGAAACATTAATTTTCTATTTTGAAAACCTAATTTGAAAAATGCTAGAAATTTGATTTGTAGAACCTTAGGTTTTAACCCTAAGGGTTTGCACATGTTATAATTTTTCCATTGAAATTAAATGCCAAATGACCTTAATGCCCTTCATGTATTTTTTTATATGTTGAGTGCAAATCTTGTCAAAATTAGAGTTGTTTACCAACTATATATCTCTCATGTGCCATATATATATTGTATCCGCCAACATGTTAGATCAAATACATTGTATCCTGGATTAATTGCATAAAAAGTCAAGAAAGTAACTCACTTTACTTTTCCAAAGAACCAAGACCCGTATCTCTCTAAACATTTGGGAGGTAGAGTGAGAGTGTGTAAAAAGTTAAGCTAAGATCACGTGTTAGCTCTCCAAGAACAAACATCAAGGATCAGAATCTAGAAATCACATGATCTTATGTTATATGTTGAAATTGGTTGGTTAAAGTTGTGTATTAGGGTGTCTTTGAGTGATATGGGTTGATAGAACATGGATCTATAACATCTAGATGTACTAAAATCAAAATTTTGAAACTGATCTATGAACCCTAAAACATGGCCTGACAGCCGAATGTCAGGGCTCATAGATCCTTACCTGTTAATTGTTTTTATGTTTTAAACGTTTGTACTTGTAGTATGTAGTAAGGACTTTGATCTGGAACTCGAATCAAGTCCAAATCAAGTGTAGATTAAAAGATATAAGCAGTCAAAAGGCATTGACCGAGCACGAAAATTGCTTTCTGGGCAGCCCAGAAATTCCCATAATTTTTGACAATATATTTGAGGCCTCTGATCTTACTGATATTTGATGGTTAGGCCATGTTGTTGTAATAGACCTGTAGACTGACATATTGACTATTGATCCATGCCTCTAGAATCGTTATATCCTTCACTAAATCAAAGGAATCAGTGGTCAAAGTTGCGTTGACGAAACTGTCGGATGAAGTTTCTGGGTAACCTAGACCACTACTTTGATCGGTCTAGTTCTCTTAGATTAGTTGTTGTTATGATGATCTGATAGTTTATAATTGTTCCTTTAGATCACACTGTGAAAGCATGGAATCCAACTTATGAAGCTTCAAAGACAGGACGAACTGTTCTTCATTTTTAGAAAACCCAGAAATGAAGAACAACTCTGACATGAATCTGTGAGGCTTATAGTTTACTGTTATGTTGTGTTTTGGGCATGGAATTAAATCGAGGTTGTAGTGTTACATGAATACTACAATCTTAACAAAAATACAAACTCGGAAGCTTGATACCTAAAACCCCTATAGCGACATTTAATTTCTGAAATTAATTATTTTAATTCATAAATAAATAAAAATAGTTTTTAATTATTAAAAATACAAAATAAATTCCTAAAAATTATTTTAAAGTCTAAAATTAGTTTTTAATTATTTTGAGTATATTTCATAAATATTTAATATTTTGGAATATAATGGTATTTAATTTATTTAATTATTATATTAAATAAATTATTTAAAAATGATTTTATACATGAAAAATTATATTATGGTATAAGAAAATATTTTAAGTTATTTTTAGTAACTTTTAATATTTTGTGAGGAATTTCATTAATAAATTAATATTAATGGTAATTAATTTATTTACTAAATATATTAAATAAATTATGGAAAATTTGATTTAATAATTTATAAATCATATAAAATGACTTAAGTGTTATAAAAATATTTTAAGTTATAAAATATAACTTTTGATATTTTTTCATGAAAATATTTATATTTTAATATTAATAGCAATTACTTAGGATAATGAATTTAATCTGCTTAAAAATCATATAAATATGATTTTAAGGTATTAAAAATACTTTGATATATTATAAATATATTATAATATTATGTATGATTTTCATTAATATTTAGTACTAAATAAATATTAATGATAAAGGAATTTTGTGGTATTTAATTCATTTAAATATGATATTAATGATTAAAAATGCATGATAAATGATAATAATTATCTGAAAATTATTACGAACTTATGAAAATTATTTTGACTGATAATATAATTATCTTAGATAATGGTTACATGTTTAGACAGAGTTTAATTGAACTTAAAATCTAAATTTGGTCCGACTAGACCGTCGGGATGTTAGAATTTTGCCGAACTTGACTCAGACTGTAAAATTTTACTTGAGGTTAAGTCTTATTGTGTTATAGACGGATAGGATTATTTGTGAGACCCCAAATTTTATGAATAAAGATTTAAATTTCTCGAAATATTTTTTTGAATATTATGTTGTGGATTTGATATAATGTTATAGTTGTGGGTAATATTTATAAATTTTGTAAAGTAAGCAAGTGGTTATATAATATTCGATTGGTCGGGGAATATTCAGAATATTCATACGACGGCACAATCATTGGTGGACCCCACAACGGAAGTATTGTCGTAGTAAGAAAATGACAAAATTATCTTTTTATAAAAATAACGGCAAAAGTGTTACCGTTAAAACTGTGACGCCCCCAAAATAGGTATACATCACCCAATCTGAGTCGCCAAATACATGGTACAAGAAACAAATACAACTTCAGTAATACAATTGTCGTGCAAACTACGACAACACATATACTGTGAGTTTGAATACAACTATTGTCTAATAGAGAGTATACAAACTCGAAAGGAGTCCTCATTACAATTATTGATACACTATTTTACAAAATAGTGAGGACTACTAAAATAACTATCTTGAATCATCACTCCATACCCCGGCTAGTTCCTGCTAAATTCTCTCCTCCTGAGAAGAACAATGGAACAAAAAGGAAAAGGTGAGCTTAACTAGCCCAGTAAAGAATATTATGACTAAGATAATATACAACAAATTATCATTAGTCTTCAATAGGGAAAAATCTGATAAAATATAATAGACAACAAGGCCAAATTAGGCCAAAAAAATCTCTCACAAGTTCATATGTAATCTTGAAGAACACATAACATGGCTATAACTTTCAATTTCCTTGTCCATACATTAATTTAAACATACTCAGATACTATAATTTATATATGATCATTACTCAACCTTTCTAACATGATTTTAACAACTTAATTCATATAATTACTTGAATCAAAATACATAATTTCACTGTTCTTGATATTCTTGAAAGTTTTGAAAACAAAACATGAAGATTGGCACTACGAGTTCGTTATAACACTAAATCAGTCCATTCAAAATTTGTTTTCTTCATTTTAACATACATAATTATATACAAGTGTAAAATTTATGAGACAATACATGATTGACGTATTAAATTTGCGTGTAAGGGACATATGGCCATATTTCTATACTATGTAATTTTGAAGAAACAATATACGACATATTTTTATGAAACTGATGTTATGGAACCATATAATATATAGTAAAACATGCTATGCTGACATATTATCACATATATTAACATAATCGTTACCCTTTTCAATTACAGAGACTTTAACATAATTTGAAAGCCATTTTTTTATAAAAAACTTAAACCACGTAAATTTGAAATTTGGAGAAGAAGAGATTACCCTATTACAGATGAATAAGAGTGAAGTCCCTTTTCAGATTCTTCTTCAATATCACAATTACTCTCACTTTTCTCTCTAATCCTCTGAAATTCTCTAAGTTCTTACTAAAAGAAAACTGATGAGGCACACTTATAACTCTAGTAACGTTGAGACCAGTTAACCCATACGTGGTTAACTGCTCTCAACTTCTCATAAGACCATGTTTGGCTTCCACTTATTTATTACTTCTATTTATTTAATTACTCTCTTATAATATAGTTTAATAATGTCACACCCATATACAATAATAAAACAAATATCTTATTTAATTTAATTTAAATAAAATATAATAATTTCTCATTAATTCCCATAGTCGATAATTAAATTTCTTATTTATTAATTATGTCAAATTATTAAATTAATTAAAATAACATTTATACTTATTAAATAATCCATTTAATTCAATAAGCTCACTTAAAATTACATACCTTGAATAATAAAATTCTTCATATTAATTTAATAAATATAACACATATAATTAAAATAATCTACCATAATTTCATCAATTAATTATTTAATCCAATAATTAAATCATCGAAAAATATTTATTTATAATTCAATAAATATTCAAATAAAATTAAAAAATCTCGTTTGTCGTAGATAAATAGAGTATCGTTCCCATAGAGAAAAATATTGAATTTTATCCTAATAATTATCAATCTTGTATTATCTCAATTTTATTAAATAAATGCTTTAATGATGAAATTAATAAAATATTACTAAATAAAGAAAAATCAACTAACTGCCACAAACTTTAATCAGGTATTGGAGAATTAAGCCTACAATTTCACTTTATGCTTCACTTAGATTGACACACTTCTTTTTAATTCAAATTAACTATATTATTTCGTTAATCAAGAACACAAAAACAGATATAACCATCTCTCGATGCACTATACCCATATCAACTTAAATCCACAGATGATAGAATTAAACAAAATACCCTAATTAACTAATTCACTATATCTCTATGTGAATTACAATTAAAGAAGGTTTAATCACAAGTTCTCATAAGATTACACGCGATGTAAATGTATATCTCTATCTTAGACATAAATTATGAATCCCAACAATATGCAGAAATCAAAATCACACGCTATTATGATTAGGTCTAAACCCATACTTCATCTCTCAAGTTCATATAGGTTCACAAAGAATTAGTGATCAAGAAACTCATAAATTAAGCATAAACCATAATAGACGAACTGAAAATAGCATCATTAAATTTAAATTGAATCTTGACAATCCTCATTACGTAAAAAGATCCATCATAGGCTTAATAAGAGAATTTAGTTCATAGCTAATGAATTAAAAATCGAAAAACATCAAAGAATCAAGCATCCTAAATACAAAAACGAATTTAAAGAATGAAAATAGTAAAATAAACAACCACTTTTCTTCAATTACCTTGCAATTTTCGTGCTCCCACCTCTTTGCGTTAATTCCTCCAAATCTTCTCAAAATTAGGGTTTGTTAATTGTGATGTTCGATGACGATTGTCGTCAATGATAATCCTCTTCTGCAACTGAATAAGCTTTTTTTCTAATCCTAATGATGCCTTTAATCCACCAGCTTCACAAACTAGAGTTAGAATTGTAACAAATGTAAGACCCTAACTTTTATGAATAAAGATTAAATTTTCTCGAAATATCTTTTTGAATAATAAAGTGTGGATTTGATATAATGTTATAGTTGTGGGTAATATTTACAAATTTTGCAAAGTAAGTAAGTTGTCATAAAATAATCGTTTGGTCGGGGAATATTCATTTTTTCAGGGAATATTCGTACGACGACACAATCATTGGTGGACTCCACAACGAAATTACTGTCGGAGTGAGAAAATGACAGAAATAGCTTTTTATAAAACTAAAGGTAAAAGTTTTACCGTTAACTGTTGAAATACTCGGTGATAAAAGTACAGGAATAGGTGTAGCAGCCCCAAATCTGGGTCCTAATCACCATGGATCTGGTATACTAATTCTATAACTGTTGTGGAAGATATAAACATAAATTATTTATACAATAAACTTTACACATTATTCCCCAAGGTCGAGAACCTTCACTTAATACACAATTCATAACTTATTTGACTTACAATAACATTAATATACAATCTCATATAAATCTAATCTGCATTAATATATATTAAAGTCGAACCGCCTTTAACCTTTCCTTGTATCCAATGTATTCGTCATAATTTGTAATGTTTATCATGATATAGCGAGGGTGAGCAATAGGTTTGCCCAGCAAGTTTAAGTTCAATAATTTAAAGATATATCATGATAGAAAGATTTGAATAATAAGCTGGCTAAAGTTATACAATATAGTTGTGAACTAACATGAACAAATTTTTCATAGCTAAACAAACATTGAACATGAACACACACAAACCGAGGTCATCGATTGGTAAGGTGAGTCCATGAAGCAGTCTTGGCTAATCGAGGCTACCAGAGCAGGTCTTTCAGCGATGACTAGAGTCTGCTTGGAAGCAGTGTTCATTGATTATTAAGGGGATCAGGAGAAGGGATCTTGAGCGTCTTGAAGGTTGACCATGCCATAGGGATCACAATCATCAGACGTTGAAAACTTCGCCTCTAAGCACTCATTCGCTAGATGGCAAGCTATTTTAAGTATTTTTGATTTTGATATTGAATATATTAAAGGAATTAACAACTCAGTTCCTGATTTTCTCACACGTGAGTTTATTAACATAGGTACTATTGCAGCAACATGAGTGTACGAGGAGGTTCATCTTCTCGTGGTCGTGGTCGCTATCCCGGCCCAGTCAATCAGTTAAAGGGAATCGTTGTTCCTCACCCAATTAGTCAAACCACCCACAATAAACTTCAGGTGCTTGGTACAGTCCCCAAGCCCTATTCGTCTGTTCTAGCTAGTCAACCAGAAGCATTTGATATTTTTGCTAATCAATCGAGGGCAACCTCGTCAAAACCCAATTATCCAGCTTCTTAGTATTGTACTAAATATGATCAGCATCTGTTTGATATTGAGTTATCAATGAAGCCCAAAGATGACCCAATCAAATTAGCTTCTCAGTATTTTCCTACTGGATGGCATTTCCTCCCCATGGCTCCTTATAAATCTCTTTTATATTATAAGGATATCCTTATTGAACCTGAATCAATCTTTATTAAACCTATCTATGCCAACGATGATAAATCCAAACTCCTTTATCATTCGTTGTACATTAAGCAGATTCTCAATTTTTTCGATTGGGGTAGTCATCCTTCTGATCTCAGGTCTCTTTCTAATCATTCTAGCTCATTCTGTTATTATGATTATATGGAAGCCTGGTATAAGATTTTTCTTCACCAAAATGAAGATCACAGCCATTCGTGGTTTGTGCAATTCGACCACAAGTTTAAGAGTCAATTCCCCAAGTGGTTCACCCTTTGGTGGACAAGAATTGGTTTGGATCATGCGATCCTTCCAGCGCCTCTCTTGGCACAACTTAATCAATTTAGTACTCATAGTAACTATCACCCCAAATATGAGGAAATCCCAGTCTTCCTTATATTCTGTAGTAAATATAAAATCCATTGGATTCTTAAGTGGTAGTATGTCATTTTATCTCCTCAGGAAGTCTCTGTTTTTCAGCCTCCGTCGTCCATCGGTATTCAGATGGCTCCTATAGCCATTTCCCCTATTATCCATGTCTCTCGCTGTTTTTATATTAAATGGTGGGACAAATTCGGTGTTGATAGAATCGTTGGCCAAGTTCAAAAAGAATTTCCGGCCACTCCTTTATTGACTCCTCTAGTTACTACAGCCCCCACAGATGCATCTTCCAGTAAAACAGTCACTAGAACAACTGAAAAATCAAAGGAAAAATCAGTTGTTCCTCCTGACCCTATTGAAGTCACTAATTATTTTATCTCTTCCCTTTTCAACAGGGTGATTAAATCTGAATAGATGTCTTTTTTCTTTATTAGATTTTGAATTAAAATCTTTTACTAAATTATCCCAATCTAAAATGAAATTTCTTTTAATGACTCTTAACTGATTATAAATTGGGGCATTAAAATCAGATTGAGTGGGATACACAGAGGATTCCGGAGAAGATGAACCTTCATCTTCATTAGGATCATTCTAGGTATAACACGGATGACTAACTTGACCTTGATTAAGGATACCTTTAAGTTTGATATCATTAACTGAAGGGTTACTAAGTAATTCAGTATCTCTTCTAGTATACATAACTGAAGGTGCTGAAGAACTGGAAATATCTTCAATAATGACTGGCGTTCTAGTGCGTTCAAAACTAATCTTAACAGTTCCATCGGAAAATTGTTTGATATTTTCTAAATTTAATAAGTTGTTAATTATGGGTTGTTGTGGTAATTCATTTATAGTACAATACTCAGAAGCTGGATAATTGGGTTTTGACGAGGTTTCCCTCGATTGATTAGCAAAAATATCAAATGCTTCTGGTTGACTAGCTAGAACAAATGAATAGGGCTTGGGGACTGTACCAAGCACCTGAAATTTATTGTGGGTGGTTTGACTAACTGGGTGAGGAACAACGGTTCCCTTTAACTAATTGACTGGGCCGGGAGAGCGACCACGACCACGAAAAGATGAACCTCCTCGTACACTCATGTTGTTGCAATAGTACCTGTGTTAATAAACTCACGTGTTAGAAAATCAGGAACTGAGTTATTACTTCCTTTAATATATTCAATATCAAAATCAAAAATACTTAAAATAGCTTGCCATCTAGCGAATGAGTGCTTAGAGGCGATGTTTTCAACATCTGATGATTGTGATCCCTATGGCACGGTCAACCTTCAAGGCGCTCAGGATCCTTTCTCCTGATCCCCTCAATAATCAATGAGCACCGCTTCCCAGTTAGCCTAGTCATTAGCGAAAGACGTGTTCCGTGAAATTTTAGTTAGCCAAAGACTGCTTAGGAAGCCTAGTTACTACGGCCCCTGCAGATGCATCTTCCAGTAAAACAGTCACTAGAACAGTTGAAAAATCAAAGGAAAAATCAGTTGTTCCTCCCGACCCTATTGAAGTCATTAATGTTTCTAGTTACTCTAACTCTCAGTTAAGGCGTCTTGCAGACGCCATTCATATGAGACTTGACCAGTTATATGAAGAGTCAGACAAAGCTTCTTCTTAGTCCAGAGGAGAAAATTCTAGTCAAAATCTTGAAGACGATGATGATTGTGATCCCTATGGCACAGTCAACCTTCAAGACGCTCAAGATCCCTTTTCCTGATCTTCTCAGTAATCAATGAGCACTTGCTCCCAAATGAAATAGTCAAGAAGACTCGGCCTTCCTGGCGACCTTTAGTTAGCCAAAGACCGCTCAAAAACCTAGTCATTAGCATCTTTTGCTTTTCCATCGAAAGTAGCAATCAGTCAGATATCTGGCCCCACGACCGCTTTAGTCAAAAGAGACGTCTGCTTTTCCTCCGAAAGCAGATTCTTTTACTCATACTTTACTTTAGTAAATGTAATATGTTTTTTACTTGTACTTTTACTTCAGTTAATGTAATAGTAACCTTGTAAACAGTTCATTTCCTTGTTCTATAAAAGGAAATCGAATTCATTTAGTAAGGCAAACTTAAAAAGACTCAGAGCTCCTTCTCTGATGAATCTTTAGCCTCTACCGTTGTTTAGCCTTTCTTTACCCCTCTTCATCTAATGTTCTTATTTCATTAAATTTGTAAGTCATTTTATTTTCTTGCACTTGTAAATAGTTTGAGTTATCATAAATAAACAGTTTTATTTAGTAATTTGAACTTGTTGATACCTAACTTCTTCTTTGAGGAAACTTAGGTGGGTTACTTTACAGTTTAACAGATTCAATAATTTAGAAATTGATTCTTCTTGAATAAATTTTAAATCTCTTTCTTTTGGTTTCATTAAGAATTTAAATGTAATCTTTTTTCCTAAATGTTCGTAGCTTAAACCTTTATTACTAGTAGTGAATGGATATAATAAATATATAAACGGTAAACCTGAAATGATTTTGTCAGTAAGATTACGAATTAAAACAAACGAGGTTTTAAAACATATACTGTCTTGACAAATATGCACTTTAGGCTCTTCATTTTAGGTTTACTCCAACTATCAGTTAAGGCGTCTTGCAGACGCCATTCATATGAGACTTGACCAGTTACATGAAGAGTCCGACAAAGCTTCTTCTCAGTCCAGAGGAGAAAATTCTAGTCAAAATCTTGAAGATGATGATGATTGTAATCCCTATGGCACGGTCAACTTCAAGACGCTCAAGATCCCTTCTCCTGATCCCCTCAGTAATCAATGAGCACCGCTTCAGTAGCCTAGTCATCAAGAAGACTCGCCTCCGGAAATTTCGTTAGCCAAAACACCGCGAGGCAGCAAATTCTAGTCATCAGCATCTTCTGTTTTTCCATCGAAAGCAGCAATCAATCAGACATCTGGCCCCACGGCCGCTTTAGTCAAAAGAGACGTCTGCTTTTCCACCGAAAGCAGATTCTTTTACTCTTACTTTACTTTAGTAAATGTAATATGTTTTTTACTTGTACTTTTACTTCAGTTAATGTAATAGTAACCTTGTAAACAGTTTATTTCCTTGTTTTATAAAAGAAAATTGAATTCATTTAGTAAGGCAGACTTAAAAAGACTCAGAGCTCCTTCTCTGATGAATCTTTAGCCTCTACCGCTGTTTAGCCTTTCTTTACCCCTCTTCATCTAATGTTCTTATTTCAGTAAATTTGTAATTCATTTTATTTTCTTGCACTTATAAATAGTTTGAGTTATCATAAATAAACAGTTTTATTTAGTAATTTACCTGTGTTTGTATGCGATCTCTTGTTCTTCAATTTACCTGTGTTTGTATATATCTGGACCGAATGGTAATGAAGGTGATTAACCTTTCATACCTGATGAATACATGCAGTATGCACTGAGTGCGATTTAATAATTCTTAGACATGTCAATCAAAAATGATTAACCACAAGTATAATTGAATAATACAACTCAAGGTCGAGTTAAGAAAGACTTGTCTATTTCGTTGATTATCGTTACGCATTTAAATAAGCTTTGTCTGAAGACCTTATATTAATAATATTGATATACAAATTAGAATAATATCATCATAATATTTAAAATAACCTAAACACATTATCACATAATCATATCCGTCTATAACACATATAAGACTTAACCTTAAGTCAAACTTTTGCAGTCTGAGTCGAGTTCGGCAAATTTCTAACATCCCGACGTTTTAGTCGGACAAAATTTCGAGTTTAAGTTCAATTAAACTCTGTCTAAACACTTAACTATTATATAAGATAATTATATTATAAGTCAAAATAATTTTCATAAGCTCGTAATAATTTTCAGATAATTATTATCATTTATTATGAATTTTTAATCATTAATATCGTATTTAAAATAATTAAATACCACATAATTCCTTTATCATTAATATTTATTTAGTACTAAATATTAATGAAAATCATACAAAAATATTATAATATTTTTATAATATATCAAAGTATTTTTAAATACCTTAAAATTATATTTATATGATTTTTAAACCGTTAAATTCATTATCCAAAGAATTGCTATTAATATTTTCATGAAAAAATATCAAAAGTTATATTTTATAACTTAAAATATTTTTATAACACTTAAATCATTTTTATATGATTTATAAATTATTAAATCAATTTTTCCATAATTTATTTAATATATTTAGTAAATAAATTAATTACCTTTAATATTAATTTATTAATGAAATTCCTCACTAAATATTAAAAGTTACTAAAAATAACTTAAAATATTTTCTTATACCATAATATATTTTTCATGATTTTCATGCATAAAAATCATTTTTAAATAATTTATTTAATATTATAATTAAATAAATTAAATTCCATTTATATTCCAAAAATATTAAATATTTATGAAATATACTCAAAATAATTAAAAACTAATTTTAGGACTTTAAAATAATTTTAGGAATTTATTTTTATTTTTAATACTTAATAACCATTTTTATCTAGTTATTAATTAAAATAATTAATTTCAGAAATTAAGTGTCGCTATATAGGGTTTTAGGCGACAAATCCGTCATTTGATGTTTTTTTTCGCGTTTTGAGTCCAAACCCGAAACTCAAGTCGAAGTGTAAGTGTAAGGTAGTTCGACCTGGTTCTAGATTCTTGGTTATCAAGCTTCCGAGTTTGTAATTTTGTTAGGATTGTAGTATTCATGTAACACTACAACCTCGATTCAATTCCATGCCCAAAACACAACATAACAGTAAACTATAAGCCTCACAAATTATATCGAGTCGTTCTTCATTTTTGGGTTTTCCGAAATGAAGAACGATTCATCTTACCTCCTTTGAAGCTTCATAAGTTGGATTCCATGCTTTCACAGTGTGATCTAAAGGATCTATCTTGTAGTCCTGATACCAGGGACAATTATAAACTATCAGATCATCATAACAACAACTAATCTAAGAGAACTGGACCAGTCAAAGTAGTGGTCCGGAACTGCCTTTGATGATTTCTGGGTTACCCAGAAACTTCATCCGGCAGTTTTGTCAACGCAACTTTGACCACTGATTCCTTTGATTCTGTGACGGATATAACGATTCTAGAGGCATGTATCGATATTTAATATGTCAGTCTACATGTCTATTACAACAACATGGCCTAACCATCAAATATCAGTAAGATCAGAGGCCTCAAATATCTTGGCAGAAATTCTGGGAATTTCTGGGTTGCCCAGAAAATAATTTTCATGCTCGGTCAACGCCTTTTGACTGCTTATATCTTTTAATCTACACTTGATCTGGACTTGATTCAAGTTCCAGATCAAAGTCCTTAATACATATTACAAATACAAACGTTTAAAACACAAAAACAATAAACAGGTAAAGATCTATGAGCCCTGACATTCGGCTGTCAGGCCATATTTTAGGGTTCATAGATCAGTTTCAAAATTTTAATTTTTGTCCATCTAGATGTTATAGATCCATGATCTATCAACCTAGATCACTCAAAGACATCCTAATACACAACTTTAACCAACCAATTTCAACATATAACATAAGATCATGTGATTTCTAGGTTTGGGGTTTTTATACCTTTTTGAGCTTTGATCTAGATTCTGACCCTTGATGTTTGTTCTTGGAGAGCTAACACATGATCTTAGCTTAACTCTTTACACAGTCTCACTCTACCTCCCGAATTATTAAAGAGATACGGGTTTTGGTTATTTGGAAAAGTAAAGTGAGTTACTTTCTTGACTTTTTATGTAATTAATCCAAGATACAATATATTTTATCTAACATGTTGGCGGATACAATAGATATATGGCACATGGGAGATATGTAGTTGGTAAAAAACTCTAATTTTGGCAAGATTTGCACTCAACATATAAAAAATATACAAGAAGGGCATTAAGGTTATTTAGCATTTAATTTTAATGGCAAAATTGTAACATGTGGAAACCCTTACGGTTAAAACCTAAGGTTCTAAAAATCAAATTTCTAGCATTTTTCAAATTAGGTTTTCAAAATAGAAAATTAATATTTCTAAATTATAATTAGAATTCTCTTACTATTTTAAAATTTACTAATCATAAATCAAGCTTGTTAATTAGGATTAATATTTTCTAATTAAAATTGCTAATTTAGAAATTAGGGACCATAATTGTACATTAGGGTTTATAACCCAAGAATTAGGGTTTTAAATAATCTTTCTAATGTAGAAATTAGGTTTCCTAATTAGATTAGGGTTTTCTAATTACTTATAACTTGAAAATTAGGATTAATGTCTCCTAATTAACATTAAAATTATTAAATTAACAATTAGGTTTCCCCTAATTATAAATTAGGGTTTTAAATTTCCAGAACTGAAATTAGGGTTTTCAGAACCGGTTTTTAAGGTTTCTTATAAATCGTAAGAAATTTTCTAACTGAACGTTGACGTTCTTAATATAATATTAGGGTTTACCACTTATATAGATTATCTGGTCAACCCTTGACCCTTCACCACATATTGTACACATATATAACCAGATACACAGAACATATTCACGTATATCATTAATCCTGAATAATTCTCCAGAAAAATTTCAAATTCTCTAAATTCCTTCTCGGAAATCTCAAATCCATTCACTTATTTTATGTCTAGGTTTATTATTTAACCTTCATTCAATATTTTAATATTTTATAAATATCTAAATTCCCGGGTTGTCACATTCACCCCCTCTTCTAAAAATTTTGTCCCCTAAATTTACCTTACACCCTACACCATACACCATTCCTTCTCATCATTACATGCTACCTAATACATTCCTCACAAGAATAAAAAAAAATTTAATTGTGCTGAGGGGTTATATAGACTCTTTTCTGTCATTTTCGCAAAGGTTTTATGGAAATTCATTCGCAAACCGTCATAACTTACGGACATAGTGGGTAATTAGCCCAGTATGCCCTGTACTTATTAAGTACTGCTGGTCGAATCTGCTTCTCGTCTCTGTCATAGGCACAAAATTTTAACCTCAGTCTTATCGGATCCCGCACAAAAATAATTTGGTTTGGGAAAAATTTCAAAGAACGCTTAGAATTTTCATAAACGTTGGTAGCTAAATAAAATAGCTTAGACTCATATCAATAATCAACTTCAATCGAATTACGAATGTGTGTAGCCAAACGCCGTTGGCAAATTAAAATTTTGAAAATTTTGTTGAAAATTACCTCATGATGTCGTACTGTATTAACAGCCCGTTTGAGGATGCCGCCATCTAGTGACTTTGTTATAATACATCATACAATAGTGGAACAACGATTTTAGATCAAATTCAACACTAAGTATTTCTGCATTTACAACTCCATCAACTTTTATCATCTCTGCACTAGGTTACATGGTACATAAGTGATAAATAAAAATATATTTTGAAATTTCAAATCGTTATCGTCTAGCTGAAATAAGTAACATAGACTATTCTTTAAACCATTCAAATATTCATTTCAAATCTTTTTTATCATCTCAACATGTAACGATTGTGTAGGTGGCCCGAAGTCCACGCATACACAATGGTCGCTAAGAGCTGAATAAAAAAATTCATTTTCAAAAAAGCACATAGTGCTTATTTAGCTTGATGTCAAAAATTTTGAAATCTAACACAACTAGGAGATTTGAAAAACTTATGTCTCCACTAATGATCAATTTCTTAGAAATCTATCTGTTCCCATAATCCTCAATATTCTGTTTACACATAGTTCTACCCAGTTCGTCAAACCACCCTCATGAGTTCATGAACTTTCCACAATCATATGAGTTTAAGAACTTGTCCTAGTCAGACCTTTGGCGTCCATTCGCTGAGGGCTTCATAAACATTTCATATAATCGTGAGTCACGAACGTACCATAAGTAAGAGTTTTAAGAACTCGTACTTAACCTGCTATTCTCTACCTATAACCTATCTATCTATTATACACATGAGAAATGAATCACCCTCTTAACATGCATAAAACAAATAGCGTGACGCATACATTTTAATGATTATCAGTGTAAGAAACTAAGTGGTTGTTACACCAAGTACAATTCCCCACCCATAACAAGGAATCATACAACTCAGCTGCTGACATGAGTCCTCAATTGGAATCCCCACCTAATCTTAACTCCCTTCGCAATATGAATTTCATTTAATCCGTATTCATAATCCTTTCCTGAATTCGTACCCATTCATAAACACACGGCAATCCTACTGTAAACTTTTCAATCATTCGCTTGATCCTTCTCTACACTATAACTTTATCCGATCACTAGGTGATCTCATCGTATATATTACGATTCATTTCTACACTATGATCATTTTATTTTATGATCTCCTACCACTGTACTTTTAGTCTTTTAGTCTCTTTCTATTCACCATTACTATTCACTTTTATTATCAAAGTTAGGAAACTCTGTATCTTATAACTCGCCAAGATTCATTTTTGAATCTTACCGACACACTAACTCTATGTGAGAAAGATCTTATCCTAATCACTACGGTTATTAGTCTAAGGTATCACTACCCTAGGTTTATAACCAACAACTTTGATACCAACTATAATGCACTTCCAAGTAAGACCCCAACTTTTTGATAAATAAAGATGAATTTTCTATAAATATCATTTTTTTGAATATTATGGAATGAATTTGATATAATGTTATAGTTGTGGGTAATATTTATAAATTTTTCAAAGTACGCAAGTTGTTATATAATATTCGATTGGTCTGGGAATATTCGCTTTTAACAGGAATATTCGTATAACGGCACAATCATTGGTGGACCCTACAACGGAATTATTATCGAATTGAGAAAATGACAAAATACTTTATGAAAATAACGGGCGGAAGTTTTACCGTTAATTGCTGAAACACCCTTGTTAAAAGTACAAGAATACGCTGCGTGGTTGCATAGTAGAGCACACGATATTGATTATTGATGCTTACGTGAGAAGTCACCAATTTTGTTCAATTATTGTTACATTAATTGCGATATAGATCTCACGTTATTTGATTGATTCAATTATTGTCAATATTTTATAATCAATAATTGAGATGACAAAGTTATTAATATTATTATTTGCAATATTAACGATGTCTAGAAGTTCTCAAGGAGAGGTTTGGTCACCTAATTGCGCTACCAATGGGGAGAAATTCTTATTGAAAAGCCCTCTTCCTCGGGAACGACTTCGGTCGATTAATATTGTGAATTATAATAATGATGATAAATTTTATTTTATTAGTATTATTAATGTAATAAAACAGTAAAAGCTTTTATATAAAAAATGTAATACTTTTATAAAGTTATTTGTTTTATTAGACTATAAATAGAATATATTATATTTATTATGCATAGTATTTTGAATAGTAAAATCTTTTATATAAAAATAATACTTTTATAAAGTTATTTATTTTATTAGACTATAAATAGAATATATTATATTTTATTATGCATAGTATTTTTAAATAAAATATAAAAAATACTTTTATAAAATTTTTTTTATTTTTATTTGATTATAAATAGAATATATTATATTTTATCGCATAGTGCAAAGATAGTATCCTTTCCATTCTTCTATAAATAGGATGCTTAGTTAGAATTGAAAATCACACCGTAAGTTCGTAGAATTCTCCTTCTATAATCTTGAGCGCGATTTCTTTTTAGAGTTTAAGAAAGCTTTGAGCATAGAAATTAGTGCAAGTTTTCTTCAAGAATATCCTCGCCTACCAAATGGAATACTCTTCTTTTACTAGTAAGAGATATTATTTGTTGTACTTATAAGACTTGGGGTATTATTTCTTTCGCCTTCATGAAGAGAACTTCGTTATTCCATTCTTTATCATTATGTTGAATAACTCGCTCTATGCCAAGTACCGCATACATGGTGAAATTCTTCTCGTTATTCCATTCTTTATTATTCTCGTTGAACATCCTCGTCTGTGCGCTTACGCATGACGACCGGGTTCCGCCCTTTTATTATTCTCGTTGGAACATCCTGTCTGCATTTTTTACGCATGACCGGGTTCCGCTTCTTTATTATTCTCGCTGGAACATCCTCGTCTGTTGATTTACGCATGACCCGGTTCCATTCTTTATTATTCTCGCTGAATAACTCGTTCGCGCGGGCTATCGCATGCATGGTGATTTCTTCTCGTTATTCCATTCTTTATTATTCTGTTGAATAACTCGCCTATGTGGATTATCACATGCATGGTGAATGATCCTTTGTATTCATTTCTTATTAAATTGTGGAAATGATCTGTCTAAGTGGATTACCGCATGGCGAACGAAAATCCATTTGCGCTTCATATATTCTCTTATACTCAAATTGGTTAAAGCTTTGACTTCTATACTCCATGAAATTAGTGGAATATCCTTTGATATTTGTGCTTCATCCAAAGATCTTTTCATGGACATATTCTTCTCGAGCATTCTTGAATTTTACTCCACAAAGCAAGATCATGTTGATAATTTGACGTTATCGAGTTCGTGATAAATTAACTTATAAATCTTTAAAATTTATTCTTGAACTTGTTTTATTGAATTGTCATCATCCTCATGTTTATAATATGTTGAAAGTCATCTGTATTCTGTAGTGCATAGATGGACTTGGTATGATTATGACCATGGATTATTCTTATAATCATGACCGTAATGTTACAAATGATGTGGTAAAAATCCTCATTGGTCGTAGTAGTGCATTGATGGACAATTTGTTGGCATGATCATGACCATCGATGAATACACGAATATCCTCGGCCCAGAGTGCATGGATAATTTGTGGTCGTGATACTAATGAATATCCTCGGTCGAAAAGTGTGGATGATGTGGATTATTTATTGTCGAGTCTCAAATGATAAAAGTAATGAAAACCTTTTAAATCATAGAAGATAGTAGATTTTATTCTCTACTTGACTCTTCTAATGGATTGCTTGTTCCACCAGCAGCTAAACTTGATGTTTGTTATATTTTATCGCTTAACACTCGTTGAAGGCTAACGATAAATTATTCTCGCATTATCTTAGTCATAATATTTCATCGGGCTAGTTGAGCTCACCCTTTCTTTCACTTGTTCTCTTCAGAAATGAGAACGTAGTGGGACTAGCTCTGGGAAACGAGTGACGGTCCAGATGATAGCATTAGTAGTCCTCACTATTCTATTAAATAGTGTGACAATAAATGTAATGAGGACTCCATTGAGTGTGGATATTGTCTAGATGACAATATTCTTATTAAAACTCTCGCTTATATCTTGTCGATTCTACACGACAATTGTATTATTAAGTTTTATTTTCAATTTTGTACCATGTATTTGGCGACTCAAGATGGGTGATGTATACCTATTTTGGGGGCGCCACAATTGGTATCAAAGCTTAGGATATGATCCTCGCCGAGATGTGAGACAAGAACTAGGAGGGAGAGACGGGAATTCCTTCGCTAGTATGACCTACCTAAGTTTATTTGGTATTTAATTGGCTCACCAAGTATAGGGATAATATGTTATATGTCAATTAACCTTTGTTTTGTGGCAAGATTCAAAAATGACATCCGAGAATGTTGAGAATAATAATGGAGCACAGGAGACCATGAGTCTCCACATATCAATAATCGTGAGAATGTGCATCAGAAGGCGACAATCCTCATGCAAACAACAACACCGACCAAATGATGAATGATGGAATGTTCAGAGGCTTTATGCAATTCATGCAACATCAAAGCAGAGCGGCTCCTCATCCAAAATGTAGGTGGAAACATCGAAACTCTTGACGGTCACCGCTAAATAGCTTCAAGGAGCCGACCACCGGAGTTTATTGGAGAGCCAAAACCACTTAAGGCGAGAGACGGATAAAGCGATCACCAAGATATTTGATGTCTTGGATGCTCCGAGGAGCAAAAGGTTCCTTTTGCCACCTTTATGTTGCGAGGAGAGGCATTACATCGGTGGGAATCCAGAAGCGACTCAACCTCGCCGCACCAAGATGTCTTGGGAGAAGTTCCAAGAACTATTCAACGACAAGTACTTTCCGAAAAGTATTCGCCACATGAAAGAGGTAGAGTTCATCAAGTTGGAGAGAAAATAATATGACCGTGTCGCAAAGACGAAGCTAAGTTTGCCGAAGTTGTCCCGGCCAAGCCCTCACTTGGTTGATAATGAGGAAAGAAATGACGCGATGTTTCTAAGAGGTTTGAAACCCGAGATACGCCAATATCTAATTTCTCATAAACTATGTTTGTATTCGATGTTGTAAATAGGGCTCAGCTTATTGAGAGCGCCGATAACGAAGTCAACTCAACCAAGAGAAAGCAAATGAAAAATGATAATACCAAAGGGTAGCAACATCGGGCTGGACAACAAACGTGAGGGAATCAACATGCTGTAAAATGGTAACCACTTCTTGGGTAATCATGGCCAAGACAATAAGAATGGACATTTCAAGAAGAGGAGATTCAACAATGATGGAAAGACGCCAAAGATCAAAGACCCGTGGTTAAGGAAGGAGAACGACCACCTATCATATGCTTCAAATGCGAGGGGAGGGACATATCACCAAAATCAAACCGCTGATGCCATCCAAAGCGTGTTATAATTGTGGAAGAGAAGGTCACCTAGCCCGATTTTTTGTCATGCAATCAAGACAAGTCCAATTGGAACGGTGACACAAAATACCGCTCCTGCATAAGTCAAAACCAAGAGTTCAAGGGAGAGCGTTTGTTGTGACCTCCCGTAAAGCAAGGAACCCGAACGAGGTCATCACGGTAAGCTTATCATAAACTCTAGCTAAGTCTATACCTTATTTGATACCGGCTTCTACCCATTCTTTTATTTCTCCTACTTGCGCTCAACGATTAAATTTGACTCCTGAGAAATTAGACTTTGACTTATCTGTGGAAACTCCGCTGGGAGAAACCTTCATTACATCCACTATTTATAAGTCTTGTTTGGTTCAAATCGGCACCCTCACATTACCTCGTCGATCTTATTTCATTAAAAATACTTGCATTTGATGTGATTCTAGGGATTGATTGTTAACTACTCATCATGCAAAAATTGATTATTTTCGTAAGGTTGTTAGCTTTCATATTCCTAACCAACCTATTATGCGAATTCAAGCAACCAAACCATTAAAATCAATCACCGCTATCTCAAACCATAAAGCTATTCGCTTATTGAAAAATGGATGTCAAGCTTTCTTAGCTCATGTCACAGATTTAAACAAAAATACGCCGATTTGAATGATATTTCTATTGTTAATAAATTTCCGACGATTCCCAAGAACTTCCCGCCTACCCCCAGAGCGTGAAATTGAATTTTGTATCGACCGAACCCTAAGACAAAACCCATTTCCAAAGCCCCATATCGAATGGCTCCTATTGAACTTCACGAGTTAAAGACCCAATTGCAGGAATTGTTAGACATTGGTTTCATTCGGCCCCAAGACGCCTCCTTGGGGTGCTCCTGTTCTATTCGTGAAGAAGAAAGATGGGAGTATGCGACTTTGTATTGACTACCGGGAATTGAACCATGTCACCATCAAGAATAGGTATCCGTTACCTCGCATTGATGACCTGTTTGACCAGTTGCAAGGAGCACAATTCTTTTCAAAGATCGATCTTCGCTCGATATCATCACCAAAGGTTAAAACTAAGGATATTCCAAAGACCGCCTTCGTAACTCCTAGACGGCATTATGAATTCTTAGTCATGTCTTTTGATCGACTAATGCTCCTGCCGCCTTCATGGATATGATGAACCGAGTATTCAAGGAATATTTGGATCACTTTGTGGTCGCTTTTATTGATGACATCCTCATATATTCCAAAAAGTCCGTGAAGATCATGAGCAACACTTGAGGTCGATACTCCAAAAGCTTCGTGAAAAACAAGCTTTATGCCAAGTTGAAGAAATGAGAGTTCGCGCTTGAGGAAGTAGCATTCCTTGGGCACGTAGTATCAAGTCATGGAATATCTGCTGACCCGAAGAAAAGATTGAAGCTATTCAAAGTCGGGAGCAACCTAAATCAAGACTCAAGTACGTAGCTTTCTTTGATTAGTCAAGTTATTATCGAGATTCGTGGAAGGGTTTTCTAATCGCTACTCCATTAACTCAAATTTACTTTTAAAGATATAAAATTCATTGGAGCGTGAAATGTGAGAAGAGTTTTCAAGAACTCAAGAGGAGACTCATTTCAAAGACTGCTCGACAATACCATCCGCCTCGAGGGATTTGTCATCTACAAGTGATGCATCGGGCAAAGGGTTAGGATGTGTTCTCATGCAACATGGGAAAGTGATAGCCTATGCCTCTCAAAAACTCAAAGAATATGAGAGGAATTATCCTACTCATGATCTAGAGTTGGCAAATGTTGTCTTCGCACACTTAAAATTTGGAGGCATTACTTGTATGGGGAGAAAGTGGAGATCTTTACTTGATCATAAAAGCCTCAAATATTTCTTCACCCAAAAGGAACTCAACATGCGAAGAACGACGTTGGCTTGAACTGCTTGAAAGATTATGATCATACCATCCAATACCATCCTCGAAAAGTGAACGTGGTAGCCGAACGATCGAGTAGAAGATCATATGCGGCACGAAAAGCGATATTGTCAACGCAAAGGCCCATTTTGTGTGACTTGCAAAGGATGGAGATAGAGTTAAAGACTCGGGACCCATGTGATGATGGCGAATATACGAGTAGAACCGACTTTAATCGATAAAGTTAAAGTCGCTCAAGCTACGCACTGAACCGATGCATATGAGGAAGAAAGTGCAAGAAGGTGCTATTTCGTAAGCAAGAATCGATGAAGAAGGAATACTTCAAGTCAACTCCGCACTTTGTGTTCCTAACGACCGATTTAAAGTATAAAATCATGATGGAGGCGCACAACACACCGCTTGTAATCCATCTCGAGTACCAAAATGTATCGTGATCTTCGCATACATTTTGGTGGAGCAATATGAAGAGAGAGATAGCGCTGTTTATCTCAAGGTGTCTAACTTGTCAACGAAGTTAAGGCGAGCATCAAGTACCAAAAGGTCCATTGCAACCACTTGAAATTCCGTAGAATGGAAGTGGGAGCACATTACCATGGATTTTGTTACCGGCCTTCCTAAGGTTTCTCAAGGCATAGATGCGATTTTGGTCATTGTTGATAGATTAACCAAGTCCGCTTTTTTCTTACCGATACGAGAAACTTATACACTTGAACGCCTTTTCTCAGTATGTACATAAACGAGATTGTAAGATCAAGATGGTATGCCAAGATCCATAGTTTCGATCGAGACCCAAGATTCACTTCACGATTTTGGGTTAGTTTACAAAAAGCTATGGGCACAGATTTACGATTTAGTTTCGCATATCATCCTCGATGGACGGGCAAATGGAGAGGACTATTCAAACTCTTGAAGATTTATTAAGACTCTATGTCCTCGACTTCAAGGGAAGTTGGGATAAGTTCTTACCATTGGTGGAGTTTTCCTACAACAACAGCTTATCAAGCAAGTATCGCATGGCTCCATTTGAGGCGTTGTATGGAAGAAAGTGTCGCTCTCCAAAGATGTCGGGATGAGGTGGGTGAAGCAACGTTGTTGGGACCGAGTTGGTACGTATGACTACACGAAAAGATTCAAACGATCCAACAACGATAAAAACCCTCACAAGATCGATAAAAGAGTTATGTTGATCTTCATCGAAAGGACGAGAATTCGATATTGAGATCATGTGTTGTTACGTGTTCGCTCCATGGAAAGGAGTTACGAGATTTGGAAAGAGAGGAAAGCTCAATCCTCGATTCATCGGCCCATTTTAATCCTCGATCGAGTAGGAACTATGGCCCTATAGACTCGCTTTTACCGCCAAGTATGTCTCTCGTGTTCATAACGCTTTTCACATATCTATGTTACGTAAATATGTGAAAGACCCGCACTACATTATCGAAGTTAGAACCGGATGAAATAGCGGAAGATTTAACGTATGAAGAGGTTCTCGTTAAAATCTTGATAAGAAGGAACATGTTCTACGCCCCAAGGTTATACCTCAAGTCAAAGTTTTGTGGAGGAACCACGATGTTGAGGAAATGACCGGAGTTAGAATCGAGATGAAATCAAGGTATCCTTACCTCTTCGACATACCAGTGTAATGCACTCTAATTTCGAGGGCAAAATTTCATAAGAAGGGGAGGTTGTAAGACCCCAACTTTTATGAATAAAGATGAATTTTCTATAAATATCATTTTTGAATATATTATGGAATGAATTTGATATAATGTTATAGTTGTGGGTAATATTTATAAATTTTGCAAAGTACGCAAGTTGTTATATAATATTCGATTGGCTCGAGGAATATTCATTTTAACAGAATATTCATACAACGGCACAATCATCAGTGGACCTATACAACGGAATTATTGCCGGATTGAGAAAATGACAAAAATACTTTATGAAAATAATAATGGAAGTTTTACCATTAACTCGCTGAAACACCCTTGTTTAAAAGTACAAAGAATACGCTGTGGTTGCATAAGTAGCAGCACCAGATTGATTATTGATGCTTACGTGAGAAATTCACTCATTTTGTTCAATTATTGTTATAAAGAATTGCGATAAGATCTCACGTTATTTGATTCAATTATTGTCAATATTTTATAATCAATAATTGAGATGACAAAGTTATTAATATTATTATTTGCAATATTAACGATGTCTAGAAGTTCTCATCAAGGAGAGGTTTGGTCACCTAATCAAGCGCTACCAATGGAGAGAAATCCTTATTGAAAGCCCCTCTTTCTCGGAACGACCTCGGATTATTAATATTGTGAATTATAATAATGATGATAAATTTTGTTTTATTAGTATTATTAATGTAATAAAATAGAAAAGCTTTTTATATAAAATATGTAATACTTTTATAAAGTTATTTATTTTATTAGACTATAAATAAAATATATTATATTCTATTATGCATAGTGTTTTGCATAGTAAAATCTTTTTATATAAAATGTAATACTTTTATAAAGTTATTTGTTTTATTAGACTATAAATAGAATATATTATATTTTATTATATATAATGTTGCATAGTTCTCGTTTTTGCATAAGTAAAAAACTTTTTATATAAAATAGAATACTTTTATAAAGTTTTGTTTTATTTGATTATAAATAGAATATATTATATTTTATCAGATATAGGCAAATAAGATCCTTTCCATTCTTCTATAAATAGGATGCTTAGTTAGAATTGAAAATCACACCGTAAGTTCGTAGAATTCTCCTTCTATAATCTTGAGCGTATTTCTTTAGAGTTTAAGAAAGCTTTGAGCATAGAAATTAATGCAAGTTTTCTTCAAGAATATCCTCGCCTCTACCAAATTAATACTCTTCTTTTTTTAGTAGGGATATTATTTGTTGTACTTGTAAGGGATATTATTTGTTGTACTTGAAAGGGTATTATTTCTTTCTTCTTCATGAAGAGAACTTCATATTCCATTCTTTATCATTATGTTGAATAACTCGCCTATGCGGCAAGTACCGCATACATGGTGAAATTCTTCACGTTATTCCATTCTTTATTATTCTGTTGAACATCATGTCCTAAGCGCTTACGCATCCCGGTTCCGTTTTTTTATTATTCTCGCGGAACATCCTGTCTGCGGGTTTACGATGACCGTTCCGCTTCTTTATTATTCTTCGCTGGAACATCCTGTCTGCAAGGATTACGCATGACCGGTTCCATTCTTTATTATTCTATTGAATAACTCGTCTCGTATGCGGTCTATCGCATGCATGGTGATTTCTTCTCATTATTCCATTCTTTATTATTCTGTTGAATAACTCGCCTCTATGTGGATTATCACATGCATGGTGAATGATCCTTTGTATTCATTTCTTATTAAATTGTGGAAATGATCTGCCTAAGTGATTACCACATGCGATTTAAAAAATCTTTGCGCTTTCATATATTCTCTTATACTCAGTTGGTTAAAGCTTTGACTTCTATACTCCATGAAATTAGTGGAATATCCTTGATATTTGCGCTTCATCCAAAGATCTTTTCATGGACATATTCTTCTCGAGCATTCTTGAATTTTACTCCACAAAGCAGTAGATCATATCGACAATTTGACGTTATCGAGTTCGTGATAAATTAACTTATAAATCTTTAAAATTTATTCTTGAACTTGTTTTATTGAATTGTCATCATCCTCATGTTTATAATATGTTGAAAGTCATCTCGTGGCTCAGAGTGCATAGATGGACTTGGTATGATTATGACTAGGATTATTCGGTATAATCATGACCGTAATGTTACAAATGATGTGGTAAAAAATCCTCATTGGTCAGAGTGCATTGATGGACAGCTTGTTGGCATGATCATGACCATTGATGAATACACGAATTGTCCCAACCGTGGACAAAGACACCTCATAATGACACCTTACATAAAGGTATAGTTGAAAACTGTTTTAGAAATTAGAATCTTTGGGAAGTGCTCAAGGAAACCTTCGTACATGGGAGGCCATGCTTCTAGGTTTGATAGATATCATATGGCCACAGAATTATCCTTGTCAATTGTTAATAGACCCCAAAGAAAAATGAGAAGATTACTATCATATTCTTCCCAATGGTGAGTTTTCTCTTGACATATCATTATCTCTACTGTCTCTAATTGAGAGTTAAATTTCAAATAGACTCTAAGATCATATAGGTAGTGCTGGTAGATATACTCAGCAAGTGGATGAGCACAACCCTGTCTTATGATGACACGAGGTTGTATGTCATTAGACATCTTGTATGATAGTGGCAAAACACCCTTCCAAGTTAAATTCACCTCACCCTCAACATCTATAGACCACCGTTCTATTCCCTTGTTATTCCCCCGCTCGACCCAGCTACACTTTTATTACCTGAAAGGAATTGTGAAGCAAAAGGGTGAGCATAACTAGCTAAAGATAATTAAATTATAAATAGTCTTCATCAATAATAAATCAGAGATTTAGAACATATGGTAGATGATAAAAAAAATTCAACCATAGTTGCAACGGAACGAGCACTCCATTAGAAGAGTCAAATAGACCATAAATTCTATTATCTTCTCCATGTTAAAAGTCCACCAACAATGTTTTATCCTCGTAACATCAATCAACAATTCCCCATCCCACAATCACATGTATAACTCATAATCGTAATTGTTATTCTAAATTCCTTTTCTCATTTAGACGTAAGATAATTTTCATCACTTGTCTTTACCTCGAAACATCAAAGATCATGGTTATACCAAATCACAGTTCTCGCTCATAATCATATTAATAAATTTATCTTTTACTCTTCGCCAAAGATATTCATCAACAGCCATCTTTTTGCACTATGTGCCAAAGATATTCAACAACAGTCATCTTTGCACTACGACCCAAAGATATTCATCCACAATTCATCTTTTCACTAAATGAAGATATTCCTCAACAGATTCATATTTGTATTATGCACCAAATATATTAATATCTCAAAAAATATATAATCATTTCGAATTTATATAAACAATAATTATAACCATGTTGATCAATTCACCTTTGCACTTAAGCTAAAGATATTCAATTATAAATTCAATGGTCATGATCATACCAAATACAATTCAACTTTTCACTCGCCAAAAAGAGAACCCTAGTCATGATCATACCAATAATCTACCCATCTTTACACTCCAAAGAAAGAGAATTTCAACATCGTGGTTATAAAATGTTATATATGATAATAAAATCAATATAATCAATATATAGTTTTAATCTCCGAGTAATATTCAAAATCAACTATAATTTGGTTAGAAAAAGAAACCAATTTTGTTATGAATAAGTAACTCATGAATAAGAACCGTGAATAAGTAACTCATGAATAGTAACTCGTGAATAGTATCTCATGAATAGTAAACCCGACTCAAAAGGTAGAAATTCCACAATAAAATCCATACCAATATTTCTAAGATAATGATATTGAAAGAATAATATTTTTTAAGCTTATAAACAATTTATTTTAATTGTTTACACTTTACTAAATAATGCATTTAATCATTCTAAAATGCCAAACTCATAAGATTTCATCACCAATAACCAAAATCCTCATCAAAAATCTGCATCTACCACATGTAGGATTCTCAAGCCATAAAATCCTATTTTCTAATTTTCTTACTTCACATAACATATTTAATTCATTTACTCATAACTAGTCCATTTTCATGAAAAATAACAAATCAGTTCCAAAAATATTTCTTTTCTGGAATTTAGCAGAATATAGTCCTATATTGAACATATATTTTTCTCAGAATTTTTAAAAGTCATTTACTATTTTTCACATGGCCAAAACTACCGAATATTTAAACATTTATCATAAATTGTACTTTTATCCAAAAATTCTGAAATTTACATGATATACTGATATTATATAGATGTACTCCCAATAAAAATTTCATTAATTTTAGAATTAACCACAAGGAGTTATAAGGGTTTTCTTTTAAAATAGTCTTTCCTCATAAAATTCATAATTCTTAATCTATACATCCAAAATTGTCATTTTGGACACAATCAACAAAACTCATCAAATTATCATTTCAAATTTTTCAGAATTTTGAAGGTTCAGAAGAATTTCAAAATAATAACCCTTAAAATCCCTTATTATCCCTTACCTCAAAAAAGCAAGATTTCTGACTGGAATAA
The DNA here is from genome assembly GCA_020205605.1 of Panax ginseng. Lineage (NCBI taxonomy): Eukaryota > Viridiplantae > Streptophyta > Magnoliopsida > Apiales > Araliaceae > Panax > Panax ginseng. The sequence continues at coordinate 21,557,476 of CM035146.1, read as the reverse complement.
CGTTGAACGAACTTGCACCGTATAGAAATACTCAAAGTATACTTAAAATACTCACAAGAATACGCTCGATAATATAGAGAGAGAAACTTCAGCTTACGGTGTGATTTTCAATTATAACCTAAGCACCCTATTTATAGGAAATTGCTTAGAACGCCAAAGCGAAAATTTATTAAAATAATAATATTATATTTTTTTTCCAAGACTTCATACGTATGCTCTCAACATCATAACTCAGCCCCTAACACATGTTAAATGCGGGAAACAAAATGTAAAAAACGTTTTTCATATTAAAAATATTTTAAACTTCCAAAAATCAATTATTTCGGAGCTTCAGAACTTCAATAATTCATAATAAATAGCCCTTTTGTTCAAAAATTCGAATCTCGCGAGTTTGTATAGGAAATTCAATTCTCTACAACTTTGCAGAAGAAAGTGTTTCCAAATACCAAAAATAAATTGACCGAAATCCACAAATGAGCGATTTTACAGGCTATAATCAAATTTCAGTCAAAAAATGGGGTCCACCGACACATAAAACATGCTTTAAATATTTTTGGTAACAAAATACTCCTCCTCCACATATACTCATATATCCCACATTCATCGTAAAAATATCATCATTAATATATTATTAAAATAATACATTTAATTGAATTATTTTATTAGAAAAAGATAAAATATTAATTTTCAACAATTGTCACATTAAAAATTTTCTCCATCTATATCCTCATAAAATCAATATTTTCCTCATCGTATGAATCAATAATTAATTATTCACAAATAATATTACGTAATCACAATATTGACAACCGTGCGGTTCCTGGAAAGAGGGCTTTCCAATAAGAATTTCTCCTTCTTCGGCGCAATTAGGTGATCAAACCTCTCCTTAGATGTAACTTTCTAGACATTGCCAATAATGTTATCTAATAATATTATTCAAATAATATAAATTATTGATCTTATAATGAAAAATACTTTGTGTAGTGACAATTATAAAATATCAACGACAATCATTGAATCAAAATAAAATATCGAATAAGAATTATCGTAACAATTATTGAGTAGTGCCTTCTTACGTAAGAATCAATAATTGTTAAATCATCGTGTCCCACCAATGCAACAACGCTATTACTTTTACTTTACCCACCGGTATTCCAACATGTTAATCAGTAACCACTACTGTGGTTATTTATAAAAACTTTAATTTGTCTTTTTTTCTTCATTCGACAGCTTATTCTCACATATGGGGCCCACAATTGGTTTAAGCGTCGTCGCATTTAATATTCCCCAATGTAAAGAATATTCCACAACCAAACGAATAATCCCGGACAACAATGAATATTTTATAACCACTTGCATATTTTTGAAAAAATTTCATATATGACCCTTAACTTTAACTTTCTATCAATTTAACCATTTACTGAATTGTAATTATAAGAAAAATTGAATACTTTTATTCCATAAAATTCGGGGTCTTACAACGAATATCCTTGGACCGTAGTGCATGGATAATTTGTGGTCATGATACTGATGAATATCCTTGGTCGTAGTGCAGGGATGATGTGGTTTATTTATTAAGCTGAGTCTCAGCGATAAAAGTAATGAAAAACCTTTTAAATCATAGTAGATAGTAGATTTTATTCTCTACTTTAATCTTCTAATGGATTGCTTGTTCCGCTGCAGTTAAACTTGATGTTTGTTATATTTTATCAGTTTAACACTGTTGAAGGCTAACGATAAATTATTCTGCATTATCTTAGTCATAATATTTCTTACTGGGCTAGTTGAGCTCACCCTTTCTTTCATTATTCTCTTCAAGAAATGAGAACGTAGCTGGGACTAGTCGAGGAATGGAGTGACGGTCCAGATGATAGCATTAGTAGTCTTCACTATTCTGTTAAATAGTGTGACAATAAATGTAATGAGTACTCCATTGAGTGTGGATATTGTCTAGATGAAAATATTCTTATTAAAACTCTCAGTTATGTCTTGTTGTATTCTACACGACAGTTGTATTATTAAGTTGTATTTGAATTTTGTACCATGTATTTGGCGACTCAAGATGGGTGATGTATACCTATTTTGGGGGCGTCACAGTTGATATCAAAGCTTAGGGATATGATCCCTGACTGAGATGTGAGACAAGAACTAGGAGGGGAGAGACGGGGAATTCCTTCGCTAGTATGACCTACTTTAGTTTATTTGGTATTTAATTGGTCGGTCAGAGTATAGGGATAATATGTTACATCCGAGAATGTTGAGAATAGCAATGAAGCACAGGAGACCGTTAAGTCTCCACATATCAATAATCAGGAGAATGTGCATCAGGAAGGCGACTATCCTCATGCAAACAACAACACTAACCAAATGATGAATGATGGAATGTTCAGAGGCTTTATGCAATTCATGCAACATCAGGCGAGAGCGGCTCCTGTGCAAAATGTAGGTGGAAACACTGGAAACTCTCGGACGGTCATCGCTAAACAGTTCAAGGAGCTGGGACCACCAGAGTTTATTGGAGAGCCAAAATCACTTAAGGCGGAGACGTGGATAAAGCAGATCACCAAGATATTTGATGTCTTGGGATGCTCCGAGGAGCATAAGGTTCCCTTTGCCACCTTTATGTTATGAGGATATATAGCAAGGGTGAGGAATAGGTTTGCCCAGCAAGTTTAAGTTCAATAATTTAAAGATATATCATGATAGAAAGAATTGAACAATAAGCTGGCTAAAGTTCTATATAGTTGTGAACTAGCATGAACAAATTTTTCATAGTTGAACAAACATTGTACATGAATATATATATATATATATCTGGACCGAATGGTAATGAAGGTGATCAGCCTTTCATACCTGATGAATACATGAAGTATGTACTGAGTGCGATTTAATAATTCTTAGACATGACAACCAGAAATGATTAACCATAAGTATAATTGAATAATACAACTCGAGGTCGAGTTAAGAAAGAGTTGCATGTTTCGTTGATTATTGTTATGCATTTAAATAAGCTTTGTCTTAAGACCTAATATTAATAATATTGATATACAAATTAGAATAATATCATCACAATATTTAAAACAACCTAAACACATTATCACATAATGTGACGCCCCCAAAATACGTATACATCACCCATCTTGAGTCGCCAAATACATGGTACATAAATCAAAAACAAACTTAATTATACAAATATCATGCAAACTACGACAAAACATAGCTGAGAGTTTAAATACGAATATTGCCTTCTAGACAATATCCACTCTCAAATAGAGTCCTCATTACATTTATTGTCACACTATTTTATAGAATAGTGAGGACTACTAAAACAACTATGACGCCCCCAAATCCGGGTATCTTCCAACCCGACAGATGGTGCTTCACGGTGCTACAGTTCACATAAACATTCAATCGAAATGCCTCAAAAGAACAGATATGTCTTATATATATATCAAAAGAATATTTATATTTCCCCAGGTTTTTTACAACCAATACATTGTCCTTGTCATAATATCAATATTATTCCTTACAAAATCTATACTATTACATATGCAATCTACGGGTTCGCTTTCGCCTTCCCTTTATCTTTGTCGGATCAATCGGTCCGTTCTGTCTTAGCTGCATTCATATAGTTCAAGCAAGAATGAGCCTAACTAGCTTAGCAAGTACAACAATTCTAGGAAAATAGCATGCTTGAAACAAAGGAATCGTATATCTTCAATAACTGAACAATAGTTACGAAGTACTATTAATAATTCAAAATAGCACTTCTTTTCATTCAAAACATTTTACAACAACAATATTCAGTAAAACATCAACCAATCCATAATATTTACGCATTTCTTTTGACAATCTATAATTTCCCCATGATTTATCAACCAATCCATTCCGAGAATTACATCGAATTCTCCTAACTTTATCGGTATCAGATCCACCGATAATTTACAACCTCGAATGTCTACGCAACAACTCCTATGTATATCTTCAATAGGAATTATCTTTTCGTTTGCTACCTTAATGTTCAAAGGTTTAAGCAACTTTTCGGGAAGTAATCCTAGTCGTCTAGCAAAATCACATGCGATAAACGAACAAGTAGCACCCGAGTCAAACAGCACGTATGCATTTAAGTTGTTGATCGGAATAATACCTTCGACTACGTCACCCAAGGCCATCATGTCTTGGACGGTCATATTAAAGGTACGGGCCATCGGCCAACCCAATTCTACCGGACCCCAATAGTTAACTTACCACTATTAGGCGCTTATTCCCATCCATCCCTTCTTTGGGCGGTTCTTTGCCATGTGGTCCGTAGACCCACATACAAAGCACCCATGATTCTTCTTCGGGCTTGGACAGTTTGTCGCAATATGCCCCTCCTGTTCGCAATTATAACACACGGCTTTTCCTTTGAGACAGACTCCTAGGAGAGTCTTCCCACAGGTTTTATAGGCCTCCATCCTCCTCTTAGGGTCTCCTTGATTCACTCTGGTATTTCCTGAGCTAACTACCTTCCTTTTATACCCTTCGCCACTCCCGCTGGCACCTTCAACTTTCATTCCTCCAACCACCTTCCCCTTGCTTTTCTTATCCTTGTGGTATTGGCTCAACGCCTCGCTACCACCTTCGGCAATTATTACCTTCTCTAACATAACCCCAGAGGAATTACTTTGGAATACAGAGATACAATTATAGAGCCAGGGTTTCAAGCCCTGCTTGAACTGTCGAGCTTTCCTCTCCTCGGTATCCACTTAATGTGGAGTGAACCTTGCCAGTTCATTAAACTTGGCAGCATACTGGGGAACCGTCATTTCCCCTTGTTTTAAATCTAAAATCGCATCTCCATCCTTCCCTGCATGCTTGTGGGAATGTAGTTCTCATAGAATATTTCCTTGAACCTCACCCACATTATTACATCTATTCCGGCCCTCGCCTGATTGGCCTCCCACCAAAAGTTGGCCTCTCCCTTCATCATATAGGTTGCAAAGGCAACCTTTTGGGCCTCGTCGACATTTGCTATCAAAAATGCCTTCTCGATCTCCCTCACCCACGTTTGGGCTTTAATAGGGTCCGTAGTTCCTTTGAACTCCGGCAGACCCACACTCTTAAAGTCCTTAAATGTAGTAGCTCGTACTACTCCAGGATTTACGGGGATATTAGCCCTAGTTTGGTTAAAGGATGCGGTTAAAAGGTTCAAAAATTCCTGCATAGGGTTAATCGGACCTCCCTCCGGTTGATTCGTGTTCGCACCTTGGGTACGCGGTACTCTTCTTGGCGGCATTTTGCTATTACAATAAATACATGTTTCGTTATTATGCATTCCTGTCAGTTAGTTATTATTCCATATTTAAACAATAACTTAAACATTCATTACTCAATATTTTTCAAAAAAGAAAACATATATTTATTCATTGTAGTATAATACTACATCGGTTACATAACACAGCCTAAGCTGGATACATTACTTTCCCGCTATTGCTTTCCAAAAATTGGGAATTACAAAAGACTACCCTTGATTATACAAAAGAGGGCTTTACGTCACTACTATATACACAAATATGTACATACCTAACTACTCTAACAACTACTCGATCATATCTGCCTTAAGGCATTCTCGAAATCTTCCTTGGTAAGACCGACAATAATATCACGACTGATAGTATGCCGCGTCTGCCCTGTCTCTACAGGATACCCATCTACCTGCAACTGGAAATCTTCATGAGAACTCCTATGAATATAGGACATTTTCCCTATCTTTTGTTTCTTGGTCTTTAGCTCGCTCCTAAGCTCAAAGACCTCTTGTTTTAGCTCATGGACCTTGTCCTTAGCCAAAACTCTTTCGTCATGTTCCTGTTCCCACATGGACTCCACGTCCGTCTTATCCTCTATAACCGCTTGGAGCTCCACCTTCAGCTCCTTGACCTCCTGACAGTAGTATACGTTCCTATCTATCACTGACATGAATAGTGACATTATCGACTCCCCTGGAGTTATCTCTGCTGCTATAGGCACTGGATTGAAGGATACTACCTCCACCTCTTCTTCCAACATGCCGTCAAATACCGACATGAGGTCTAAGCTTTCGGAGTCTCTAGACTCCACCACAACTATCTCAGGATCTGCTGCTATAGGGTTCGGTATGATTACTACCTGTACATCTCTATTTTCACCTGACATCTAAAACAACACAAAAAGTTGATTAGTAAATGTCAGTATAATGAAACACATAACATATATGATGCATTTTTATAAGGTTAACTTCCTTCTTTTATTCTTGGACTTTTCTTAAGAATATGACTTAAGGTTTTATTCCCCCCCCCCCTTAAGTTTTATAACCTAATGCTTTGATACCAACCTGTGACACCCCCAAATCCGGGTATCTTCCAACCCGATAGATGGTGCTTCACGGTGCTACAGTTCACATAAACATTCAATTGAAATGCCTCAAAAGAACGGATATGTCTTATATATATATCAAAAAAATATTTACATTTCCCCAGGTTCTTTACAACCAATACATTGTCCTTGTCATAATATCAATATTATTCCTTACAAAATCTATATTATTACATATGCAATCTACGGGTTCGCTTTCGCCTTCCCTTTATCCTTGTCGGATCCATCGGTCCATTCTGTCTTAGTTGCATTCATATGGTTCAAGCAAGAATGAGCCTAACTAGCTCAGCAAGTACAACAATTCTAGGAAAATAGCATGCTTGAAACATAGGAATCGTATATCTTCAATAACTGAACAATAGTTACGAAGTACTATTAATAATTCAACATAACACTTCTTTTCATTCAAAACGTTTTACAACAACAATATTCAGTAAAACATCAATTCCGGTTCAAGACCCTAAGCATTTCTTAAGTACCTTAAAAAGGACATCCCGACACGAAGTCCGTAAGTCCGGTATAGCTTACGAGCACGTCTAGGTGATCAGCCTATAGTACTCTATGTTGATCAACACTGCATTCATTAAACGTGTATACGTTTAAGTTGTGGCAACCTCACATCCCTGTCGTTTGACGACAAAACCATTTGAGCATACACAATCTACTTTTGAAAACCACAATAATATTAGTTTGGTAAATCCTTATCAACACTTGATAGAATAACATAGCATACGTCTAGCCGAAAGGATTGGCTTTGACATTCCTCAGATACTAACTCATGCGAAGAATACATGAATCACAGAGACTTGCCCAGATCGAATTGGAACAAGGGTTAGAGTACTTTCCTTTAGCGTCTGCTACGGTTTATAATACGTGTACTTTACGTCTTTAAGGTCTCTACATTAGATGATAGCATAACATAGAACATTAGGTCATAAATGATCATATATGGTTCCTAAAGAATCTTACCCTACTTCTCAATCCAATTACATATTAGATTTGTTATTATAGGTTCCGGCTTTCTGTTACGTCATTCTTACATTCATAAGTAATTGACTTAGTCTTAACCTTCAGTGTGCATACTTAAGTTAATATGTCTTAACAATATTTCATTAAGATCTCCAGTTAACTATTTATCAATTACTAACCATGCTCTATATGTAAACATTCATTATTGCCTTGGTTCGAGTCCGAAATATGCACACGGCTTACACTACCTTACTTGGTGTCACCGCAAGGTCACCTATTCTTCGCTTAGAACCCTTTGACTCGGCATTGCGGTAGCTGAGTCTCAAAGTAGTTAATAGCCATCTTCGCTACGCCACTATCCAGAAGGTTATGGCTTTGCTCTTACCAAGTTTCTAAGGCGTTGCGGGCCAGGCCTAAAATGGTTTCGGGTTGGCACCACGGCGCCAACTCTGTGCACTAGAAAATTTCCACAGACTTTTTATTTTGTGAGATTCCCGGACTCGTAACTTCTTCGTTATAAGTTTGAATAGGTTCATTCAAGAGCCTACGGGTCACAAATCACATATTCTATGCGTTCATTCAAGAATTTTATCTATTCAACTTCGTTTGCTAAAATTTCAGATATTAGTCCATTTTTAATGAAAACGATAAACGTTCGTGAACGTTCAATGCTCGTTTCTTCGTTCTAAGTCAGAATCCGGCCATTTTCGAGTCCGCAACTTTATAATGCCAAATATGACTTGTCTCCATCCAAAACCAACGTTTATGATTTCAAACAAAAAATACGACTTCCATTCCGAGAATTTCACGAATTCGACGATTATCGTCCAATCGTGTGAATTCCAAATGAAACCTCATTACTACAAAATAGGTATACATCACCCATTCTCGAAGTCATTATATTACCAAATACATGGTACGTAAAAGACAAATACAACTTCATTAAACCGTGAGTTTAAATACAAATAGAGAGTATAAAAACTCAAAAGGAGTCCTCATTATAATTATTGATACACTATTTTAAAAATAGTGAGGACTCGCTAAAACAACTTTCTAGAACCATCACTCCGCACTCCACTTCACCCATGGGTTTCCCCTAGTTCTTTACTCGCTATGTTCTCACCTCCCACCCATTCAGAAGAAAATGGAACAAAAGGGTGAGCTCAACTAGCCAAAGAAAGAATATTATGACTAAGATAATATACAACAAATTATCATTAGTCTTCAACAGGAATAATGACTGATAAAATATAATATATAACAAGTTTTAGATCAACAACTCGCAAAGAAAAACAAAACAATCCATTAAGAGTCAAGTAGAGAAAGAATTCTACTATCTTCTAAGATTTAAAAGTCCATCATCAATATTTTATCCTCAGAATATCAATCAATATACATCTTGAATCAAATATTCATCTTTGCACTACAGCCAAAGATATTCATTTGTATCACCAAATGGGTCATGTTCATCTCAACACTGCTCATCTTTGCACTACGCCAAAGATATTCATTAGGTAATCATTCATCTTTTGCACTACAAAGCAAAAGATATTCATTTGTATCATCATTTAGGACCGAGGATGATGAAAAATATTTTAAAGAAAAAAACGAATCCAAAGGAGATAACAAAAGATCAAATATTAAGGATTCAGACATAGCTTTATCCAAGTTCAATAATATTCAAATAACCAATTTTGAAGCGTAATTCAAAAATAATGATCAAAACATGGATACAATCAAAGATAGTAACCATAATAGACAACTTGACAAAAAGAAGAAAATTTCATTTTCATGAATAGTGAATAAAGTGTATCATTCGTGAATAAAGGTCGATACGTGAATAGTAAATCCTACACAAAAAGTTCAAATTTGATAAAAAGTTCATACCAATATTTCTAAGATAATGATATTGAAGAAAATATCATTTAAGAAGAAGATAATATCCCTTACCTCAAAATATCAAGATTTCCGATCTAATATCTAGATAAGGTCAAGGAAACTTGCACCGATTAATGTAAACTCACAAAGTATCTAAATACTCACAAAATACACTCAATAATCTAGAGAGAGAAAGAGAGAAAACTTGTTTCGTGTGTGATTTTCAATTCTAACTTAGCCTCTATTTATAGAAAATGTTAAAGACGCCAAGGCATTAACTCAAACTCGATGGCTTTACTCGCTACTATTCCCACCCACCACATTTGAATAAAAATCTCAAAGACATTTCTTCACCAACCAAGAGTGGGGCCCACCAATTCTAGAATTTTCCACCAAAATGATTTATAACCCGATTTCCTAATCACCACCTCTTAAAATTCATAACAAATCATACGCTCATTTTTAATCTGCTCAAAATTTGTGGACATATACTCAACTTATATATGTATAACATATCCAAAAATTACAACGATCCAACTATTTGATTAAAAATTATAACTCCCGCAATATATCTCAAAAACACCGGTTTGATTTTTAATACCTCCAATCCGGCAAAAATACTAATAAAACACCTCAACATTAATTCCTTCATTTATAACCACATAAATAAATCCATCATTTATATCCACATAAAATAAATATTTCCTTATCATATGAATCAATGATTAATTATTCACAAATAATATTACGTAATCACATTTATGACAACCAGTCGCTCCTCCTGAAGAGAGGGGCTTTCCAATAAGGATTTCTCCTCATCGCCGCCGCAATTAGTGACCAAACCTCTCCTCGATGTAACTTTCTAGACATTGCCAATAATGTTATCTAATAATATTATTCCAAATAATCAATTATCGATCCGATAAAGGAGATATCGTGCAAAAACGATTTATAATCAAACAAACAATAATATAAAATATCAATGCAAAGAATTATTGAATCAATAAAATAAAATATTGAATAAGAATTACTTTGACAATTATTGAGTAGTGCCTTCACGTAAGGATCAATAATTCAACAATACTGCATAATACCGTATGCCATCGCAAGCAACAACGCCAGACATTTTTTTTTTTAACCACCGGGTATTCCAACAAGAGTTAATTCAGAATAACTACACCATTATTCAATTTTTTTCATTTTCTTCATTCAATCATTATCCGTTATGGGGGGCCCATAATTGTCATACTGCCGCATTTAATATTCCCCGACGTAAAGAATATTCCACCGACAAAATGAATATTTTATAACCACTTGCTTATTTTGCAAAATTTTCACATTTCACCCATAACCAAAGTTATTATATCAAATTAATACCTTTTTATTCACAATAATAAATAAAGGAAATTTGATTTTATTCATTAAAAGTTGGGGTCTTACAACCTCCCTCCTTATGAAATTTCGTCCTCGAAATCGACGACGACTGTGTTTCAAAAAAGGTGAGGATACCTCGCTTTCATTTCGATTCCAACTCCCAAGTCATCTCTTCAATAAAGATGGTTTCTCCACAAAACCTTAACTTGTGGTATAACCTTCGTATGCGTAGATATGCTCTTTTCCTATCCAAGATCTTAACAGTACCTCCTCGTGACGTTAAATCTTCACTATCTCTCGTCCGTTCTAACTCAATAATGTGGTTCGGTCTTTAACATATTTACGAAGCATAGATATGTGAAAAACATTATGAACACGAGACATACTTGAGGTAATGCGAGTCTATAGGCCACATTTCCTATTCGGCCAAGAATCTCAAATGGACCAACAAATCTTGATTAGCTTTCTCTCTTCCCAAATCTTGTAACTCCTTCCATGGTGCAACACGTAATAAATACATGATCCCCAATATTAAATTCCACGCCCTTCCGATGAAGATCCGCATAACTCTTTTGTCGATCCTGTGCCGCTTGTATACGCTTGTCAAATCGCTTGATCTTCTCTCAGAGTCATGCGTACTCAACTCGTCCCAACAATGTTGCTTTCACCCACCTCATCCCAAAGATACCGAGAATGACATTTTCTTCCATACAACGCCTCGATGGAGCCACACCTATACTCGCCGATAACTCGTTGTTGTAGAGAGAATTCCACCAATGGTAGTACTTATCCCAACTCCCTTTGAGATCTAGGACACAGAGTCTTAATAGATCTTCAAGAGTTTGAATAGTCCTCTCTCGATTGTCCGTCCGCTTGAGGATGGTATGCCAATCAATCAGAAATCCGCGCCCATAGCTTTCTCAGTAAGCTAACCCAAAATCGTGAAGTTAATCTTCGGGTCACGATCCAAAACTATGGATATCGGCATGCCGCAATCTCACAATCTCGCTCACGCACATACTAGCAAGACGCTCAAGGAATAAGTCTCACGATGGGCAAGAAATGGGCGACTTTGGTTAATCTATCAACAATAACCCAAATCGCATCTATGCCTTGAGAAACCTTTGGGAAGACCCAGAACGAAATCCATAGTAATGTGTTCCCACTTCCATTTCGGAATCTCAAGTGGTTGTAATGGACCTTTTGGCATTTGATGTCTCCGCCTTTACACGCTGACAAGTTAAACACCTCGAGATAAACTCCGCGATCTCTCTTTTCATATTGCTCCACCAAAATGTATGTCAAGATCATGATACATTTTGGTACTCCTGTGATGGATTGCAAACGGTGTTGTGTGCCTCCATCATGATTCTATGCTTCAAGTCGTAATCGTTAGAACACAAAGTCCGGAGTTGACTCAAGTATTCCTTCTTCATCGATTCTTGCTTCGAATAAAGACCTTCTTGCACTTTCTTCTTCATACGCATCACCCATGTCCGTAGCTTCGAGCAAATTTTTAACTTTATCGATTAAAGTCTGCCTTCTACTCGCATGTTTGATATCATCACGCGGTACTTGAGCCTTCATCTCATCTCCATCCTTTGCAAGTCATACAAAATGGACCTTTGTGTTAACAACATTGCACTCGCATTCGATATATGATCTTCTACTTAATGCGCCACCTACCACGCTTTGCTTTTCCAGATGATATCGATGGTGTGATCGTAATCTTTCAAGCTCGAGAGCCAACGCTGCTGCCGCATGTTGAGTTCCTTTTGGGTGAAGAAATATTTGAGGCTTTTATGATCCAGATAGATTCTCCACTTTCTCCCCATACGTGTAGTGTCTCCAAATCTTCAACGCGAAAATGATCGCCGCTAACTCCAAATCATGAGTAGGATAATTCCTCTCATATTCTTTGAGTTGCCGAGGCATAGGCTATGACTTTCCCATGTTGCATGAGAACACATCCTAACCTTTGCTTGCCTCAAGCATCATCAGAGATAACAAATCCATCCGAACCGTATGGTATTGTCGTAACAGTGCCAAATGAGTCTTCTCTTGAGTTCTTGAAAACTCTTCTCGCAATCCTCGCTCCAACCGAATTTTATATCTTTACGAAGTTAATGAAGTTAATCTGAGAGTAGCGATTCGAGAAAATCCTTCCACGAATCTCCGATAATAACCAAATAAGCCCGTAAAAGCTACGTGATTTCGGCACACCGACTTTGGTTGTCCCCTAACTTTGTATGGCTTCAATCTTCGCTTCGTCGACAGATACTCCATGTTTTGACACCACGTGTCCAAGGAATGCTACTTCCTCAAGCCGTAACTCGTGATTTTTTCAACTTGGCATACAACTTGTTATCACGGGCCTTTGCAAGACTCAAATTTCAAATGGTGCTCATGATCTTCACTATTTTTTTGAATAGATGAGGATGTCATCAATAAAGACAACAAACGAACCGATCCAAGTATTCTTTAAACACACGGTTCATCATATCCATGAAAGCAAAGAGAGCATTAGTCAATCCAAAAGATATGACTAAGAATTCATAATGCCCGCATCGAAGTTCTCAAGGCGCCTTTTGAATATCCTCGCTTTTAATCTTCAAATTGATGATATCCGTAATCTAAGATCGATCTTTGAAAAGAATTGTGCTCCTTGCAATCGGGTCAAACAGTCATCAATGCGAGGTAGCGATACCTATTCTTGATAGTGACATGGTTCAACTCTCTAGAGTCAATACAAAGTCGCATACTCCCGCCTTTCTTCTTTACTTAATAACACAGAGCACCCCAAGGAGATGTACTAGATTTAATAAAACCGATGTCCAACAACTCCTCGTAGTTGGACCTTTAACTCCTCAAGTTCAATAGAGCCATTCGATATGGGGTTTTAGAAATGGGCTTTGTACCAAAGTTCAAGGTCAATAAAGAATTCAACTTCACGCTCGGGGTAGACCGAAGTTCTTCAGAAATACATCGTGAAATTCACTAACAATAGAAATAGTATTCAAATCGACGTGTTTTTGTTCAAGTCCGTGATATGGGCTAAGAAAGCTTGACATCCGCTTTTTCAATAAACGAATAGCTTTATGGCTTGATATGACAAAGACTCGATTTTAGTGGTTTGGTTGTTTGAATTCGCATAATAATAGGTTGGTTAGAAATATGAAAACTAACAACCTTATTTAAAATAATCAATTTTAGCATGATGCGTGGTTAACCAATCAATCCCCAAAATCACATCAAATGCAAGAATTTTCAACGAAATAAGGCTCACAGTAATGTGATGGTACCGACTTGAATCATGCAAGATTTAAAAATAGTAGATGTAACGAAAGTTTCTCCTAACTGAGTCTCAACAGATAAGTCAAAGTCTAATTTCTCCTGAGTCAAGTTTAAACGCTGAGCACAAGCAGAGAGATAAAAGAATGGGTAGAACCCAGATCTAATAAGGTATAAACTTCGCAAGAGTTTATGATTAGCTTACCCGTGATCACCTCGCTTGGGTTCCTCGCTTTTTGGGCAATACACGACAAACGCCTTCCAGAACCACCGACTTTTAACTTGTCCGGACAACCTTTTGAGTCACCATCCTCGTTGAACTTGGTTTCATAACTAGACAATCTCTAGCTATATGACCTTCCTTTCCACAAATATAACACACCTTGGATTGTTGTGGCAGCTTAATGATGTGTCCCTCTTTCCGTGATTTGTAATATACGACCGGTGGTCGCTTCTCCTCCCTAAAAACAAATTGATGTTGGTGCCGACGCCTTTACGCTATCATTGTTGTACCTTCTCCTTTTGAAATCTCCTCCCGACTCGCCTCCTTCTATTATCACGGCCACGATTACCACCAGAGTGGTTACCGCTTTTGTCCGAATGCTTTCCTTCCTCCGTTTGTCATTGTCTCGATGACCGCCGCCACCGGAGATGACCCTCGTCAGGTTCCCTCATTGAATATACTCATTATCTCGCCTAATAATTGAGCCCTCATTTACAACATCCTAATATAAAGAAAATTTATGAGAGATAAGATATTGTCAATCTCTGCTTTAGACCTCTCGTAAACATCCTCGCTATTCGCTTCCTCATTTTCACCAAATGAGGTGCAAACCTCGATAACTCGCAAACTTCACCAGACCGACACCGCCATGTTGTTTTGTTCCACCGATAAACTCCACCTCCTTCATATGACGAATACTTTCAGAAAGTACTTGTCATTGAATAGTTTCAAATGTTTCCCAAGACATGCCGAAAAGGGGCGGGTCAGTACGCTTCACGCATCCCACCAAAGAGTCCGCCTCACCGCTGAACATAAAGGTGGCGAATGGAACCTTCTCTTCTCCGCATCCCAAGACATCGAATATCTTGGTAATTTGTTTGACCCACGCTTCCGCCATGATCGGATCCGCTTTCCTTAAATTCGTGGTCCCAACTTTTGAATCGCTTATTCAGTGTGATAAGTCGCGCATCACTAGCATTTCCACCAGTATTTTGTGCACGAAGTCTCCTCGTCTGTTTTTTTGCATGAACTGCAAAAAGCTTCTAAACATCCCATCATTCATCATTTGTTCTAGAACGTTGTTTACAGGAGGATTATTGCCTTCCCGCTGCATCGCCTCTCGGGTAGTGATCAAAGGTGTCTCCACTATCCCGATTCACTCCATTATTAACGCTTCAAATTATCATTCTTAACATCGCCATAAAAACAAGGGTTAATAGTCATGCAAATATATTATCCCTATACTCTCGACCACCAAATAAATACCAAATAAACTTAGTCAGTCATACTAGCAAGGAATTCCGCCTCTCCCTCCTAGTTCTTGTCTCACATCTCACCAGGATCATATCCCTAAGCTTTGATACTAATCATGACGCCCCAAAATAGGTATACATCACCCATTCTCGAGTCGCCAAATACATGGTATGTAAACAAATACAACTTCATTAAACTGTGAGTTTAAATACAAATAGAGAGTATAAAAAACTCAAAAGGAGTCCTCATTACAATTATTGATACACTATTTTAAAAATAGTGAGGATCGCTAAAACAACTTTCTAAACCATCACTCCGCACTTTACTAGTTCCTCGCTATGTTCTCACCTCCCGAGAAGAAAAATGGAACAAAAGGGTGAGCTCAACTAGCCCAAGAAAGAATATTATGACTAAGATAATATACAACAAATTATCATTAGTCTTCAACAGGAATAATCTGATAAAATATAATAGACAACAAGTTTTAGATCAACAATCGCAGAGAAAAACAACAATCCATTAAAGAGTCAAGAGAGAAAGAATTCTACTATCTTCTAAGATTTAAAAGTCCATCATCAATATTTTATCCTCAGAACATCAATCAATATACATCTTGAATCAAATATTCATCTTTGCACTACAAAAGCCAAAGATATTCATTTGTATCACCAATTGGTCATGTTCATCTCAACACTGCTCATCTTCGCACTACTTGCCAAAGATATTCATTAGGTAATCATTCATCTTTGCACTACAAAAGCCAAAGATATTCATTTGTATCATCATTTAGGACCGAGGATGATGAAAATATTTTAAAGAAAAAACGAATCCAAAGAGATAACAGATCAAATATTAAGGATTCAGACATACGCTTTATCCAAGTTCAATAATATTCCAAATAACCAATTTTGAAGCGTAATTCAAAAATAATGATCAAAACATGGATACAATCAAAGATAAGAACCATAATAGATAACTTGGACAAAAAGAAGAAAATTTCATTTTTGAATAAAGTCAATTCGTGAATAAAGGTCAGATACGTGAATAAGTAACACGGAATAAGAACACAAAAAAAGTTCCAAATTTGATAAAAAGTTCATACCAATATTTCTAAGATAATGATATTGAAGAAAATATCATTTAAGAAGAAGATAATATCCCTTACCTCAAAATATCAAGATTTCCGATCTAAATATCTCAGATAAGGTCAAGGAAACTTGCATCGATTAATGTAAACTCACAAAGTATCTAAATACTCACAAAATACACTCAATAATCTAGAGAGAGAAAGAGAAAAAACTTGTTTCGTGTGATTTTCAATTCTAACTTAGCCTCTATTTATAGAAAATGTTAAGACGCCAAAGGCATTTAACCTCGCAACCTCGATGGCTTTTACTCGCTACTATTCCCACCCACCACATTTGAATAAAAATCTCAAAGACATTTCTTCACCAACCAAGAGTGGGGCCCACCAATTCTAGAATTTTCCACCAAAATGATTTATAACCCCGATTTCCAATCACCCACCTCTTAAAATTCATAACAAATCATACGCTCATTTTTAATTCGCTCAAAATTTGTGGACATATACTCAACTTATATATGTATAACATATCCAAATATTACAACGATCCAACGGTCGGATTAAAAATTATAACTCCCGCAATATATCTCAAAAAACACTAGTTTGATTTTTAATACCTCCAATCCGACAAAATACTAATAAAACACCTCAACATTAATTCCTTCATTTATAACCACATAAATAAATCCATCATTTATATCCACATAAAATAAATATTTCCTTATCATATGAATCAATGATTAATTATTCACAAATAATATTACAGAATCACATTTATGACAACCAGTCTGCTCCTAGGAAAGAGGGGGCTTTTCAATAAGGATTTCTCCTCATCAAGCGCAAGCAATTAGGTGACCAAACCTCTCCTCGATGTAACTTTCTAGACATTGCCAATAATGTTATCTAATAATATTATTCCAAATAATCAATTATCGATCCGATAAAGGAGATATCGTGTAGTGACGATAATTGAAACAACAATAATATAAAATATCAATGCAAAGAATTATTGAATCAATAAAATAAAATATCGAATAAGAATTCATCGTGATACAATTATCGAGTAGTGCCTTCTTACGTAAGGATCAATAATTCAACAATATCAGCAAATACCAGATGCTATCGCAACAACGCCAGACACTTTACTTTAACCACCGGGTATTCCAACAAAGTTTTACTAGTAATAACTACGCCGCTAATTTTATCATTCAATTTTTGTCCCACAATTGGCTTTTTTATTCTCATTCATATCGTATATCCACTTGCTTATGGGCCCATAATAAAGTTATTATATCAAATTAATACCTTAATATTCCCCAATAAATAAAGAAATTTGATTATTCACCGACAAAAAATGAATATTTTATAACCACTTGCTTATTTTGCAAAATTTTCACATTTCACCCATAACTTAAAGTTATTATATCAAATTAATACCTTATTATTCACAATAATAAATAAAGGAAATTTGATTTTATTCATTAAAAAGTTAAGCAATCCAAAGAGAGAAGAGTCAAGTAGAGCATAAAATCTACTATCTTCTATGATTTAAAAAGTTTTCATCAACTTTATCAATTTGAGACTCAAATTTTAATAAATAAAATCAAATCATCCCTACATCACGCCAAGGATATTCATGTAATCATTAATGGTCATGATTATACCTAATAATCCTTGGTCATAATCATACCAACAACTGTCCATCAATGAACTACAGGCCAATGAGGACTTTCACCACATCATTCGTCACATTACGGTCATGATTATACCGAATAATCCATGGTCAAAATCATACTAAGTCCATCTCTCCACGTAAGCCAAAGATGACTTTCATCACAATATAAGAATGAGGATGATGACAATGACATAATAATTCAATAAAATAAGTTCAAGGATAAATTTTAAAGATTTATAATTTAATTTATCCTGAAATCAATAACGTCCAAATTGTCAACATGATACTACTTTATAGAGTAAAATTCCAAAATAATATTCATGTACCAAAAACAATTTGGACAGAAAAGAAATATATTTTTCGGGTAAATAGTACCTCGTGAATAGTACCCCGTGAATAGTACTTCGAGAATAGTACCTCGTGAATAGTACCCCAACATGAAAAGTACCCCAAATACCCGAGTGAATAATATTCGAGTGAATAGTAATTTGGGTGAATAGTAACCCATGAATAGTAACCCGTGAATAGTAACTTGTGAATAGTACACCGACACGAAAAGTGCCCCGAATACCCGAGTGAATAATACTAGAGTGAATAGTAATCGGGTGAATAGTAACCCGTGAATAGTTACTCGTAAATAAAATACCAAATAAAATGATATTTCATGACGAGTACAAAAGAAATTATATCTCATACGAGTATAATAAAATATACAAAACTACAAATGGATTTTCATCCGCCATGCGGTAATCCACGTAGACAAATCATTTCTATAATTTAATATAGAATGAATACGAAGGAACATTCACCATGCATGCGGTAATCCACACAGACAGGTTATTCCAACAGAATAATAAAGAATGGAATAACAGAAGAATTCACCATGCATGCGATAGACCGCACAGACAGGTTATTCCAACAGAATAATAAAGAACGAAACTAGGTCATGCGTAATATGCACAGACAAGATATTCCAACAGAATAATAAAGAATGGAACCAGGTCATCCATAATCCGCACAGACAGGATATTCCAACAGAATAATAAAGAATGAAATAACATAAGAATTTCACCATATATGCGGTACTTCGCATAGACAGGTTATTCCAACATAATAATAAAGAATGGAATAACAGAAGAATTTCACCATGTATGCGATACTTCGTAAGGACAGGTTATTTCAACATAATAATAAAGAATGGATTAACAGAAGCTCTCTTCATGAATAAGAAAGAAATAATACCTCTTACCTTAGAAGAAACTGGAAACTGGAATAGTGAGGTAGCACACTTCTCTTCTTCTTTCTCTCTATAATTTCTCTCTTTAATAATTGCTCTATAGCTTAAGTGAATTGGTGAGAAATGAAGGAAGAATGAGCTTCTATTTATATGAAAATATAGTTTCGATAATTGCACGTTTTGGGGCTCGAAATATTACAGTATAATACCTTCTTCTGTTTCTTCAATTTTAATTTAGCCCTGCAAGTATTATCAAACTTGCACCACCTCCCCTAATAGTAAATCATGTGAATCAATAGTAAAATCATGTGACTCAATAGTATAATCATGTGAAAAAACTAATTATAGTATAATACCTCCATCTATACCTCAATTTTTAACTTAGTCATGCAAGTATTATCAATATTGCACCACCACCCCTAATAGTACAAGAATGTGAATCCATAGTATACACATGTGAACAAATAGTTATAAGCATGTGAAATAATAACAATTAATTGCTCATTTATCCGATTAATTACCCGATTGGTCAATACAACCTCCAGACATCAATTATTATCAAAATAAATGTTGATTTCCACTAACACTAATAATCCAAACACAATGGAACTATCAATTTAATCTTTAACTAACACGAACTTATTCATCATTAATATTATAACTCACAATATTTAACAACCAGGTCATTTCTAGGAAAGAGGGGGCTTTCCGATAAGGATTTCTTCTTATTGCCGCGTAATTAGGTGACCAAACCTCTCTTTGACAGAACTTCTAGACATTGTCAATATGCAAAATAATAATATGAATAACTTTGCCATCTAAATTATTGATTTAATAATATAACATATTATACAGATGATACTGTGACAATAATTAAATCAATAATATGAGAGATATGATGCAGCAATTACTATAGCAACAATTGAGTATAACTGAGTGACTTCTTACGTAAGATTCAATAATCAATACCGTGTGCTACTATGCAACCACGCGTATTACTGTACTTTTACTACCAGGTAGTTCAACAGTTTTAACGGTAACACTTTTGCCGTTATTTTTATAAAAAGATAATTATGTCGTTTTCTTACTACGACAATACTTCCGTTGTGGGGTCCACCAATGATTGTGCCATCGTACGAATATTCCGAATATTCCCCGACCAATCGAATATTATATAACCACTTTCTTACTTTGCAAAATTTATAAATATTACCCACAACTATAACATTATATCAAATCCACACCATAATATTCAAAAAAATATTTTGAGAAATTTAAATCTTTATTCATAAAATTTGGGGTTTCACAATCTACCCTCTTTATGAAATTTCACCCTCAAAATTTACGTACGTACCTGGTATGCCGAAGAGATGAGGATACCTTGACTTCATTTCAGATTCTAACTATTGAGGTATAACCTTTGAGTGTCGAATATGATCATTCTTATCCAAGATTTTAACATGTATCTCCTCATACGTTAAATCTTCTGCTATCTCGTCTAATTCCAATTCAATAATGTGGTTCGGGTCGTAACATCGATACGTAAAAAAACATTATGAACACGCAACATACTTGGCGGTAAAAAGAGTCTATAGGCCACAGTTCTTACTCGATCGAGGATTTCAAATGGGACAATTAAATCGAGGGTCGAGATTTCCTCTATTCATCGACTCTTGCATCTAGAATAATGCCTTCTTGAACCTTTTTCTTCATATCCATCAGCTCCAGGTGTGCAGTTTGAGCGGCTTTAACTTTATCGATTAAAGTCGATTCTACTCGTATATTCGTTATCTTTATGTGGGTCCCTAGAGTCTTTAACTCTATTGTAACGCCCCCAAAATAGGTCCAATCCATCCAACCTATTCTGAGTCGCCAAATACATGGTACAGAAAGCAACTACAACTTTGTTACTATAATTGTCGTGCAAAATACAACAACACATATATTGTGAGTTTTAATACCAAATGTGAGTCATGTCCCAACTATGGATAACACCTCACATTGATACATTACATAAAGGTATAGTCAAAAATTGTTTTAAAAATTAAAATCTTTGGGAAGTGCTCAAGGAAACCTTCGTACATGGGAGGCCACGCGTCTAGGTTATAATAGATATCATATGTCCACAGAATTATCCTTGGTTGACCCAATAGACCCTAAAGAAAAATGACAAAATTACTATCATGTTCTTTCCAATAGTGAGTCTTCTCTTGACATATAACTATCTCCACTGTTAACTATCTCCACTGTCTCCAGTTGAAAATTATATTTCAAATAAACTCCAAGATCATATAGGTAGTGCTCGTAGATATACTCAGCAAGTGGATGTGCACAACCCTGTCTTATGATAACATGAGGTTGTATGTCATTCGACATCTTGTATGATAGTGGCAAAACACCCTTCCAACGTTGGGTTCGCCTCACCCTATTTGATTCACCAAATATAACTACTAAATGATGTATAAAATATAACACACTTTTCTATATTGTTTAGGGAGAACTTCCACCGCTAGAAACCACCGTTCTACTCCCCTGTTACCCCCGCTCGACCCAGCTAGACTCTTATTACCTGAAAGGAATTATGAAGTAAAATGGTGAGCTCAACTAGCCTAGTAAGAAATATTATGACTAAAGATAATTAAATTATCAATAGCTTTCGTAAGTAATAAATCAGAGATTTAGAACATATGGTAGATGATAAACTTTTCAACCATAGTTGCAGCAGAACGAGCAATCCATTAGAAGAGTCAAATAGACTATAAAGTCTATTATCTTATCCACGTTAAAAGTCAACCAACAATGTTTTATCCCTGTAACATCAATCAACAGTTCATGTCCACAATCATGTGAATAACTCATAATCATAATTGTGGTTCTAAATTCTTCTTCTCATCCAGGACGAAGATAATTTTTATCATTTGTCTTTACCTGAAACATCAAAGATCATGTTTATACCAAATCACAGTTCCTGTTCATAATCATACTAATAACTTCATCTTTGCACTACGGGCCAAAGATATTCATTAACAGTTCATCTTTGCACTACAGGCCAAAGATATTCAACAACATGTCATCTTTGCACTACAGTCCAAAGATATTCAACAACAGGTCATCTTTGTACTACGGGCCAAAGATATTCATCAATAATTCATCTTTGCACTACAGACCAAAGATATTAATATCTCAAAGAAATATATAATCATATCAGAATTTATATACACCATAATTATAACCATGTTGATCAATTCACCTTTGCACTTAAGCTAAAAATATTCAATTGTAAATTCAATGGTCATGATCATACCAGTCAACGATCAACTTTTCACTACTGGCCAAAGAGAACTCATAGTCACGATCATACCAATAATCTACCCATCTTTACACTCAATTTAAAGAGAAATTTCTTCACCATGATTATAAAAATGTTACATGATAATAAAAATAATATGATCAAAACACGGATTTAATTTCAAGAGTAAGATTCATAAATCAACGATAATTTGGTCAGAAAAAGAAACATATTTTGCCGTGAATAGTAACTCATGAATAGTAACCCCGACACGAAAAGATAAAGTTTCACAATAATATCCATATCAATATTTACAACACCTTAATCCAAATGTTATAAATCACGTAATAATCTCATAATCTAATATTATTAATATTACAACAATATTTTAATAATTTCTTAAACTTATAAATAATTTATTTTAATTGTTTACACTTTACTAATTAATGCATTTAATCATCCCAAAATGCCAAACTCATAAGATTTCATCACCAATAACCAAAACTCTCATCAAAAATTTGCATATACCTTATATAGGATTCTCAAGTCATAAAATCCTATTTTCTAATTTTCTTATTTCACATAACATATTTAATTCATTTACTCATAACTAGTCCATTTTCATAAAAAATACCAAATCAGTACAAACAAATTTTCTTTTCTGGGATTTAGCAGAATATAGTTCCATATTGAACATATATTTTTCTCAGAATTTTTAAAATTCATTTACTATTTTTCATATGGCCTAAATTGCCGAATATTTAGACATTTATCATAAACTGTACTTTTATCCAAACATTCTGAAATTTACAGAGTATACTTTTGTTATATACATGTACTCCAAATAAAACATTCACCAATTTTGCAGTAACCACAAGGAGTTATAAGAGTTTACTTTTATAATAGTCTTTTCGCATAAAATTCATAACTCTTAATCTATACATCCAAAAATCGCCATTTTTGGACACAATCTAGAATACTCATCAAATTATAATTTCAAATTTTTCCAGAATTTTTGAGGTTCAGAAAAATTACGAAACTGAAAAACATAATAACCCTTACAATCCCTTACCTCAAAAGAGCAATATTTCTGATCGGAATATCGGATGTAAAGCCGACGAAAACTTGCACTGAATAGTAACTCTCAAAGTATCAAAATACTTACAAAAATACGCTCGAAAATATAGAGAGAGAAAACTTATATTTTTGGTGTGATTTTTAATTCTAACTTAGCCCTCTATTTATAGGAAAATGTTAGCACGCCGAAGCAGACTTGACCAGCTACCTGATGGCTTTACCTACTACTATTGCCACCCACCACATTTGAAATCCAATTTGAGCACATTTCTCACCAACCAAAAGTAGGGCCCACCAATTCTAGAATTTTCCACCAAAATGATAAATTCCGAAACTTCAACAATTTCTGAACCAGTCACCTCTTAAAATTCATAAAAAATCATACGTTCATTTTTCCTGGTTTAAAATTTGTGGACATAAATTCAACTTATATATGTATAACATATCCAAAAGTCACAACGATCCAACGATCGGATTAAAAATTATAACTCACGCAATATATCTCAAGAACACTGGTTTGATTTTTAATACCTCCATTCCAACAAAATACTGATAAAACACCTCAACATTAATTCCTTCATTTATAGCCACATAAATAAATCCATCATTTAAATCCGCATCAAATAAATATTTCCTTATCATATAAATCAATAATTAATTATTCACAAATAATATTACAGAATCACATTTATGACAACTAGGCAGTTCCCAAGAAAGAGGGGGCTTTCCGATAAAGATTTCTCCTTACTGGCGCGCAATTAGGTGACCAAACCTTTCATTGATAGAACTTTCTAGACATTTCAAATAATGCAATCTCATAATATTATTCAAATAATATGAATTATTGATCCGATAATGGGAAATATTGTGCAATGATAATTATTGAAACAACAATAATATAAAATATCAACGCATCAATTATTGAACCAATAAAATAAAATTTTAAACAGTAATTACTGTAACAATTATTGAGTAGTGTCTTCTTACGTAAGAATCAATAATTCAACAATCTTTGCAATACTGGTGTGCCATTCTTGTGCAACCACGCGTATTCATATTTTAACCACCGAATAATCCAACGATTATTAACGATAATAATTACGCCGTTATTTATAAAAACTCAAACTTTGTCATTTTCTTCATCCGACAGTTATTCCGTTATGGGGCCCACAAATGATTGCGCCGTCGTACGGATATTCCCCGACAACAAGAATATTCCACGACCAAACGAATATTCCCCGATAACAATGAATATTTTATAACCACTTACTTATTTTGAAAATTTTATATATATCACCCTTAACTTTAAACTTTTATCAATTTAACTATTTACTAAATAGAAAAATTGAATACTTTTATTTAATAAAATTCGGGGTCTTACATATATCTTCATCATTTGTAAGTTATACGAAATGGATTTTTGTGTTAACAACATCGCACTCGAAAACGCATACGATCTTCTACTCAACGCGTCACCACTACCGTTATCTTCCACAATGATATTGAATGGTACGATCGTAATCTTCAACAGCTCGAGCCAACGTCTTTGGCGCATGTTACGTTCATTTTGGTTGAAGAAATATTTAAGGGTTGAAGAAATGTGTTTTGTACTGGGGTCAATACAAAATTCGATTTCACGTTCTGGGGGTAGGCTAAGAAGTCTTCAAGAATACGTCAAGAAATTTATTAACAATAGAAATATCATTCAAAGTTGTGACTCTCATCCAAGACTTGGATATCACATGTAATGAAGGTTTCTCCTAACAGAGTTTCAACCGATAAGTCAAAGTTTAATTTCTCCAGAGTTAAATTTAAACGTTGAGCGCAAGCAAGAGAGATAAAAGAATGAGTAGAACCAGTATCTAATAAGGTATAGACTTCGTATGAATTTATAATTAACTAATCTGTGCTAACTTCGTTCGGGTTACTTATTTTTTGAGAAGTCACGAAAAATGCTCTTCCTGAAACAACCGACTTTGTTTTGTCCGTATCCGCCTTTGGTACCACCGTCCCAGCTGGACTTGAATTTGGTGCACGACAAAATCGGGCTAGGTGACCTTCTTTTCCACAATTATAACATGCTTTGGACTGCATCATGCAACTTGGACTGATATGTCCCTCCCCTCCGCATTTGAAGCATACAATTGGTGGTCGTTCTCCTTCTTTGAAAACGTGTGTTGGTACTGCTATCTTTCCATCGTTGTTGAACCTTTTCTTCTTGAAATTTCCACTCATATTATCTTGGCCATGATTACCACCGAAGTGTTTACCATTCTTGGTATGATAATTTCCCCCACGATGGTTATCATTGTAATGGCCGTTGCCACCGGTATGATTATTATCGTGTTGTTGTTTACCTGAGGATTATTGTCTTCCTGTTGCACATTATCCTGGGTATTGATCATTGGTGACTCAACGGTCTCATGTGCTTCATTGCTTATCTCATCATTTTCGGATGCCATTTTCAAATAATGTCATAAAACAAGGGTTAATTGACATATCACATATTATCCCTATACTCTGACTGACCAGTTAAATACCAAATAAACTTAGGTAGGTCATACTAGCGAAGGAATTCCCCGTCTCTCCCCTCCTAGTTCTAGTCTCACATCTCAGCCAGGGATCATATCCCTAAGCTTTGATACCAACTGTGACCCGCATCCAGAACTTGGATAGCACCTCACAATGATACCTATTAACTTACCACCATTACTCACGGCGTCCCCTACGAAAAGTCTGGCTTCGGTGCATCCCAAGACTTGGAAGTCACCAGATAAAGACTCGAGGCTCTTCTCTATGGCTTTGATACCAGCTGTGACGCCCCCAAAATAGGTATACATCACCCATCTTGAGTCGCCAAATACATGGTACGGAAATCAAATACAAACTTAATTATATATAACTGTCGTGCAAAATACAACAAAACATAGCTGAGAGTTTAAACAAGAATATTGCCTTCTAGACAATATTCACTCTCAAATAGAGTCCTCATTACATTTATTGTCACACTATTTTATAGAATAGTGAGGACTACTAAAACAACCATATGGACCATCAATCTGTTCCACGACTCGTCCCAGCTATATTCTCATTTCACGAGAGAACGATGGAAGAAAGGGTGAGCTCAACTAGCCCAAAGAAGAAATATTATGACTAAAATAATGCGAATAAATTATCCTTAGCCTTCAACAAAGATAACAACCGATAGAATACAATAGATAACAAGTTTTAGATCAACAATCTGCAGTGAATAAGCAATCCATTAGAAACGATCAAGTAGAGCATAAAATCTACTATCTTCTATGATTTAAAAAGTTTTTCATCAACTTTATCATTGAGACTCGACAATAAATAAAATCAAATCATCCTACACCTTTGCCAAGGATATTCATGTAATCATCAATGATCATGATTATATCGAATAATCCACGGTAATAATCATACCAACAACTGTCCATCAATGAACTACAGGCCAATGAGGACTTTCACCACATCATTCGTCATATTACGGTCATGATTATACCGAATAATCACTGGTCATAATCATATCAAGTCCATCTCTGCATGTAAGCCAAAGATGACTTTCATCACAATATAAGCATGAGGATGATGACATAAATTTTAAAGATTTATAATTTAATTTATCCAGAAATCAATAACGTCCATATTGTCAACATGATACTGCTTTTAAAGTAAAATTCAAGAATAATATTCATGTACCAAAAATAATTTGGACAGAAAAGAAATATATTTTTCGGGTAAATAGTACCCCGTGAATAGTACTTTGGAAATAGTACCTCGTGAATAGTATCCCGACATGAAAAGTACCCCAAATACCCGAGTGAATAATATTTGGGTGAATAGTAACCTGTGAATAGTACTCCGATATGAAAAGTGCCCCGAATACCCGAGTGAATAATACTAGAGTGAATAGTAACTGGGTGAATAGTAACTCGTGAATAGTAACTCATAAATAAAATACCAAATAAAATGATATTTCATGACGAGTACAAAAGAAATGATATCTCATACGAGTATAATAGAATATACGAAACTGCAAATGGATTTTCACCCGTCATGCGGTAATCCACGTAGACAGATCATTTCCACAATTTAATACAGAATGAATACGAAGGATCATTCACCAATGCTTGCGGTAATCCACACAGACAAGTTATTCCAACAGAATAATAAAGAATGGAATAACAGAAGAATTCACCATAAATGCGATAGACCGCACAGATGGGTTATTCCAACAGAATAATAAAGAACGGAACTAGGTCATGCGTAATACGCACAGACAGGATATTCCAAAATAATTATAAAGAATGGAACCAGGTCATGCGTAATCCACACAGACATTATATTCTAACAGAATAATTGTAAGACCCCGAATTTTATGAAATAAAAGTATTCAATTTTTCTTATAATTACTATTCAGTAAATGGCTAAATTGATAAAAGTTAAAGTTAAGGGTGATATATGAAAACTTTTTTTCAAAATATGCAAGTGGTTATAAAATACTCATTGCTGTCAGGGAATATTCGTTTGGTCGTGGAATATTCTTTTTGTCGGGAATATTAAATGCTGACGGTAGCGATAATTTGTGGGCCCCATAACTTGGAATATCCGCTTGATGAAGAAAACGACAAAAGGGAGTTTTTATAAATAACGGCGTAGTTGTTACCGTTAACACTGTTGGAATACCCGGTGGTTAAAATACACTAATACGCATTATTGCACAATAGCACACGGTATTGCACCAATTATTGATTCTTACGTAAGAAGGCACTACTCAATAATTGTTATATTAATTACTGTTCAGTATTTTATTGATTCAATAATTGTTGCGTTGATATTTTATATTACTGTTGTTTTAATAATTGTCACTAAACAATATTTTCCATTATCGAAGCAATAATTCGTATTATCTGAATAATATTATTAGATAACATTATTGGCAATGTCTAGAAAGTTCTGTCTAAGGAGAGGTTTGGTCACCTAATTGCGCGCCAGTAAGGAGAAATTCTTATTGGAAAGCCCCCTCTTTCCTTGGAACTGCCTGGTTGTCATTATTGTGATTCTATAATATTATTTGTGAATAATTATTATTGATTTATATGATAAGGAAAATATTCATTTTATGTTGATATAGATGGAGAAAATTTTTTAATGTGACAATTGTTGAAAATTAATATTTTATCTTTTTCTGATAAAATAATTTATTTAAATATATTATTATATTTTAATAATATAATAATGGTGATATATTTACAATGAATGTGGTATATATGAGTATATGAGGAGGAAGAGTATTTTTGTTGCAAAAGTTATTTAAAACATGTTAAACATGTCGGTAGACCCCATTTCTTGACTGAAATTTGATTATAGCTTGTAAAATCGCCCGTTTATGGATTTCAGTTAATTTCTGTTTAGAATTTGGAAAAACTTAAACTTACAAAGTTGTAGAGAATTGATTTTTTTATAAAAAGTCGCGAGATTCGAATTTTCTGATAAAAGGGCTATTTATTGTGAATTATTGAGTTTCGAAGTTCCGAAATAATTAATTTTTGGAAGTTTTAATTATTTTTATTAAGAAAAACGTTTTTATTATTTTTGGCACATATGTGGCTGAAGTTTGGACTAGATTTGTGTGCGTAGGAAATTTTGATATATATATATTAATATTATATTAAATTTTCTGCTTTGGTGTTCTAAGCATTTTCCTATAAATAGGGTGCTTAGGTTAGAATTAAAAATCACACCAGAAACTGAAGTTTTCTCTCTATTTCTCTCTCTATATTATCGAGTGTATTCTTGTGAGTATTTTGATATCTTGAGTGTTGTTATACGGTGCAAGTTCGTTCAGCGTTATTCCAGTCAGAAATACTGCTCTTTTGAGGTAATGGATATTGTCGTTAGTATGTAAGGGTTATTATGTTTTTAAATTTCAAAATTTTACTGAATCTTCAAAAATTCTGGAAAAATTTGAAATGATATATTGATGATTTTTGTAGATTGTGTCCAAAAAGGGCGATTTTTGGATGTATAGATTAGGAGTTATAGATTTTATGAGAAATGACTATTTTAAAAGTAACCGCTTATAACTCCTTGTGATTAACTCCAAAATTGATGTACTTTTTATTGGGAGTACATCTATATAATATCAGTATACTCTGTAAATTTCGGAATTTTTGGATAAAAGTATAATTTATGATAAATGTCTGAATATTCGGTGGTTTTGGCCATGTGAAAAATAGTAAATGAATTTTAAAAATTCCGAGAAAAATATATGTTCAATATGGGATTATATTATACTAAATCCCAGAAAAGAAATATTTTTGGAACTGATTTGGTATTTTTCATGAAAATGTTCTAGTTATGAGTAAATGAATTAAATATGTTATGTGAAGTAAGAAAATTGGAAAATTTGATTTTATGGCTTGAGAATCATATATGAGGTATATGCAGATTTTTGATGAGGGTTTTGGTTATTGATGATGAAATCTTATGAGTTTGGCATTTTAGGATGATTAAATGTATTTATTATTAAATTGTAAACAATTAAAATAAATTGTTTATAAGTTTAAGAAATGATTAAAATATTGTGGTAGTATTAATAATATTAGATTATGAGATTATTAAGTGATTTATAACATTTTGATTAAGGTGTTATGAGATCATTGATTTATGAATCTTACTCTTGAGATTAAATCTATATGTTGATTAAATTGATTTTATTATCATATATAACATTTTTATAACCATGATGTTGAAATTCTCTTTCACTGGAGTGTAAAGATGGGTAGATTATTGGTATGATCATGACTAGGGTTCTCTTTTGCCAGTAGTAAAAAGTTGAATTGTGACTGGTATGATCATGACCATTGAATTTATAATTGAATATCTTTAGCTTAAGTGCAAAGGTGAATTGATCAACATGGTTATAATAAGAAAAACTTTGTTCATAAATAAAATATTTAAACTTCCAAAAATCAATTATTTCAGAACTTCGGAACTTCAATAATTCATAATAAATAGCCCTTTTATCATAAAATTTGAATCTCGCTACTTTTATAGGAAATTCAATTCTCTACAACTTTGTAGAAGAAAGTTTTTCCAAATTCCAAACAGAAATTGACCGAAATCCACATACTGACGATTTTACAAGCTATAATCAAATTTCAAATCAAGAAATGGGGTCCACCAGACACACAAAATATGTGTTAATCATTTAATGCAACAAAAAATACTCTTCCTCCTCATATACTCATATATCACACATTCATTGTAAAAATATCATCATTATTATATTATAATAATATAATAAAATATTATTTTATCGGAAAAGAGAAAATATCAATTTTTAACAATTGTCACTTTAAAAATTTTCTCCATCTATATCCACATAAAATCAATATTTTCCTCATCATATAAATCAATAATTAATTATTCACAAATAATATTATAGAATCACAATCTCGACAACCAAAACCGCTCCCGAAAAGAGGGGGCTTTCCAATAAGAATTTCTCTCTTCGACGGCAACAATTAGGTGACCAAACCTCTCCTTAGACAGAACTTTCTAGACATTGCCAATAATGTTATCTAATAATATTATTCAGATAATATGAATTATTGCTTCGATAATGGAACATACTGTGTAGTGACAATTATTGAAACAACAGTAATATAAAATACCAACGTAGAAATTATTGAATCAATAAAATAAAATCTTTGAGCGGTAATTCTTTGTAACAATTATTGAGTAGTGCCTTCTTACGTAAGAATCAATAATTGGTGCAATACCGTGTGCTACTGTACAACAACGCTTATTACTGTGTTTTAACCACCGGGTATTCCAACAGTATTAACAATAACAACTACGCCGTTATTTATAAACAACTCATACTTGTCGTTTTCTTCATCCAATTACTTTCCGTTATGGGGCCCACACAAGGTCACTACTGGCCATTAAATTTAATATTCCCACAAAGCAAGAATATTCCACGACCAAACGAATATTCTCCGACAACAATGAGTATTTTATAACCACTTACTTATTTGAAATATTTGCGCATTTTACCCATAACTAACCACATTAATCAAATCAACCCTTACTATTTCAAAATGATAAATAGAGGAAATTAAATTTCATTTATTAATAATTTGGGGTCTTACAACCTCCCTCCTTATGAAATTTCGTCCTCGAAATTGACGTACGTACCTGGTGTTTCGAAAAGATGAGGATACCTCGCTTTCATTTCCGTTTCCAACTCCCAGGTCATTTCCTCAATAGCATGGTTTCTCCACAAAACTTTAACTTGTAGTATGACCTTCGTGCGTAGGACATGCTCCTTCCTATCCAAAATCTTGACAGGTACCTATTCATACATTAAGTCTTCGGCTATCTCGTCCGGTTCTAACTCAATAACATGGTTCGGGTCGTCTACATATTTATGTAACATCGATACGCGAAAAATGTTATGAACACGCGTCACACTTGGCTGTAAAGCGAGTCTATAGGCCATAGTTCCTATTCAATCGAGGATTTCAAATGGACTAATAAATCAAAGGTTGAGATTTCTTCTCTTCATCAACTCTTACTTCTAGAATAACGCCTTCTTGCACCTTCTTCTTTATATTCATCAGCTTCGGTGTGTAGCTTGAGCGGTTTTAACTTTATCGATTAAAGTCGATTCTAATCGTATATTAGTTATCTTCACACAGATTCTTGGAATCTTTAACTATATCTCCATCTTCTGTAAGTCGTACGAAATGGGTCTTTGTGTTAACAATATCGCACTCGTAACCACATACGATTTTCTACTCAACACGTCAGCTACCACGTTCATTTTTTTCCAGGATGGTATTGAATGGTATGGTCGTAATCTTTCAACAGCTCGAGCCAACATCGTTGTCGCATGTTGAGTTCTTGGAAGCTCTTTTCATATTCCTTGCTCCATTCGAATTTTTTATCTATACAAGTCAGCTGAGTTAATGGAGTAGCGATTCGAGAAAATCTTTCCACGAATCTCCGATAATAACCAACTAAGCCTAGAAAGCTACGTATTTCGATTACTGACTTAGGTTGCTCTCAACTATGACTCATATCCCAATCTTGGATAGCACGTCACAATAGTACCTATCAGTTTACTATCACACAAATATGGCGTCCCCTACGGAGAGTGTGGCTTCGGTGCATTCCACAAAGGAAGTCACCAGATAAAGGCTCGGGTACAAACTTCTACAGTTGAATTTTTAACTCCTGAAGTTCAATAGGAGCCATGAGATTTTAGAAATGGGTTTTGTACCGGGTTTAAAGTCGATACAAAATTCAATATCACACTTTGGGAGTAAGCCAAGAAATTCTTCAGGAAATTTACTAACAATAGAAATATCATTCTAATCTGACATATTTTTGTTCAAGTCCATAACATGGGCTAAGAAAACTTAACATCCGTTTTTCAATAAACGAATGACTTTATGGCTTGATATGAAAGTGTTTGACTTCAATGGTTTGGTTGCTTGAATTCGAATAACAGGTTGCTTAGGAATATGAAAACTAACAACCTTACAAAAGCAATCAATTTTGGCATGATGAGTAGTTAATCAATCAATCCCCAAAATCACATCAAAAGAAAGTATCTTTAAAGAAATAAGGTCAACAGGTAATGTGATGGTGCTAACTTGGATCAAACAAGATTTATAAACAGTGGATGTAACGAAAGTTTATCATAACGGAGTTTTAATAGATAAGTTAAAGTCTAATTTAAACGTTGAGTTTAAGCAGGAGAGATAAATGAATGGGTAGACCGGTATCTAATAAGGTATAAACTTCATAAGAATTTATAATTAACTAACCCATGCTAACTTCGTTCGGGTTCTTCGCATTCTGACCGGTCACGACAAACGCTCTTCTTTTCTACAATTATAACATACCTTGGAAGGTTGTGAACAATTTGGACTTGTGTGTCCCTCTTATCCACATCTGTAGCATCTAACTGGCGGTCTTTCTCCTCCTCTAAAATTCGTTCTTTGATGTTGGTCTTAAGCGTCTTCCGTCGTTTGTTGAATCTTCTCTTTTTGAAATTTCCATTTGAATTATTTCTTCTATTATTTTGACCATGATTACCACTGATGTGGTTACCATTTCTGGCATGATAATTTCCTCCACGATGGTTATCATTGTTCCGATAACCGTAGCCACTGGTACGATTATCATCGAGTTGTTGGTCATTATTTTTCAGTTGAGCCGACTCATTATCGCGCTCCAATAACTGAGCCCTATTCACAACATCTGAATATAAACAAAGTTTGTGAGAAATGAGGTATTGACGTATTTTGGGTTTCAAACCTCGCAGAAACATTCGCGTCATTCTCTCCTCATTATCAACCAAATGGGATGCAAATCGGGACAACTCGGCAAACTTAGCTTCGTACTGTGACACGTTCATATTGTTTTGCCCCAGCTTGATGAACTCTACCTCCTTCATGTGACGAATACTTTCGAAAAAGTACTTGTCGTTGAAAAATTCTTGGAACTTCTCCCAGACATCTTCAAGACAAGATGAAATTGAGTCGCTTTTACTGATTCCCGCCAATAATCGCCTCTCCTCGTAACATGAAAGTGGCGAAAGGAACCTTTTGCTCCTCTGAGCATCCCAAGACATCAAATATCTTAGTGATCTGCTTTATCCACATTATGCAAGTGGTTATAAAATACTCATTGCTGTCGGGGAATATTCGTTTGGTCGTGGAATATTCTTTTTTGTCGGAATACTCAATGTCTGACAATAGCGATGAATTTGTGGGCCCCATAACGGAATATCTCGCTTGGAGGAAGAAAAACGACAAAAGGAAGTTTTTATAAATAACTGGCGTAGTTGTTCTGAAGTGCTTAACACTTGTTGGAATACCCGGTGGTTAAAATACAATAATACGCGTTGTTGCACGTTGCTGCAGTATTGCACCAATTATTGATTCTTACGTGAAAGCACTACTCAATAATTGTTACAATAATTACTGCTCAAATATTTTATTGATTCAATAATTGTTGCGTTGATATTTTATATTATCATTTATTTTAATAATTGTCACTACACGTAATTTTCCATTATCGAAGCAATAATTCATATTATCCTCAATAATATTATTAGATAATATTATTGCCAATGTCTAGAAAGTTACATCTAAGGAGAGGTTTGGTCACCTAATTGCGGCGCCTGATGAGGAGAAATTCTTTTTGGAAAACCCCTCTTCCTAAGAACTATGCGTTATCATTATTGTGATTACAGTAATATTATTTGTGAATAATTAATTATTAATTTATATGATAAGGAAAATATTCATTTTATGTTGATATAGATGGAGAAAATTTTTTAATGTTATAATTGTTAAAAATTAATATTTTATCTTTTTTGATAAAATAATTCATTTAAATATATTATTATATTTTGATAATATAATAATGGTGATATTTTTACAATAAATATGGTATATATGAGTATATGAGGAGGAAGAGTATTTTTGTTGCAAAAGTTGTTTAAAACATGTTAAACATGTCGGTAGACCCCATTTCTTGACTGAAATTTGATTATAGCTTGTAAAATCGCCCGTTTATGGATTTCGATAAATTTCTGTTTGGAATTTGGAAAAACTTAAATTACAAAGTTGTAGAGAATTGAATTTCCTATAAAAAGTCGCGAGATTCGAATTTTCTGATAAAAGGGCTATTTATTATGAATTATTGAAGTTTCGAAGTTCCGAAATAATTGATTTTTGGAAGTTTTAATTATTTTTATTAAGAAAAATGTTTTTATTGTTTTTGGCACATGTGTGGCTGAAGTTTGGACCATATTTGTGTGCGTAGGAAATTTTGATATATATTAATATTATATTAAATTTTCTGTTTTGGTGTTCTAAGCATTTTCCTATAAATAGGGTGCTTAGGTTAGAATTGAAAATCACACTAGAAACTGAAGTTTTCTCTCTATTTCTCTCTCTATATTATCGAGTGTATTCTTGTGAGTATTTTGATATCTTGAGTGTTGTTATACGGTGCAAGTTCGTTCAGCGTTATTCCAGTTAGAAGTACTGCTCTTTTGAATGGATATTGTCGTTATTATGTAAGGGTTATTATGTTTTTAAATTTCGAAATTTTTCTGAACCTTCAAAATTTCTGGAAAAATTTGAAATGATATTTTTGATGAGTTTTGTAGATTGTGTCCAAAAATGACGATTTTTGGATGTATAGATTAGGAGTTATGGATTTTATGAGAAAAGACTATTTTAAAAGTAACCGCTTATAACTTCTTGTGATTAACTCCAAAATTGATGAAATTGTTATTGGGAGTACATCTATATAATATCAGTATACTCTGTAAATTTGAATTTTGGATAAAAGTATAATTTATGATAAATGTCCTAATATTCGGTTAGTTTTGGCCACGT
Organism: Panax ginseng; assembly: GCA_020205605.1. Taxonomy (NCBI): domain Eukaryota; kingdom Viridiplantae; phylum Streptophyta; class Magnoliopsida; order Apiales; family Araliaceae; genus Panax; species Panax ginseng. The sequence continues at coordinate 21,521,280 of CM035146.1, read as the reverse complement.
GAAAATAGTAAATAAATTTTAAAAATTCGAGAAAATATATGTTCAATATGGGACTATATTATGCTAAATCACAGAAAAGAAATATTTTTGGAACTGATTTGGTATTTTTCATGAAAATGTTCTAGTTATGAGTAAATGAATTAAATATGTTATGTGAAGTAAGAAAATTGGAAAATATGATTTTATGGCTTGAGAATCATATATGAGGTATATGCAGATTTTTGATGAGGGTTTTTGTTATTGATGATGAAATCTTATGAGTTTGACATTTTAGGATGATTAAATGCATTTATTAGTAAATTGTAAACAATTAAAATAAATTGTTTATAAGTTTAAGAAATGATTAAAATATTGTGGTAGTATTAATAATATTAGATTATGAGATTATTAAGTGATTTATAACATTTTGATTAAGGTGTTATGAGATCATTGATTTATGAATCTTACTCTTGAGATTAAATCTATATGTTGATTAAATTGATTTTATTATCATATATAACATTTTTATAACCTTGATGTTGAAATTCTCTTTCACTGGAGTGTAAAGATGGGTAGATTATTGGTATGATCGTGACTAGGGTTCTCTTTGGCCAGTAGTGAAAAGTTGAATTGTGACTGGTATGATCATGACCATTGAATTTATAATTGAATATCTTTAGCTTAAGTGGAAAGGTGAATTAATCAACATGGTTATAATTATTGTTTATATAAATTTTGAAATGATTATATATTTCTTTGAGATATTAATATATTTGGCATGTAGTGCAAATATGAACTGTTGATGAATATATTTGGCCTGTAGTGCAAATATGAACTGTTGAGGAATATCTTTCGCCTGTAGTACAAAGATGAATTGTTGATGAATATCTTTGGCCCGTAGTGCAAAGATGACCTGTTGTTTAATATCTTTGGCATGTAGTGCAAAGATGGTTTGTTGATGAATATCTTTGGCTCGTAGTGCAAAGATGAAATTGTTAGTATGATTATAAACAGGAACTATGATTTGGTATAACCATGATCTTTGATGTTTCAGGTAAAGACATGTGATGAAAATTATCTTCGTCCTGGATGCAAAGAGAAATTTAGAATCACAATTATGATTATTAGTTATTCATATGATTGTGGACCAGAACTGTTAATTGATGTTACAGGGAGAAAACATTGTTGGTGGATTTTTAGCATAGAGAAGATAATAGACTTTATGGTCTATTTGACTCTTCTAATGGATTGCTCGTTCCGCTGCAACTATGGTTGAAATTTTTATCATCTACTATATGTTCTAAATCTCTGATTTATTATTATTCATGATATTCTTTACTGGGCTAGTTGTGATCACCCTTCTGTTTCACAATTCCTTTCAGGTAATAAGAGTGTAGCTGGGTCGAGCTGGGGTAACAGGAAAATAGAATGGTGGTCATCATTTAGTAGTTATATTTGGTGAATCAACTAGGGGGACGTTGGAAGGGTATTTTGCCACTATCATACAAGATGTCTAATGACATACAACCTCGTGTCATCATAAGACAGGGTTGTGCTCATCCACTTGTTGAGTATATTTACGAGCACTACCTATATAATCTTGGTGTTTGTTTGAAGTATAATTCTCATTTAGAGACAGTGGAGATAATGATATGTCAAGAGAATACTCACCATTGGGAAGAATATGATAGTAATCTTCTCATTTTTCTTTGGGGTCTATTGGGTCAACCAAAGATAATTTTGTGGCCATATGATATCTATCATAACCTAGACGCATGGCCTCCCATGTACGAAGGTTTCCTTGAGCACTTCCCAAAGATTCTAATTTCTAAAACAGTTTTTGACTATACCTTTATGTAAGGTGTCATTGTGACGTGCTATCCAAGGTTGGGATAAGAGTCACAGTTGGTATATATTTATATCCAAACTCACAGCATATGTGTTGTTGTATTTTGCACGACAATTGTTGTAATAAAGTTGTAGTTGTTTTCTGTACCATGTATTTGGCTACTCAGGATGGGTTGGATCGAATGGACCTATTTTGGGGGTGTCACAATAATAAAGAATGGAATAACAAAAGAATTTCACCATTTAAGCGGTACTTCGCATAAACAGGTTATTCTAACATAATAATAAAGAATGGAATAACAGAAGAATATCACCATGTATGCGGTACTTCGCATAGACAGATTATTCCAACATAATAATAAAGAATGGAATAATAGAAGCTCTCTTCATGAATACGAAAGAAATAATACCCCTTACCTTAGAAGAAACTGGATATCAGAATAGTGAGGTAGCAGACTTCTCTTCTTCTTTCTCTCTATAATATTTGCTCTATAGCTTTAGTGAATTGGTGAGAAATGAAGGAAGAATGAGCTTCTATTTATAGAAAAATATAGTTTCGATAATTGCACGTTTTGGGGCTCGAAATATTACAGTATAATACCTTTCTCTTTTTCTTCATTTTTAATTTAGCCCTGCAAGTATTATCAAACTTGCACCACCTCCCCTAATAGTAAATCATGTGAATCAATAGTAAAATCATGTGAATCAATAGTATAATCATGTGAAAAAACTAATTACAATATAGTACCTCCATCTATACCTCAATTTTTAACTTAGTCATGCAAGTATTATCAATCTTGAAACACCACCCCTAATAGTACAAGAATGTGAATCAATAGTACACACATGCGAACAAATAGTTATAAGCATGTGAAATAATAGCAATTAATTGCTTATTTATCCGATTAATTACCCGATTGGTCAATATAACCTCCAGACATCAATTATTATCGAAATAAATGTCGATTTCCACTAACACTAATAATCGCAACACAGTGGAACTATCAATTTCATCTTTAATTAACACGAACTTATTCATCATTAATATTATAACTCACAATATTTAACAACTAGGTCGTTCCTCAGAAAGAGGGGCTTTACGATAAGATTTCTCTTTATTAGGCGTATGATTAGGTGACCAAACCTCTCCTCGATAGAACTTCTAGACATTATCAATATTGCAAATAATAATATGAATAACTTTGACGTCTCAATTATTGATTTAATAATATAACATATTATACTGATGATATTGTGACAATAATTGAATCAATAATATAAGAGATATGATGCAACAATTACTGTAGCAATAATTGAGTATAAATGAGCGACTTCTTATTTAAGCATCAATAATCAATACCGTGTGCTACTATGTAACCACGCGTATTACTGTACTTTTACTACCGGGTAGTTCAACAATTTTTATAAGACCCCAACTTATTATAAATAAAATCGAATTTCCTCTAATTATTATTGTGAATAATAAGGTGTTAATTTGATATAATGCTTTGGTTATGGGTGAAATGTGAAAATTTTGCAAAATAAGCAAGTGGTTATAAAATATTCATTGTTGTTGAGAATATTCGTTTGGTCGTGGAATATTCTTTTCCAGTTTGGGAATATTCGTATGCACGCAATGCAGCCTATTTGTGGGCCCCATAACGAATAACATTCGAGGATGAAAAATGACAAATTTGAGTTTTTACAAATAATCTAGCGTAGTTATTCACCGAATTAACACAGTTGGAATATCCGGTGGTTAAAATACGATGTACGCATGGTTACACAAAGAGAGCACACTGCTTTTTGCACAATATATTTGAATTATTGATTCTTACGTTAAAAGGCACTACTCAATAATTGTTACAGTAATTACTGTTCAATATTTTATTTTATTGGTTCAATAATTGTTGCGTTGATATTTTATATTATTGTTGTTTCAATAATTGTCACTGCACATTATTTCCCATTATCGGATCAATAATTCATATTATTTAAACAATATTATGAGATATCATTATTGGCAATGTCTAGAAAGTTCTGTCATGGAGATGTTTGGTCACCTAATTGCGCGCCAGTAAGGAGAAATCCTTATCGGAAAGCCCCCTCTTTCTTGGGAACTGCCTGGTTGTCATAAATGTGATTCTGTAATATTATATGTGAATAATTAATTATTTATTTATATGATAAGGAAATATTTATTTGACGCTGATTTAAATGATGGATTTATTTATGTGGGTATAAATGAAGGAATTAATGTTGAGGTGTTTTTCAGTATTTTGTTGGAATGGAGGTATTAAAAATCAAACCAGTGTTCTTGAGATATATTACGTGAGTTATAATTTTTAATCCGACCGTTGGATCGTTGTGATTTTTGGATATGTTATACATATATAAGTTGAGTATATGTCCACAAATTTTGAACCGTAAAAAATTAACGTATGATTTTTTATGAATTTTAAGAGGTGACTGGTTCAGAAATTGTTGAAGTTTCAGAATTTATCATTTTGGTGGAAAATTCTAGAATTTTTGGGCCCCACTTTTGGTTGGTAAGAAATGTGCTCAAATTGAATTTCAAATGTGGTGGATGGCAATAGTAGCATGTAAACCCATCAGGTAGCAGGTCAAGTCTGCTTCGGCGTGCTAACATTTTCCTATAAATAGAGGGCTAAGTTAGAATTAGAAATCACACTAGAAACAAGTTTTCCTTCTCTCTATATTATCGATTGTATTTTGTGAGTTTTTAGATACTTTGAGAGTTGTTATTCAGTACAAGTTTCATTCAGCATCATATCCGATATTCTATTCCGAAGTACAGTTTCTTTGAGGTAAGGGATGTTATTTTCTTCCTTATGATGTTATTCTTTCAATATCATTATACCAAAATATTGGTATGGATTTTATTGTGGAATTTCTACCTTTTTGTGTCGGGGTTACTATTCACGTATACAACACTATTCACATATATGGCACTATTCACGAATACAACATTATTCACCAAAAAATGAAATTTTCTTCTTTTTGTCCAAGATGTCAATTATGGTTATTATCTTTGATTGTATCCATGTTTTGATCTTTATTTTTGAATTCTGCTTCAAATTTAGTTATTATGGAGTATTATTGAACTTTGGATAAACTGTAATACGAATCCCTAATATTTGTCCTGTTGTTTCACTGGATTCGTTTTCTTTAAGATATTTTTCATCATCCTCAGTCCTAAATGATGATATTAATGAATATATTTGGTCTGTAGTGCAAAGATGAATGATTACCTAATGAATATTTTTGGCCTATAGTGCAAAGATGAAAAGGTGTTAAGATGAACATGACCAACTGGTGATACAAATGAATATCTTTGGCCTGTAGTGCAAAGATGAATATTTGATTCAAGATGTATATTGATTGATGTTACATGGATAAAATATTGATGATGGATTTTTAAATCTTAGAAGATAGTAGAATTATTTCTCTACTTGACTCTTCTAATGGATTCTTTGCTTCAATTGCAGCTTGTTGATCTAAAACTTGTTGTCTATTATATTTTATCAGATTTTTTCCTGTTGAAGACTAATGATAATTTATTTTATATTATCTTAGTCATAATATTCTTTACTGGGCTAGTTGAGCTCACCCTTTTTCTTTTTGTTCCATTATTCTTCTCAGGATGAGAGAATTTAGCAGGAACTAGCCGGGGTATGGATTGATGATTCAAGATAGTTGTTTTAGTAGTCCTCACTATTTTGTAAAATAGTGTATCAATAATTGTAATGAGACTCCTTTTGAGTTTGTATACTATCTATTAGACAATAGTTGTATTCAAACTCACAATATATGTGTTGTCGTATTTTGCACGACAATTATATGACTGAAGTTGTATTTGTTTCTGTACCATGTATTTGGCAACTCAGAATGGGTGATGTATACCTATTTTGGGGGCATCACAGTTGGTATCAGAGCTTAGGGATATGATCTCTAGCTGAGATATGAGACAAGAACTAGGAGGGGAGAGTCGGGGAATTCCTTCGCTAGAATGACCTTATTTGTTATTTGGTTGGTCAGTCAGAGCATGTGGTTAATATGTGATATGTTAATTTGTTAATTAACCCTTGTTTTATGGGCGATGTTAAGAATGGCGTGGGGAAATATTAACGATAGAGTGAATGAGACAGTGGAGATACCTTTAATCACCACCCAGGGGAACGTGCAACAGGAAGGCAATATTCCTCCTGTAAACAACACTACCGAACAAATGATGAATGATGGGATGTTTAGAAGTTTTTTGCAATTCATGCAAAATAATATGAGGGAGACTCATGCACAAAATACGGGTGGAAATGATAGTAATGCGCGGCTTGTCACGGCCAAGCAGTTCAAGGAGTTGGGACCACCAGAATTTATTGGAAAGATGGATCCGATCAAGGCGGAAACGTGAGTTGTAAGACCCCAAATTATTAATAAATGAAATTTAATTTCCACTATTTATCATTTTGAAATAGTAAGGGTTGATTTGATTACTGTGGTTAATTATGGGTAAAATGTGCAAATATTTCAAATAAGCAATTGGTTATAAAATACTCATTGTTATCGGAGAATATTCGTTTGGTCGTGGAATATTCTTACTGTCGGGGAATATTCGTACGACGACGCAGCCTTGTGTGGGCCCATAACGAAAAGCGATTGGATGAAGAAAATGACATGTATAAGTTGTTTATAAATAACTTGGTATGCAGTTATTACCAAGTATCTTTGTTGGAATACCCGTGGTTAAAACACGATGTCTGCCGTTGTTGCACAAGAACACACCCAGTATTGCACCAATTATTGATTCTTACGTAAGAAGGCACTACTCAATAATTGTTACAGTAATTACTGTTTAGTATTTTATTTTATTGATTCAATAATTTCTACGTTGATATTTTATATTACTGTTGTTTCAATAATTGTCACTACACAATATTTTCTATTATCGGAGCAATAATTTATATTATCTGAATAATATTATTAGATAACATTATTGGAAATGTCTAGAAAGTTCTGTCTAAGGAGAGGTTTGGTCACCTAATTGCGCGCCAAGAAGGAAAAATTCTTATTGAAAGCCCCTTTTCTCGGAACTACCGTTGCAAGATCTTGTGATTCTCAGAATATTATTTGTGAATAATTAATTATTGATTTATATGATGAGAAAAATATTAATTTTATGTGGATATAGATGGAGAAAAATTTTAAAGTGACAATTGTTAAAAATTGATATTTTATCTTTTCGATAAAATAATATTTTATTATATTATTATAATATAATAATGATGATATTTTTACAATGAATATGTGATATATGAGTATATGAGAAGGAAGAGTATTTATGTTGCAAAAGTTGTTTAAAACATGTTAAACATGTTGGTGGACCCATTTCTTGACTAAAATTTGATTATAGCCTGTAAAATTGTCTGTATGTGGATTTCGGTCAATTTCTGTTTGGAATTTGGAAAAACTTTCTTCTGCAAAGTTGTAGAGAATTGAATTTCCTATACATATTCACAAGATTTAAATTTTCTAATAAAAGGGCTATTTATTATGAATTATTGAAGTTCCGAAGTTCCGAAATAATTAATTTTTGGAAGTTTTAATTATTTTTTTAAGAAAAACGTTTTTTACATTTTTGGGCCTCATTAAACATGTGTTAAGTTGCTGAATTTAGATTCTTGGTGTACGTAGGAAATTTATATAAATATATTAATATTATATTAAATTTTTTGCTTCGGTGTTCTAAACATTTTCCTATAAATAGGGTGCTTAGGTTAGAATTGAAAATCACACCAGAAACTGAAATCTTCTTTCTCTTTCTCTCTCTATATTATCGAGCGTATTCTTATGAGTATTTTTAGTACTTTGTGTATTTCTATACGGTGCAAGTTCTTTCAGCACTATATCCAGTATTCAAGTCAGAAGTACTGTCTTTTTGGAGTTAAGGGATGTTATTTTCTTCGTAAGTGATATTATTTCTTCAATATCATTATGCCGAAATATTGATTGGAACTTTTTCATGTCGGGTTTACTATTCACAAGTTACTATTCACGAGTTACTATTCACGAGTTACTATTCATGAGTTACTATTCACGAGTTACTATTCACGAATACTATTCACGAAGCATGATGATTTTTTTATGTGAAATTTATATCTGTTAGTGTCGGAGTTATTATTCACGTATACGACACTATTCACGAATACAACACTATTCACAGAAAAATTAAATTTTCTTTTCTGTGTCCAAGATTGTCTGTTATGATTCCTATCTTGGATTGTATCCATGTTTTGATCATTCTTGAATTTTACTCCACTCTGGTTATTTATGAAGTATTTTTGAACTTGGATTGTTTAAAGTACGAATCCTTAATATTTGTTCTTTTGTTTCACTGGATTCATTTTCTTTAAAATATTTTCCATCATCCTCAGTCCTAAATTATGATATAACCAATATCTTTGGCACGTAGTGCAAAGATGAATGATTTTATGATGAATATCTTTGGCTCAGTAAAGATGAACAGTGTTTAGATGAACATGACCCATCGGTGAATATCTTTGGCTGTAGTGTAAAGATGAATATTTGATTTATGATGTATATTGATTGATGTTACAGGGATAAAATATCAATGATGGACTTTTAAATTCATTGATGATAGTAGATTTCATTCTCTACTTAACTCTTCTAATGAATTGTTGTTTCCGCTGCAGATGTTGATCTAAAATTTGTTGTCTATTGTATTCTATCGCATTTTCCTGTTGAAGACTAAGGATAATTTGTTGTACATTATCTTAGTCATAATATTCTTTACCGGGGCTAGTTGAGCTCACCTTTTCCTTTTTGTTCCATTTTTCTTCTCGGAGACGAGGATATAAGCGGGAACTAGTCGGGGTGTGGAGTGATGGTTCAAGACAGTTGTTTTAGTAGTCCTCACTATTTTGTAAAATAGTGTATCAATAATTGTAATGAAGACTTATTTGAGTGTGGATATTGTCTAGAAGATAATATTTTTATTTAAACTCACAGTTTATGTGTTGTCGTATTTTGCACGACAATTGTATTAATGAAGTTATAGTTGTTTCTGTACCATGTATTTGGCGACTCAGAATGGGTGATGTATTCCTATTTTGGGGGCGTCACAGTTGGTATCAAAGCCTAGGGATATGATCTCTGGCAGAGATCGGGTAATAGAACTAGGAGGGGAGAGACGAGTAAATCCTTCTCTAGTGTGTCCTACCTAAGCTTATTTGTTGGTCTCATCATAATATAGGGGTATTATGTGATTTGTTAATTTGTTTAATTAACCCTTGTTTTATAGCGATTTAAGAATGTCGATCGAGAATGTTAACATGGAGTAAATGAGACCGTGGAGACACCTTTGCTCACCAACGAGGAAAACGCGTAACAGTCGTGACAATGTTCCTCCCGTGAACAACACCACCGAAAGCGATGATGAATGATGGTATGTTTAGGAACTTTCTAGAATTCTGTAAAACCAAACGAGAAAGACTCTTTGCTCAAAATGCAGGTGAAAACACTAGCAACTCACGGATGGTCACCACTAAACAGTTCAAGGAGTTAGGACCGCCAGAGTTTTTGGGAAAGCTAGAACCACTTACGGCAGAGACATGGATAAAGCAGATCACTAAGATATTTGATGTCTTGGGATGCTCAGGGGAGCAAAAGGTTCCTTTCGCCACTTTCATGTTACGAGGAGAGGCAGATTATTGGTGGGAATCCGTAAAGCGTACTCAGCCTACCGCACTAAAGATGTCTTGGGAGAAGTTCCAAGAATTGTTCAACGACAAGTACTTTCCCGAAAGTATTCGTCACATGAAGGAGGTAGAGTTCATTGATTCTTACGTAATAAGGCACTACTCAATAATTGTTACGGTAATTACTGTTCAGTATTTTATTTTATTGATTCAATAATTTCTACGTTGATATTTTATATTACTGTTGTTTCAATAATTGTCACTACACAGTATTTTCCATTATCGGAGCAATAATTCATATTATCTGAATAATATTATTAAATAAAATTATTGACAATGTCTAGAAAGTTCTGTCTAAGGAGAGGTTTGGTAACCTAATTGCGTGCCAGTAAGGAGAAATTCTTATTGGAAAGCCCCCTCTTTCCTAGGAACGACTTGGTTGCCAAAGATCTTGTGATTCTCGTAATATTATTTGTGAATAATTAATTATTGATTTATATGATGAGGAAAATATTGATTTTATGTGGATATAGATGGAGAAAATTTTTAAAGTGACAATTGTTAAAAATTGATATTTTATCTTTTCTGATAAAATAATATTTTATTATATTATTATAATATAATAATGATGATATTTTTACAATGAATGTGTGATATATGAGTATATGAGGAGGAAGAGTATTTTTGTTGCAAAAGTTGTTTAAAACATGTTAAACATGTTGGTGGACCCATTTCTTGACTGAAATTTGATTATAGCATGTAAAATCGTCCGTATGTAGATTTCGGTCAATTTCTGTTTGGAATTTGGAAAAACTTTCTTCTGCAAAGTTGTAGAGAATTGAATTTCCTATACAAATTCGCAAGATTCAAATTTTCTAATAAAAGGGCTATTTATTATGAATTATTGAAGTTTCGAAGTTCTGAAATAATTGATTTTTGGAAGTTTTAATTATTTTTTTTAAGAAAAATGTTTTTTACATTTTTGGGCCTCATTAAACATGTGTTAAGTTGCTGAATTCAGATTCTTGGTGTACGTAGGAAATTTATATAACTATTCTAAGCATTTTCCTATAAATAGGGTGCTTAGGTTAGAATTGAAAATCACACCAGAAACTGAAATCTTCTTTCTCTTTCTCTCTCTATATTATCGAGCGTATTCTTGTGAGTATTTTTAGTACTTTGAGTATTGCTATACGGTGCAAGTTTTTTCAGCACTATATCCAGTATTCCAGTCAGAAGTATTGTCTTTTTCGAGGTAAGGGATGTTATTTTCTTCGTAAGTGATATTATTTTCTTCAATATCATTATGCCGAAATATTGGTTGGAACTTTTTATCAAATTTAGAATTTTTTCATGTCGGGGTTACTATTCACGAGTTACTATTCATGAGTTACTATTCACGAGTTACTATTCATGAATACTATTCACGAAGCATGATAATTTTTTTTGTGAATTTTCTATCTTTTAATGTCAGAGTTACTATTCACGTATACAGCACTATTCACGTATACGGCAATATTCACGAATATGACACTATTCACAGAAAAATTAAATTTTCTCTTCTGTGTCCAAGATTGTCTGTTATGATTCCTATCTTGGATTGTATCCATGTTTTGATCATTCTTGAATTTTACTCCACTCTGGTTATTTATGAAGTATTTTTGAACTTGGATTGTTTAAAGTACGAATCCTTAATATTTGTTCTTTTGTTTCACTGGATTCGTTTTCTTGAAAATATTTTTCATTATCCTCAGTCCTAAATGATGATATAACTTAATATCTTTGGCCTGTAGTGCAAAGATGAATGATTTTATGATGAATATCTTTGGCCCGTAGTGCAAAGATGAACATGTGTTTAGATGAACATGACCAACTGGTGAATATCTTTGACCTGTAGTGCAAAGATGAATATTTGATTTATGATGTATATTGATTGATGTTATAGGGATAAAATATCGATGATGGACTTTTAAATTCGTAGATGATAGTAGATTTCATTCTCTACTTAACTCTTCTAATGAATTGTTGTTCGCTGCAGTTGTTGATCTAAAATTTGTTGTCTATTGTATTCTATCAGATTTTTCCCTGTTGAAGACTAAGGATAATTTGTTGTACATTATCTTAGTCATAATATTCTTTACTGGGCTAGTTGAGCTCACCCTTTTCCTTTTTGTTCCATTTTTCTTCTCAGGAGACGAGAATATAGCAGGAACTAGTCGGGGTGTGGAGTGATTGTTCAAAACAGTGTGGATATTGTAAAATAATGTATCAATAATTGTAATGAGGACTTATTTGAGTGTGGATATTGTCTAGAAGACAATATTTGTATTTAAACTCATAGTTTATGTGTTGTCGTATTTTGCACGACAATTATATTAATGAAGTTGTAGTTGTTTCTGTACCATGTATTTGGTGACTCAGAATGGGTGATGTGTTCCTATTTTGGGGGCGTCACATGGGTCAAGAAAATTAGATATTTGATGTCTTGGGATGCACGGAGGAACCGAAGGCTCCATTCGCCACCTTTATGTTCTGCGGTGAGGCAGACTACTGGTGGGAGTATGTGAAGCGTACCCAGCTTGCCTCACTCAACATGTCTTGGGAAACGTTTCAAAAACTGTTTAATGACAAGTACTTTCTTGAAAGTATTCGTCATATGAAGGAGGTGGAGTTTATCAGACTGGAACAAAACAACATGACAGTGTCCCAGTACGAGGCGAAGTTTGCAGAGTTATCCAGGTTTGCACCTCATTTGGTCGAGAATGAGGAACGAATGACGAGAATTTTTCTAAGAGGTCTAAAACCCGAGATTCGACAATATCTTATCTCTCATAAATTAATTTTCTTTATAATCAGATGTTGTAAACAGGGCTGAATTATTAGAGCGAGATAATGAGTATATTCAACCAAGGGACCACAACCAGGGTCATAGCAGTGGCAGCGGTCATAGAAGAAATGACAACCAGCGGGGAGGAAAGCATTCAGACAAAAGCAGTAACCACTCTGGTGGTAATCGTGGCCATGAAAATAGAAGAAGCGAGTCGGGAGGAGATTTCAAGAGGATAAGGTATAACAATGATAACGTGAAGACGTCAGCACAAACATCAATTGTTTTTAGGGGAGGAGAACGAGCACCGATCGTTTGTTACAAATACGGGAAAGAAGGACACAACAACCCAAACTGCCTTCAACAATCCAAGGTTTGTTATAACTGTGGAAAGGAAGGTCATATAGCTAGAGATTGTCTAGTTGCGAAACCAAGTTCAACGGGGATGGTGACTCCAAAGGCTATCCCAGACAAGTCAAAGTCGGTGGTTCCTAGAAGGGCGTTTGTTGTGACTGCCCAAAATGCGAGGAACCCAAACGAGGTGATCACGGGTAAGCTAATCATAAACTCTTACGAAGTTTATACCTTATTAGATATCGGTTCTACCCATTTTTTTATCTCTCCTACTTGTGCTCAATGTTTAAACTTGACTCCGGAGAAGTTAGACCTTGACTTATCTGTTGAGACTCCGTTAGGAGAAACTTTCGTTACATCTACTGTTTATAAATCTTTCTTGATTCCAGTTGGTACCATCACATTACCTGCTGATCTTATTTCATTGAAAATTCTTGCATTTGATGTGATTTTAGGGATTGATTGGTTAACCACTCATCATGCTAAAATTGATTGTTTTCGTAAGGTTGTTAGTTTTCATATTCCTAACCAACCTGTTATGCGAATTCAAAAAACCAAACCACTAAAATCAATCACTGTCATATCAAGCCATAAAACTATTCGTATATTGAAAAACGGATGTCAAGCTTTCTTAGCCCATGTCATGGACTTGAACAAAAACACGTCAGATTTGAATAATATTTCTGTTGTTAGTGAATTTCCTGACGTATTTCCTGAAGAACTTCCCGGTCTACCCCCAGAACGTGAAGTTGAATTCTTTATTGACCTTGAACCTGATACAAAGCCAATTTCTAAAACCCTATACCGAATGGCTCCTATTGAACTTCAGGAGTTAAAGGTCCAACTACAGGAGTTGTTAGACATCGGTTTCATTCGTCTTAGTACATCTCCTTGGGGTGCTCCTGCTTTATTCGTAAAGAAGAAAGATGGTAGTATGCGACTTTGTATCGACTACCGGGAATTGAATCATGTCACTATCAAGAATAGGTATCCGCTACCTCGCATAGACTCGCATTACCTCCAAGCATGTCTCGTGTTCATAATGTTTTTCACATATCTATGCTTCGTGAATATGTGAAAGACCCGAACCACATTATTGAGTTGGAACCGGAAGAGATAGCCGAAGATTTAACGTACGAGGAGGTACCTGTTAAGATCTTGGGTAGGAAAGAGCATGTCCTACGCACGAAGGTTATACCACAAGTTAAGGTTTTGTGGATGAACCATGTTATTGAAGAAATGGCCTGTGAGTTGGAATCAGAAATGAAAGCGAGGTATCCTCACCTTTTCAAAACACCAGGTACGTACGTCAATTTCGAGGACGAAATTTCATAAGGAGGGGAGGTTGTAAGACCCCAACTTATTATAAATAAAATCGAATTTCCTTTAATTATTATTGTGAATAATAAGGTGTTAATTTGATATAATGCTTTGGTTATGGGTGAAATGTGCAAATTTTGCAAAATAAGCAAGTGGTTATAAAATATTCATTGTTGTCGGGGAATATTCGTTTGGTCGTGGAATATTCTTTTGTCTTGGGAATATTCGTGCGATGGTGCGACCATTTAGGGGCCCTATAATGGATAACGATCATGGATGAAGAAAACGATAAATTTGAGTTTTTACAAATAATCTTGGCGTAGTTGTTACTGCTTAACACCGTTGGAATACCGGTGGTTAAAATACAAGATGTACGCTGTGGTCGCACAAAAGATAGCACGCGATTTTGCACACGTGATTTTTGAATTATTGATTCTTACGTAAGAAGGCACTACTCAATAATTGTTTCAATAATTACTGTTCAATATTTTATTTTATGGGTTCAATAATTGTTGCGTTGATATTTTATATTATTGTTGTTTCAATAATTGCCACTGCACAATATTTCCCATTATCGGATCAATAATTCATATTATTTGAATAATATTATGAGATAGCATTATTGGCAATGTCTATAAAGTTATGTCAAGGAGAGGTTTGGTCACCTAATTGCGCGCCAGTAAGGAGAAATCCTTATCGGAAAGCCCCCTATTTCCTGGGAACTTCCTGGTTGTCATAAATGTGATTCTGTAATATTATTTGTGAATAATTAATTATTAATTTATATGATAAGGAAATATTTATTTGATGCGGATTTAAATGATGGATTTATATATGTGGTTATAAATGAAGGAATTAATGTTGAGGTGTTTTTCAGTATTTTGTCGGAATGGAGGTATTAAAAATCAAACTAGTGTTCTTGAGATATATTGCGTGAGGTATAATTTTTAATCCGACCGTTGGAACGTTGTGATTTTTGGATATGTTATACATATATGAGTTGTGTATATGTCCACAAATTTTGAACCGTTAAAAATGAACGTTTGATTTGTTATGAATTTTAAGAGGTGACTGGTTCAGAAATTGTTGAAGTTTCGGAATTTATCATTTTGGTGGAAAATTCTAGAATTGGTGGGCCCCACTTTTGGTTGGTAAAAAATGTGCTCAAATTGAATTTCAAATGTGGTGGGTGGCAATAATAGCAGGTAAACCCATCAGGTAGCAGGTTAAGTCTGCTTCGGCGTGCTATCATTTTCCTATAAATAGAGGGCTAAGTTAGAATTAAAAATCACACCAGAAACAAGTTTTCTTTTTCTCTATATTATCGAGCATATTTTGTGAGTATTTAGATACTTTGAGAGTTGCTCTTCAGTACAAGTTTCATTCAGCATCATATCTGATATTCCATTCTGAAGTACGATTTTTTTGAGGTAAGGGGTGTTATTTTCTTCCAAATAATGTTATTCTTCCAATATCATTATACCGAAATATTCGTATGGAATTTATTGTGGAATTTCTACCTTTTTGTGTCGGGGTTACTATTCACGTATACATCACTATTCACGAGTACGACACTATTCACGAATACGACACTATTAACCGAAAAATTAAATTTTCTTCTTTTTGTCCAAGATGTCTATTATGGTTACTATCTTTGATTGTATCCATGTTTTGATCTTTATTTTTGAATTCTTCTTTAAATTTAGTTATTATGGAGTATTATTGAACTTGGATAAACTGTAATACGAATCCGTAATATTTGTCCTGTTGTTTCACTGGATTCATTTTCTTTAAGATATTTTTCATCATCCTCAGTCCTAAATGATGATATTAATGAATATATTTGGCCTGTAGTGCAAAGATGAATGATTACCTAATGAATATCTTTGGCCCGTAGTGCAAAGATGAGCAGTGTTGAGATGAACACTGACCAATCAATGATACAAATGAATATCTTTGGCCTATAGTGCAAAGATGAATATTTGATTCAAGATGTATATTTATTGATGTTACAGGATAAATAAAATAATAATAATAAAAAATAAAATAAAATAAAATAATAATTAATTAAAATATTTATCAAATAAAATGAATATTTTAATTGAGATATTTATGGAATAAAATAAATATTCGATGAAAATTATTAATTAAAATATTTATCAAATAAACTCTAATATTTTAATTGAGATATTTATGGAATATAATAAATATTTGATAAAATTATTATTAAAATATTTATAAAATAAAGTAAATATTTTAATTGAGATATTTATGGAATAAAATAAATATTCGATGAAAATTATTATGAAATAATTTATTCGATCGTAATAATAGTAAGGAATGAAAATATTCTAATTTAATTAAGTAATTAAATTAGAAGGGTAATGATTTGTTAAATAAAGTGGAGTTTATATTAAATAATTAACTTGAAAATGTAACTAATGAATGTCGTGAATACATATGGTATGTGTGTAGGATTTGTGGTGAACTAAGTAGTAATCGTTTAGCCTACGCATGCGAAGGCAAGTTCCTAAATCTTGTTTCTTTACATAAAGTAAGTTCCTTATTCTATCTTGTTTATTATTGTTCAAGTCAAGATTTCATATTAGATGTTATCATTCTTTAAAAGCATGATTCCTGTTATACAATACTTATTCGATTGTATACATCTTTAACTTTATTATTCAAATTGAATATCAATTATTGTTGAACCTTGTAAGACTAGCGAACCCTTACTGATTCGACTAGTCCATAGTTGATAAACGTTCTAAATTTCAGAACCATTGTTGAGCTTATCCAAACTAAACTTCCTTTGGTGCAGACTCTAATGTCAAACTGAGATGAATAACCCTGTTATAGGGGATTAATTATGTTTTAGCGTTAAGATATTGTGCACAATATGGTACTAAGGGCTGATCCCCCTAAGTACGAGAAGAAGAGTCTATAGTCTTATGATTGTTAAAGGTTTCAAGTATAAACATTTGACAACCTAGGACGTAGTTCAAGGTCTTATGACCCTCAAAAGTTCTTTTGATTTTTTTTATTCATTCTTGATTCAAAAGCCAAGTTTTCTTATTTCATAAGTCATTGATTCATTCGCATGTTATTATTTTATTGTTATATTATTATACTTGTGGGCAATTGTGCTCACTCTTGCATAATAATAACATTGCAGTTAAGAACGAAAGGCCCGACGAGCCTTTTACTAGTAAAGGCAAGGGCAAAGTTAACAAGTGATGAAAACTTGTTGTTTATTTGTTATGTTATGTTTCAGACTTATGTTTAAGTTGTGTAAGACTTAATATTTTTTTATGTTTCCGCATTTGAGATTTAAGGTTAGTATGACCTGTGATTGATGTATTTATTTTCAGATGTTGTAACTCCATAAGGAGAGGATTTATTTCTATCTATTTATGGTTTTTTATTTATTATGGGTAGATAGATACATGATGTTTGGATAGTGAACACCAATTCCCGTGGGAATTGAAGTACCCGGATATTGGGGTGTCACATTATCACTATATTACTTATTGATCATGTATACTTGCATGTTGTCCATATATAGATTTTACACCAATAGTACCGTATAGCAGAATCATCTGTAAACACCACAACTTTAGTTTTAATCAAGTACGAACGAAATTTGTCAACAACATACACAACCGCAAGTAGTTCTTTCTCAGTAGTCCTGTTATTTAGTTGAGCATCGGTCAATGTTTTGCTAGCATAATAGATAGCGTGGAAAACCTTATCCTTGCGTTGTCCCAAAACTGCACCCACCACATAATATTTAGCATCACACATCAACTCAAAAGGCATGGTCCAATCCGGTCCCACAATTACTGGCGTTGTTGTCAATTTTTTCTTGAGCTGGTCAAAGGCGGACAAGCATTCCTCATCAAACCTAAGTGGAACATCCTTCTCCAACAAACTGTATAACAACTTTGTGATCTTGGAGAAGTCTTTTATGAATCAGCGATAAAACCCAGTATGTCTGAGAAAACTGTGAATTCCCTTTACTGAGGTAGGTGGTGGAAACTTTTTGACAGTCTCAATTTTAGCTTTATCCACCTCTAACCCATTTGTCGACACCTTATGCCCTAGGATGACTCCTTCTTGAACCATGAAGTGGCATTTTTCCCAGTTAAGCACTAGATTGGTATACACACATCTTTTCAGCGCCAAAATTAGATTCTCCAAACACCTGTCAAAAGAATCCCCATTTAATAAAAAGTCGTCAATGAATACCTCCACATTGTGTTCCACCATATCTAAAAATACTGCCATCATGCACCTTTGAAAATTAGTCGGTGCATTACACAATCCAAACGACATCCTCCAAAATGTAAAAGTACTATATGGACAGGTGAATGTTGTTTTCTCTTGATCTTCTGGCGCAATGGCAATCGGATTGTACCCCGAATAGCCATCTAGCAGATAATAATACTCATGTCGTGTTAATTTGTCTAACATCTGATCAATGAAGGGCAAAGGGAAGTGATCCTTTTGTGTCGCCTTGTTGAGTTTCTTGAAATGCATGCAAACCCTCCATCCGGTCACAGTCCTTGTCGGTATCAATTCATTATTTTCATTAGCCACAACTGTCATACCACCCTTCTTCGGGACACACTGTACTGGACTCACCCATGAACTGTCGAAGATGGGGTAAATAATTCCAGCACCAAGCCATTTCAGAATTTCTTTCCTAACCACCTTTTTCATAATCGAATTAAGCCTCCGATGTTGCTCCACTGTGGGTTTCACATCATCTTCTAAGAGGATCTTATGCATACAGAATGATGGGCTTATCCCCTTAATGTCAGCGATGGTCCATCTGATAGCACTTTTGTACTCACGGAGAACCCACAACAACTTACTTTCCTGCAATTTGTTAAGCGTAGATGCAATAATAATAGGCAAAGTAGATGAATTACCCAAATATGCATACCTGAGATGGTTAGGTAGAGGTTTAAGCTCAAGTGTAGGATGTTAGTTCCTAGTTGGCACAATAGTTATCTAGAAGGGGGGGGGGGGGTTTGAATAGATATTTAAAAAACCTTTTCGTTTTAAAATTGTTCGTTGATGATGATTAAAACTTAGTGGAATTAATGTTTTTTCTAATCTCCTTTACGAAGTAGTGGAGTTATGATAGTGAGGAAGTTATAACAGTTATGGCATATATAGCAGTTATCTTATGAAAGTAAAAGATACAATTGTTTTAACTGGTTCAGAGCACTTAAAGCTCCTAGTCCACTCTTCTACTCCTCGAGTAGGAAATCCACTAAGGATGTCTTTTACAACTTCTGAATCACACAAATTCGTTCTAGACCAGCAGTCTAGGAACTTCTTAGTTCACTCTTGAACTCTTCAAGTCCAGCAGACTTGGCTCTCTTACAGTTCACTTAGAACTCTACAAGTCAAGCAAACTTGGCACTTTTCTTCAGTTGATTTGTAGATGTTGAGTTCTTGATGGTTGCTACTCAGTTCCTATTTAAGCACTTGTTCGAAAGAACTGAGTAGTTGAGCAAGCCTTTTTTATTTCTCAGATTATAGAGTTGAGCTTTGAGAATTCTTCATGTTTTTTGTTTAATGCTTGCTTATCTCTTTCATCTGCTTGATTTGCATATATGTTATCTTCAAAACTATCCGTTACATCCATCCGTTGAGGCATTAAATGCGTTTGACCTTTCTGATCTTTGATGGAGACTTTTTTGCACATCTTCTGAATTGCATTCTGGCCCACTGACACAGCAGACTGCTTTCTCACCTAACACCTGAAAAGGTGTTTCCCCTTATCCATGGTACTTTCCTTAGCTTCTTCAATACGCTTCTTTGTTGCATACTAAGGATATGTCTTATAACTTTGGGACTGATGAGTACTACAACGTTTAGAATCCATTTCTCATATGTTGAAGTCTGTCTCCACACAAATCATGAGGCTTGACATTTCTGACACAAAACAGATGATACTCTACGATCTAGATCGTGGTACTCTACGATTCAGATCGTAGTACTCTACAATTCAGATCGTGGTGAGTTGTCACCTTGGTGCCTGGTCTGATGCTATCAGTCGAGAGCACTACGATTTCTCATAAATCTTTGCACACTACGATCTTCGCTTGCTTGAGTTGTAAATTCTACGTTTCCGAGAGCACACTACAATCTCTGAGTTGGCTTGGCAAACGTTTGGACCACTCTACGATTTCCGAAGAGGCCCTTCAAGGCAGGCACACTACGATCTTTGAAGCTCTACGTTTCTGCCTTGACTTTTGCAATTTTGATCAGATTTATACACTATGAATTCTTCGAAGCCTATCTATTACATCTGAAGATCAACCTAACAGCTTTTATCTTTCTATATATACCTTCATTTTCAGAATGATACACGTTAAGAGCTTAGATCAGCCTAATAAATTTGATCTATCACTAAGTCCTTGTACATATATTCCTTGAAGGACTTTACAAATAATCATGAGCATATACATTTAAACATCAAATCATAATATGCATTCTCCCAACAATCTCCCCCTATTTGATGTTGACATAACCAAGGAGATTTGTTTGTGTAGACACTCGAAATTTTCTGTACTACTATTACTAACATTGCTGGAGGACAGATTCGTCTTTTAAGAGAGAACCCTGAAAGACGATCCAAATCTATACCGGATACTACCGGAAGTTCAGCATTAACCCCGGATCGCAATCTGGGAGTAACAATTCCAACCTCAGATGTAACCCCGAGGCCTGCAGATCCAATACCGGAGCACACACCGGAGAAGACCGATTAATCTCGGAGATGACCCCGAGGTATCAGTCTCAGTCCCAACCATGGGAATAGCCCTCAATCTTGGTGATAGCCCCAAGGAATGCAGTTTTGGCGATAACCCCGAAAATGCTTGTTTCAAATGCGACCAACTTCAATCTCAGTGCTCACAATAAAATACACTACACCAACCCGGCAATAACATCGGGAAGACAGGCACACCTCAAAGATGACAATGAGGACCTTCAACAATTGCAGCAGTCAAATCTTAACGAACTCTGAGCAACGTCTGCTTTATCAGCCCAATCCGGCGATAACACCGGTAAGGGGCAACATCGTCATCTCGTCAAACACGATGCCACGTCACGTCTCCACGCAACGATATCCCACAAGGCTAACCAATCCCGAGTGACTATTGTGAGGGGTAACGGATGAAAGTTGAAGCTTGAAGAGTGGATGGCATCGTCCCATCTTCAATGACTTCGCACAAACTCTAATCCCATGCCATCGTACAACTCTCGACAACGACGGTCCAAAATAGGTCCTATATACCTCAAACGGATGCCCGGATTGTACTTCTGAAAATCCAAGTGGACATTACAGTGCCTGAGTGCACGTACTTCGAGACGACCCGACCCGACAAACCCGGGCTAACCCGGGTTTCCTTTAATTACACTGCGGCTCGTTAGCAGTACACCTATGACTAATATGCCTATAAATAGAGGGCTTCGAGTGCTGATTTTTAAGAGAAAAAAGATGGGGAAACCCAGCACAATTCACTCCACACTCGCCCTACAGTGTATTTTCCCACTTTTAAACACCTATGAGCTCATATATAGCCTCTTTTGTACCCACAAAAGCCAGTGTTTACCCACTCTAAAGATATAGAAGCCTTTTTAGCGATCAATTTAGTTTCTTCTCACACACGTTAGAGTCTTTCTCTTCATCTTTGCACACACCCTTCTACGTTGAGAGTCGTGTTGCTTTCGTTTTCCCGGACTTCGGTCCGTGGTTTCATTTCAGTCTATATATATATATTGACTAACATTATCGATTTATGCCTCGATTGAGCCTAGACTTGATGCAGGCGTTTATTTGCTTTAATATATATATATATATATATATATATATATATATATATATATATATATATATATATCAAATGTGTGTCGAACTTTGTTCGATGATCCTGAACTTGATGCAGTGCATTTACTTTCGCTTTTATATATATATATATATATATATATATATATATATATATATATATATATATATATATATATATATATATATATGTAGACTTGAGCTCTATTCGATGAGCTTTGATTTTATATCTGGTGCATTTACTCGCTTTTGTATATATATTTATACTTATATATATGAACTGTGGTCGAACTCTGTTCGATGAGCCTGGATTTTACATCCGGTGCGTTTATTTCTTATATATATATATATATATACATTTATTTTCGTCCTGCCTGGAGTTTCCTTCGTGGCAGTTGATCGCTCTTATGGCTTTATTTACGTTTCGCCCCGCCTGGAGTTTCCTCCGTGGCGGTTGATAGCTTTTAACAGCTTTATTTACATTTTTGATCCCCCGTGGAGGTGCTTCGTGGTTGGTGATCCGTCTATATATATATATTTACAGCTTTTATATATATACCTGCTTACTTCTTTCATATAAACTGCAGTATTTTGTGAGCCTAAGAATCATGTGATCACAGATTCATCCCATTGAATCTAGATTCTTGTTCCGTGATGGACATTTTCACCGTGGCGACTTAGAAATTATTCTGCGGTGTCTGAATTTCCTCAGATGGTTTCCATACCCATGAGGAAGTCTTCATTATTTTTGTATATTTTTTTTCGTACGGATGCCTTGCATCCGTCAAATAAAATCAATCAAGCCGATCACTTAATAAAAATGGTAGTGTAAAAGGTCTCACTTCCTATTTAGCATCAGGGTTTGATAAAACCCTTTTATAAAACATCACTGCCATATTTTGCTAAAAATTGAATTTTTACATAAACTCAAACCACCGTATATAGGTTGACGAGGCCTCGCACAACTTCCATATAACAAAGACATTGACCCACACACACACAATATTCGGATAATAGTTTCTGGAAAAGAGGCGGTCACCGTGGTAACACGGATGTCGGGGGTTGCCTAACACCTTCCCCCTATATAACCAAGTCCCCGGACCCTAAATGAATCTCGGTTTCACCGACCCGTATATCAGTGTCACATCACTGGGTCAATGTGCAAACTTTTTCTCGGTTGTGTTGGTACAACCATTTAAAAACCAATCTGCGACTCTTAACAATTCCATCAATCGACATTATACATGTTGGACCATTTTCACTTGTTTTTTCAAACAAATCTCACCTAAAATGAGAACACCAAAGAACAAGTAACAGAAAGGGACATCCAAGAATCCCGACGTCGACAGGTGGCGACTCTGCTGGGGACCTCCAGTAAGAGAACTTAAGCCGCTACTACAATTTTTTTCAAAACTATTATCTGCTTATGTGTGGATGTTGCATTTATATTTGATGAATGTGTACGAATGCATTTCCTTATTTGCACTTAGTGCTTCGCACCATAACTGCTTGTGATATTAGTGCTTCGTACCATATCTGCTTGTGATATTAGTGCTTCGCACATGTCATTATTTTCATACGGTAAGACGCGATGTATGTGAATGTATATTTTGTGGTCCCTCCACCAGGAGGCTATCCCGTCGATGTTTGATTACTGGACTCGTGAGAAGCCTGATTATCCGAGGCTCAGGAAAGGCACAACCCAAATTCGCTCCAGTTAAAAGACCGGATTAACTTCCCGTCTAGTAGATTGCGATGATTTGGGAACCTTCATGCCAAAAAGCCGCGAGAGTAACCTAAGATAGGTCAGCCTCTAATAAACCCAAAACGGAGGAAAGTCTCTTCATGCTCTCATTTCAATTACTTGTAAACACAATTACTTGTATTTTCATTCCATATCTATCTCTATGTAATGATAAATATGAAGAAATATGTACACATACATGCTACAAACAGCTGACATCCGTTGTGCAGGATAAAATTCCTAAAATGGACATATCACATAACATGTTATTATATACATTCCCTAAAGACTAAACTATGCCAGTCTTTCGCAGGGAATCGATCAGACCTACTACTCGTTCAAAGTCCAAAAAGGCAATAGGCCTACAGTCAATCATGTCGTCATCCGACCAGACTGAACTTAATCTAGTTTCTCGCAAAGAATTTGACGGATTAAGAAAACAGATTACAGATTTGGTTGTTCTACTCAAAGAATTACACCAGTCTACACAGGGTCAAAAAATACCCGTATATACTGAATCCTTCACACAAGGAGGGATCCAGGTCATTACCATACCTGAACCATAGTTAGATACGACCAACAAAACTCATGATGCTACCCATCCCACTCAAGATCCAGACACTGATGACATCAAAAAGAAAGTCCTCCAAATGGAAGAGACCCTTCACGCTATCAAAGGAATTGGAACACACGGGAGTGTTTAATATGCTGATCTGTGTATTTTTCCTGGTGTTCATTACCCAGAAAAATTTAAAACTCCTGACTTTGAAAAATATGACTGGTTAGGAGATCCTTACACACATCTAAAAGTGTTTATTGGAGAACTGAGATCTTATGCAGAGGACGAAAAACTCAGAATGCAATTGTTCCAAAAGAGTCTAACTGGAGAAGCCCGTTCGTGGTACACAAGATTAGACAACTCCAAAATCCATAGCTGGGAAGAGCTAGCACATGCCTTCCTCACTCAATACAATTTTCAAACTTAGATGGCTCCTGATCGGTATCAAATTACCAAGATCAAGAAACAGTCTAACGAGTCTTTCAGAGAGTATGCCCAGAGGTGGAAACGCCTGGCTGCCTAAGTTAGTCCCGCCATGACGTAATCGAAAATGGTCATGACTTTCATGAACATACAAGAAGCCCTTCTATTAGAGAGTTTTAGCCAAGATCGAGAAATCATTTTCTCGAAATGGTCAAACATGGGGAGATGGTGAGATGGGATTGAAGTCGAGAAAGATTCAAGACCTAAATTTGCACTCAAAGTCATTGCGGATCACATCCAATCTGGAAATTATGGAAACAACCCTGGAGGGTCCATAAAAGAAAGAGGAAGATGTTTCCACGATATCTGCGAGGGGAAAAAAGCAATCAATCGAACATGCCTATTCAAAGGATAAACTACACTCCCTTTCCAAAGACGGTCTTGAAACCCTCCAATACCAAAAGGTGGAGAAGTCAAACGCCCTCGACTGTTTACACCCTTAGGGGATACCCTCGAGAACATCTTAAATCTTCTGACAACACAAAAGAAAATTATGCATCTTCTTCCACCAGCCAGCCCTAATGGACGGGGTTTCAATGCTGCTAGGAAATGCGCTTATCATGCTGGGGCACCTGGACATGATACTCAGGATCGTTGGGCTTTGAAACATAAGATCCAGGACCTGATAGACAACGAGGAGATTATGGTTACCAAACCAGAACAGCCTCACGTACAAGATAACCCTCTTCCACAACATAAAGAAGTAGAGGTCAACATGATTAATTGGAGCAGTGGACAGAGTTCTAATTTCAGCTGTGATTCCTCCCAGACCATCAAAGACGGTGATGACAAATGGGATTATGCTAAATTCCAGTTCACAATGGAACGAAAGATGAAAGCTCTCTGCAAACAAATTGAACAATTGGCGGAATTGGTGACTTATCAGCATCAAGTGACTCGTCGCTTAATCGACCCGAGAGCATGCCGCCTCTCTACCTCTTGTCATGAATATTCCTCGTCACTTTCAAAAAATGAAATGCTGGAAGACAAAGTGACGAAGAGAGCAAATGCCAAAGCCCGTCGGGATTTCGCTAATAAAAGGGAATTCACCTATCTGGGCCAACCTATGGAGGAAATCCTTCATATGCTAATCAATGAAAGAAGGATCAGCTCCCTTCTACCTCCAATCAACCCTCATTCAAGACGGTACAACTCTGATGGAGTGTGCAAATATCACTCCCAACAGCATAGAAGAATGCTGGGCACTCCGCCACCTTATTCAAAATCTAATCGACATTGGTGTCCTGCGCCTAGCAGACGACGATATTGTGTTGCGTGTAGGTGAGAATTCAGGCCCTACCAAGTGGAAGAGTGTGGTAGCAGTCATATCCACTGAAACTGATGGGATTAATACCTTACTCACAACGCCAACAATTCAACTCAAGGGAGGAAACAATCCTTTGAAAGTGGCCGCTCCCAAGCCAATCAACTTGCCATGCAGAGCACAATATCCTATTGTTAGCTTGCGCAAGGTTCCATGGAATTATGGAGAAGGTGAACGATCCACCTCACATACAACTGCTATAGTGTCGAAAGAAAATCCACTGTATCTTCCCCAACGGGTGATGAAGCCTACCACCAAATCAAAGGGGAAAATACCCATGGAGAAGATTGAAAAGTTTCTCCACACTGTGGGTCATAATGAAGCTGTGGTAGTTTTAAGTTTGAAAGAAGCTCCACAACAAATATCAATTTTGGACTTGGTCCT
Organism: Panax ginseng; assembly: GCA_020205605.1. Lineage (NCBI taxonomy): Eukaryota > Viridiplantae > Streptophyta > Magnoliopsida > Apiales > Araliaceae > Panax > Panax ginseng. Next base: position 21,494,855 of record CM035146.1, on the reverse strand, counting down.
AACCTCCGAGAATCACCGAAAGGTCTTGCTAAAGGTTCTAGAAGAAGCCTATTTACCAACATCAGTGGACACGGAAAAGTTTCAACATATGGTTGATCACATTTTCAATAACAATGTGATATCCTTCACTGATGATGACATACCACCCGAAGGGACCGATCTTTGCAAACCGTTGCACATTGCGGTCTTGTCCTCCGGATATATGGTAGCTGGAGTCTTAATAGATGGAGGTTCCTCTCTGAATATCTGTCCATACGCTACCTTGGTGGAGATGAACATCAATCTCAACCGAATTTGGAGTAGACATACTATCATCAAAGCTTTTGATGGAGCCCGCCGTAGCTCGGTCAGAGTAATTGAGCTGCCAATTGAAATTGGTCCTCACACATTCTGCGTATCTTTCCATGTGCTCAAGATAGATTCAGGATACAACCTGCTCATGGGACGACCATGGATTCATATGGCTGGGGCAGTCCCCTCCACTCTTCACCAACAGTTGAAATACATTATCAACAATACCCTGGTCATAGTCAACGCTGAACCAGAGATTCCTCAGCACGGAGACATGTCGTTCATCAATGCTAATGCCGATGTGGAACCAGTCAGTTTTCATGCTTTGGAAATAAGCAACTCCCAATACCATGCTATTGGAGCACCATTGCCCGAACCCAAAATTTCTGCAGAGGTAATGTCGGCCACTCAAGAAATGATGTCGTTGGGTCATAAACCAGGACATAAAGATTGCCAGGGTATCAAGTACCCAATTGGTTTAACTAGGCAAGTTTGGAGCAATACAGGCTAGGCTATTCTGCCGATTCTAGTCACGGGAATCCTCGTAAACATCAGCAGATTCCTTCAGCTTCAACCATGTGGCGTTTATCTTCGCCTTCAAACTCTGAGTCCACACAACCTCCCGTAAAGGTGCCAACCAACGTAATGGCTATGTTATGTCCCAAGCCGATACCGGTGAAAGGAAAAGAAATCTTTGTTCCAAATCCCGCAGTGGAAGAAGAGGAACGAAGAATCAAGCAAGACATCATACGGATGATGTCCGGTATACGCATCATCGTTCATGATGAATATACCAACAAATACACCCTAGACGATGATTGCCCAGGCGTAATGGCCATCATTCGGGACAGGGAGGATGATGACAATCCCTCCATCACTGCGGTCCACCCGGACTTTACCCTTGCCAATTGGAATAGCATTCCTTGCTTTGGTCGACGAGGGTAAAACGGGCAGAACTCTTTCTGCCTTGTAGATACAATAACTGCTTACTTTTCTGTATAGTATTAGCAGTTTAGTTTGACAGTATATGCTAACACTGTGTATGATCAACGCATTTCATATATACTAAGTGAAAGCATATTTTATTTCAGGACTCTAAACTTAGATGTGCTTGTACTTGCGGATACGATGCCTCTTCTACACAGGGATTATACCTTTGATGTAGAGATGAATTCAGCCTTGATGGATATACAGGATGACATTGAGGTGCCTCCAGAAATTCAAGAATGGGTCAAAGACAAACCCAAACCCAACCTTGATCAAACCACTTCTTTCAATCTCGGAACCTTAGAAAGCCCTAAGTTAATCCAGATTGGTTCAGACCTTACCTCAAACCAACAGAATGATATGGTTACGCTATTAACCCAATTCCAGGATGTGTTTGCATGGTCTCATGAAGATATGGTGGGTTTATCCACTGACATTATCCTTCATCGCCTTCCCATTAAAGAGGGATTTAAGCCAGTCAAGCAGAAACTCAGGCGATTGAAACCTGAGTGGAGTTTAAAGGTGAAAGAAGAAATTATGAAATAATTTCAAGCTGGCATCATCATGGTGTCTACATATCCTGAGTGGATATCCAACATTGTGCCCGTGCCTAAACCTGGAGGGAAGGTGCGAGTTTACGTGGATTACCGAGACTTGAACAAAGATTGCTTGAAAGATAGCTTTCCTGTGCCATTTATCCACATTCTCATTGACAATAATGCGCAATACGACATGTACTCCTTTGCTGATTGCTTTGCGGGGTATCCTCAGATCATGGTTGCTGAGGAGGATCGTGAGAAAACTGCTTTCATCACTCCTTGGGGAACTTTCTGCCATAGACGATTGTCATTCGGCCTCATCAATGTCGGAGTCGCCTATCAACGAGCTATGATGGCTCTTTTCCACAACCTAATGCACAAAGAAATCGAGATCTACGTGGATGAAATCATTGTCAAGTCTCGAAAGGAGGATAACCATATAGACCATCTCAAAAAGTTGTTCAATAGGTTGCATAAGTACAACTTGAAGTTGAATCCAGCTAAATGCACCTTTGGCGTTAAATCAGGCAAGTTGCTAGTGTTTCTAGTAAGCCACAAAGGGATTGAGATTGATCCTGCAAAATTCCAAGCCATCACAGAAATGCCCATTCCTCGGACAGAGAAGGAAATACGGGGATTTTTGGGAAGAATTAACTTCATCAGCAGGTTTATCACCCAACTCACAGCAACCTGTGAGCCAATCTTCAAGCTATTAAGGAAGAACTCCTCCATGAAATGGAATGATGAGTGTCAGAAGGCCTTCCTTACAATCAAGAAACAACTAGTCAAAGCTCCTGTCTTGGTACCACCCATGGATGATGTTCCCCTGTTTATATACCTGTCCATAAGTGACAATGCCATGGGCTGCATGCTGGGACAGAAGGACGATAGAGGCCAAGAAAGAGCTATTTATTACCTCAGCAAAAGGTTCAGCAGCAGTGAACACGAGTACAATCTGATCAAAAAGACGTGTTGTGCTTTAGCATGGGCCTCCATGAGGTTATATCATTACCTCCATGGTCACACAACCCATCTCATATCCCGCGTGGATCCTCTCAAGTACGTGTTCAACAAACCCATGTTAAATTGCTGGCTATCCAAATGGCAGTTGATCCTACAGCAATTTGACATCGTATATGTGACTCAAAAGTCCATCAAAGGTCAAGGAATCGCGGATCAACTGGCCGCCACACCTTCAAGGGATTTCAAACCCTTGGAAACATATTTCCCCGATGAAGGAGTAATGACAATTCAACAACACCATCAGTACGATACGCGCCAATCATGGAAGATGTATTTTGATGGAGCTGTTAATCTGGAAGGTTCTGGAGCTGGAGCAATTCTAGTATCTGATACGGGGGAGCAGTATCTCGTTGCCGTCAAATTATAGTTTGTCAGCACCAACAATACAGCTGAGTATGAAGGCTATCTCATGGGGCTAAAACTTGCCTTCTCAATGGGCATCGGTGATTAATCGTCCTGGAGATTCAAGTCTTGTGTAATCGATAATCCACCGAATCTATCAAACCAAGAACTACATTTCCGCTTTGCTTTACCATCGGCAGGTTTTGAAGATGGCTTTGGAGTCTGAAGAAATCTCCTTTCTACACATTCCTAGTAATAAGAATGACTTCGCGGACGCATTAGCAACTTTGGCCTCCTTGATTCGTATATCATTCAAGGAACATTTTCCAAGCGTCATAATTTCCCTACACAAGGCCCTAGCCTATGGGAGTTGCGTTGGAGAAGTATCGGATGAGCTACCTCCCATCCAACATCCTTGGTATCAACATATCAAGGAATATCTGCGAGATGGATCTACACCCGCTGAGGCGAGCCCGACTGAGAAAAGGCGGATCCATCGACTTGCTATGAAGTTCTACCTGAGCGGAGATTCTCTCTACAAAAGAGATACAGGCCTAGGTCTCCTCAGATGTTTGGACAAAGATCAAGCCCAAAGGCTTATGGATGAAATCCATGGTGGATTCTGTGGCCCCCACATGAGTGGCCCCCTCCTTGTCAAGAAAGTCCTCAGGACGGGACATTATTGGCTATCTCTCAAAAGTGACTGCAATGACCACGTCCGAAGATGCTATCAGTGCCAGATTCATGGGAATGCTATACACGCCCCTCCACGGGAACTCCACAATATGAGTTCGCCTTGGCCCTTCTCGATATGGGGAATGGACGTTATCGGGCCCATTGAGCCTAAAGCCAGTAATGGTCATCGGTTTATCTTTACCATGATCGACTACTTTACCAAGTGGGTAAAAGCAGCCTCCTTCCCCAGGGTTACTAAAGAAGTAATCATTGCTTTCATCAGAAACAATGTCGTTTGTCGATATGGACAACCTGAGGTGATTGTGTCAGACAATGCCAAAAACCTCACCAACAAAATGATGGAGGAATTATGCAGTAAATTCCACATCAAACATCTCAACTCTGTCATCTATCGTCCGAAGATGAACGGTGTTGTTGAAGCGGCTAACAAAAATATCAAGAAGATTATGCAAAAGATGTCCGCCAACCACAAAGATTGGCCTGACCTATTGCCTCTGACTCTGTTAGCCTACAGAACCTCGATTCGCACTTCAACTGGGGCAACCCCCTATGCTTTAACCTATGGGATGGAAGCAGTGCTCCCCATAGAAGTTGAGATGGAATCTCTCAGAGTGTTGATCGACGCTCAGCTAGATGAAGACCAATGGGTACAAGACAGGTATCACCAATTGTCTCTAATAGACGAAAAATGAACCGCGGCTATCTTCCATGGTCAGTTATATCAGCAAAGGATTGCCAGATCCTACAACAAAAAGTCCGGCTACGGCAGTTTAAATAACATGACTTGGTTTTGAAGAAAATTCTTGACAACAAAGATCAGGCTAAAGGAAAATTTGCTCCTAACTAGGAAGGCCCGTTTATTGTCAAAGAAGTATTGACAGGAGGCGCTCTCAGATTGCAAGAAATGGACGGCGATGAATTTCCCAACTCATCAACTCAGACACCGTGAAACGGTATTATGTCCAAGTAACCAAGAACACCACAGTACATCATCACGTGTCACCAGTCGTTCCGGTTCTTTAACCCTTTACCACATACAACTTATCTATACTTTGCCCCTCAGGGAAACGTACTCTTCAAGCCAGAAGCCTGGCTTTCTCCTATGCATTCCTACAACTTAGGCCATCCCACCGCGGATTGAACCTCTTGTGTTTGTAGTTTGGCTACCCATATCTGGGATCAAACTTCTCATACCTGCATTTTATCATCAACCTAGGATTAAACTTTCTCCTCCCTTTCTCGACTTTGCACATGGGATTACACTTTTCATCTCTACACGAGGGGCGAAACTCACGCGACGATCTCCTCTTCAATAGGAATACGTAGGCAACCATTTCACATGGCCCGGTCGCAATAAAACAAAAACAACAAAAACATTTCTATCCTCTTCTCCTTACAAAAACAAAAACAACCAAAAACATTCCTACACCATGTCGACCATATACTGACATTGAACCTTTTACACGGAGTTCAAACTACATGAACTGATCTCCTCTTCAATAGAGTACGTGGCGACCATTCATGGTGCGGTCTCACCCCTACCAAAACATAAACCATTGTCAACTGTGCATCGATTCTCTTTCAATCCATTACATTTCATTGGCTTGGACCAAGGGATGGAATTACGAACTCCTCCCAAATAGGAGATTCAAATACCATCTAAGCTGTGGTCATACCTTGAAGAGCAACACCAATCCATAAGAGGTGGAATTAACTAGGCTTCTCTGAATAGAAATCTTGGCGACCATCTGTGGTGCGGTCAATCTCAGAGAGGAAAGCCACACTCCTCTCCACATTTCCATTCAGAAACAAGTCCCAAGACACCAAAGATGGTAGGGATACACATAGATCAATGATCCATTCTAAACTATCCAGAGACAACTCAATGTCCATCCACCTAGGAGGAATTCAGAATACATCAAGATCACAAGCCCTAAAGCAGCAGGCAAAATATCAAACAAATAGCAAGGCATATCTAAAAGGGAAGTGATCCAAAAATATATTTCCCTGTCATATATATAATGTTGTTTGATATATATACAATGTAAACTATACATGACAAAATGGCTAAGCTAGTCTGTGCAGGTAAATACAAGCTCCTCTACAAGTCAGGGTATATGCGAGCTAACAAGCCCAACATGGCGTCCCTTTCAGAAGACGGAGGCGAAGCTGTGGTCTCCTGTATGAGAATATCCACACGACCCAAAAGATCTGTAGCCATCTGCATGGTGACCATATGATCATCGATATATGCGCTCATCTCTGCAATCATGCCAGTGGTAAGGGACCTCACTGCAGTGCTATCTGTGATGGCTGCATCCCAGGCAGATATAGCACTATCCCGCTCAAATATCACTGCATCTCTAGCTGATATAGCCTCATCCCGCTCAACAACAGTGTTATCTCTGCGATCTAATTCCTCGTCTCTCTCCAATAGAAAGGCGTCCCTCACGTCAAGAGCAGTCGACATCATAGATCGAATCTGGTCTCTCTCAAAGGTCATCAGATGAAGACTCTACTCTAAGTCTCGCGTCGAAGTCTTTGAATCACAAAAGTACTGGTACTAGGAGAATCCGGAAGAAATGCTGGCAACCCAGCAACGGGCTCCTCCTCGATGTAGGTGTCAATGTCCTCCATAGGCTCTACATCGGCTAACTCACTATCCGGTACTGCAGATACTGCTGCAGCTGATAAAATCTTTGTCTCCATCCATGCGGAATACTCTGCAGAACAACCGGGATGATTGACCGAAAAAGTAGCTATCTCACACTGATCCCAGCAAGCATACACACGGGATCGGTCCTCTGCTGAGAGATATCGAGAAGCTGAACGCTGACCTATTGCCCCCTCGAAAAGATGAAAATCCTGGAACTGGTCAAATTGCGACATCACGGCCAGTGGGTGATAAGTAGTCATGCCCCTCAATCCAGCCAGAGGAAGGAAATCCATGCCCGGAGCATGAGTAATGAATTTGTATGGTGAGCAAAGCCCCGAGTACGGCAATATGCTGAATGGATCTCTGATATCCGCCAAAAATACGAACCAAGACAGAGCATATGTACACTCCGACTTCTGAAAGGAGTATGACATGGCCACATCATGGGAGAAGCAATACCCATGCCGTCTAAGGGTACCAACCGATCGCAAGTATGACATAAACCATACATACAACATAACCGAACTCCCAATGAACACGCCTGACGGGTAAGTACAGCAGTAGGATGCTGACCGCAGAGTCTCTGCCACAATCATAGGCACAATGGTACGACCCTCCCTGAGAGCTCTCACGGCCATGATAACGCCTATATCTATCTCATCCATATACCGCGACATGTACACATATGACAGTACACATAGCATTAGTACATCAACTCTGGCCAAACGCCAATGATCCTCCGACGCGGTAAAATTCCCGGAATGTCATGAATAGCCATCCTCCGCGCCAAATATGTCATACAGAAAACGCTGAGAGATCACGTGGCCAGATGTCAGCTCATCCTGCACTACTCTGCGCCTCAATCTTGTGAGAGTCATGAATCGTCTACTCATGTCTCCCAAAGCTAGGTGCACACAAGGTCTGTCTAAGGGCAGCATCGTCAAACGTGCATACTCCTCTAGAGTAGGAGTCAACTTATGGGTGCCAAAATGGAATACCTGCCTATCAGGTAGCCAATGCTCTAGCATCCTATCTACAAATCATGCAGGAACCTGAAATGCCAAAAGGGTCATGGTATGCTGCAGCAACAGATCTATAGTCACCATTTCTGGTGGTGACATGCTATCGTACCACGATCGCATACCTAATGCCACCACTGATGGTGGGGTATGATCTATATGGCTAACTATCGAAGAAGACATCTGTGCGAGCCGTGTAATAAGACCATCCAGGGGTCAATGCCGAATATCTCTGGACATACATACATATGCATAACATGATACATGCATAATAGATAATGGATGACAATATGATATAGGGAATGAAAAACGGTGCATACATTCCTAAATATATCATCATCTAATACATCAGCTCTGTACAGCTACAAATATAGGGAAATGGGGCACATCTTCCCTACTACTAACAGAGGCCTGTCAAAAGATATAACGAGAATATACATCAGAAGAAGACCAGGGTCTCGATGTCCACATCCTCAATCCTGTCCACTTGATGTAACTCCTCCTGAGTCACTGGATCTCTATCAACAGGGATGTCAGGCCTATAAAGAGGAGGATCTGCGCTGGCAAAACCAAATGGGTCGTCTGAGGGGCCAGCACCTGAGCTGGAAGGAACAAATGACTCCGCCTCTGCTGGATCTCTTCCCAAATGCCGAATAAATACATGTGCCTGGTCCAACTGCCGGGTCAAACTATCAATCTGGGTCATATGAGTCGGATCTCGGACACAAGCTACCCAAATCCGTCATCATCAAAGATCCTGGAACCATGTCCCCCATAAACTGTGTGGCGCGGGACTGGGCTCCAATAGTGCGAGGGAACCACCAACGCTTGAACATCTCCTGAGTACATGGGCCCTCTGATAATGCAAAGCCGTCAACCCCCAACAATGGGATATCAGTGACGGGTGATTGTGATACAGGCCAATGACCCCTGGCAAGAGGCAAGATTGGTACACGGATCTCCCCTGTGGTGTTCCTGATAGCACGCTCTCCTAAATAGAGCTCTCAGCCTCCATCAGTGAAGAGAGGAACTCTCCTGGTAGAGATCAAATACTCGACTCCGGTCGAATGTCCATCCTCAAAGCTAATGGTCAAATGCTCCCCTGAATAGGGAATCCATGTAATGGTACCCGCCGTCAGCAACTCCAGCTGTATACGACAATTAGTGAATCACTCAGCTACAGGGACCTCTGGCAAAATAGAATGGTGCCATCGTCGTCCTCGTGGATAGGTATCTAAACCTAACACACTCACATGACGCAAACATGGGAGCCTCTCATAGGCCCAAAATTGCCAACACAATGGCAAAACATCTGCTATCAGTAAACACTCTTAACCTATGAATGGGAAAAGACAAGAGAAGTACTCACCAACAGAAATGGGTAAAATCCTAGCCAAGCCTCGGTCAAACCCTGTGAGTGCATGCGCATGCCTTGGAGGAAATAGGCAAAGGTATAAGAGCCCCAATCATACTCTCCAATACGATCCACATCGCGTGTGGCGCTGACCAAAACAAAAGATACCGTGGAAGAGTTGTCTGCTATGAAGCAGCCTCGAATGATCATCAGGAACAATCACCGCAGAACGTGATCCCTGATCCTGACATCATTAGGCATGGGCTCACTCAATAGCCCGCTCATAGCATCTATGCTCAAAGGACCTGAACGGACAATCCTGCCTTTGAGCGCTCCCGCCGGTACTCCTAGTAAGGATCGGACGGCAGTAGGGGTGATATTCGCTATGCAAGGCACTGGCTCCCCTCCAAACTCTATACCTGTGATAAATTGCCAATCCATAGGCGTCATCATCACCTCGCAATCTAGCAGGTGGAGTGACCGAGTCTGATGAAACCATCGCTCAGACAATGCCCTGAGATAACCCCAGGGACAACGACGGGGAAGGATGGAAAAGAACGCCCCAAATCCCTACTCATGCACTATCTCTCTGTAGTCAGGATGAAGTGCCTGGTACATGGAATGAATGTTAAACCAGTTCCCTCGAGGCTGTGTAAATCCTGGAACCTGTATGAAATGCAGATCAACATCAGAACCCTTTAATCCTCATCAATAGGAAAGAAGGAAGATCAAAGTCTAACTCCATACCTCGTTAGCATGCAAGTACATCGATGGATGTCTGCCCAAATCACCCAGGAACTCTCTGCGAGGGACGTGTGCAGCAGGAATGGGATCCTCAATCAGAATATCCGCCTCCTCGTCCTCAACGTCTGGAACATCTACCTGGATAGGACGTATCACGGCCTCCACCAACCGGCAGTACATCGTGAGAATGGGGACGAGGTACTTGAAAGCCCTCGCGCCAATGCCGTGAGAAGCGGTCTGTAGAGCCTATTTCGGTGATCCGGATCCATAATATCTGGACAACAAGTCTCCAAATCACCTCAGAAAGGGTGTGGTATTTCCTTACCTAGAGCTTTCTAAAATGCATTTATGACTATATGCATGCATACATTTACTTTAGCATATAAAGTTAAAGTGCATGACTACACAATGCCTACATTTGGAAAATTTTTGCCATAGTCCCCTTTGAAAATAGGACTATCCACATACACATAGACATGTATAGGTGGCCATTCAGTAGCACACCTTCCCCAAAGCCATATACTCTAATCCTATGCCATCGTACAACTCTCGACAACGGCGGTCCGAAATAGGTCCTATATACCTCAAACGGATGCCCGAATTGCACTTCTAAAAATCCGAGTGGACATTACAAATTGCACGAGTGAAAGTACTTGAGGCGACCCGACAAACCCGGCTAACCCGGGTTGCCTCTGCATACACCTATGGCTCAAATTAGCGGTACACTGCGGCTAATATATCCTATAAATAGAGGGCTTGGGGTGCTTTGATTTTTAAGAGACAAAAGACGGGAAACCTGCACACATTCACTCCACACTCGCCCTCACGGTGTATTTTCCCACTTTTAAACACCTGTGAGCTCATATATAGCCTTTTTTGTACCCACAAAAGCCAGTGTTTACCCCCTCTAAAGATATAGAAGCCTTTTTTAGCAGTCAGCTGTAAGCCTTCTCACACACTTTAGAGTCTTTCCCTTCATCTCTGCACACACCCTTCTACACGTTGAGAGTCGTATTGCTTGCTTTTTCCCGGACTTCGGTCTGTGGTTTCATTTCAGTCTGTATATATATATATATATTATATATATATATTTACATATATATTGACTAACATTATCGAGTTATGCCTCGATTGAGCCTAGACTTCGGACTGGAGTGTTTATTTGCTTTAATATATATATATTTACATTTATATATATCAACTGTGTGTCGAACTTTGTTCGATGAGCCTAGACTTCGGTCTGGTGCGTTTACTCGCTTTTATATATATATATATGAACTGTGGTCAGACTTTGTTCAATGAGCCTAGACTTTGGTCTAGTGCGTTTACTCGCTTATATATATATATATATATATATGAACTGTGGTCGAACTTTGTTCGATGAGCCTGGATTTTATATCCGGTGCATTTACACGCTTTTGTATAAATATTTATACTTATATATATGAACTATGGTTGAACTCTGTTCGATGAGCTTGGATTTTACATCCGGTGCGTTTATTGCTTTTATATATATATATATATATATATATATATTTATTTATTTATTTTCGTCCTGCCTGGAGTTTCCTTCGTGGCAGTTGATCGCTCTTATGGCTTTATTTACGTTTCGTCCCGCCTGGAGTTTCCTCCGTGGCGGTTGATAGCTTTTAACAGCTTTATTTACATTTCTGATCCCCCATAGAGGTGCTTCGTGGTTGGTGATCCCTTCTGTATATATATATTTACAGCTTTTATATATATACCTGCTTACTGCTTTCATATAAACTGTAGTATTTTGGGAGCCTAGGAATCATGTGATCACAGATTCATCCCATTGAATCTAGATTCGGTTCCCGTGATGGACATTTTCAGCTCTAAGCAGCTTGTAAATTATTCTGCGGTGTCTGAATTTTCTCAGATGGTTTCCATACCCATGAGGAAGTCGGCATTATTTTTGTATATTATTTTCGTACGGATGCCTCGCATCCATCAAATAAAATCAATCAAGCCGATCACTTAATAAAAATGGGAGTGTAAAAGGTTTCAATTCCTATTTAGCATCAGGGTTTGAAAAAACCTCTTTTATAAAACATCACTGCCATATTTTGCTAAAAACTGAATTTTTACATAAATTCAAACCCTGTGTATATAGGTTCGAACGAGGCCTCGCATAACTTCCATATAACAACACATTGACCCACACATACACACATATTTAGATAATAGTTTCTTGAAAAGAGGCGGTCACCGTGGTAACACGGATGTCGGGGGGTGCCTAACACCTTCCCCCCGCATAACCAAGTCCCCGGACCCTAAACTAATCTCTGTTTCACCGACCCGTATATCAGTGTCACATCATTGGATCAATGTGCAAACCTTTTCTCGGTTGTGTTGGTACAACCATTTAAAAAACCAACTGGTGACTCTTAATAGTCCCATCGTCGACATTATACATGTCGAACCTTTTTCACTTGTTTTTTCAATCAAATCTCACCTAAAATAAGAACACCAAAGAACAAGTAACGGAAAGGGACATCCAAAAATCCCGACGTCGACAGTTTGTCATGATTATTAATGTCTAGATGCATTTGCAGGAAATTTAAACATGACTTAGTATTTCAGTGAGCAGCTGAAATATTTAGAGAATAAGCATGAATTTTTTGATGATTGAAGAGTAGTAAAATTTATCTTTACATCAATAAGAATTTAAACTTTTACTTATCTCTATTTCTTTGGTCTTTTGCGTGGAGGATTAACATACTCCTCAGCCCTTCTTTTCCTGCTAGTTTCATCCCTTCTGGTTATTTCTTCCAGCTCACTTGGACTTACTATTGGGTTGTGATCATGCCTATTCATGAATGCTGGATCTCCAATTGGCATTCTTAGGCCTGTAGTGGTCACATTTTGTGAGCTGGTAGTTGGCCCTTGACTCCTTAATGGTTGAGCCATCAAGACTTCATGCTGATCAAATCGTTGAGTCTGATTGCTTGATCGTGGAGTCTGATGATGGAATTATCTTGCAGGAGGGCTTCATGAAACTTGAGTGTGAAATTGTCCTCTACCCCTTTCTTGGCTACTTTGACCTCCTCTTCCTCTACCCTGGCCTTCCTGGCTTCCTTGAATTCATTTCCCTTTATTCTCCCCTTTTATGTCAGCATCAAGGGTTCGAATATCTGTAGAAAGTCGATTTACTCCTTGGACAAGCTCGTTGAGTTGTCTTTGTGTTTGAGCAATGTCCTCTCGACTTTCCTTGATCAGGGCTTCAAAACTAGCTTCTTTATCTCGGAGGGTAGTGAGAACAGTGTCAGTTTGATGTTCCTGGTTTATATAGGCTTTCTGAAATTCTTTGACTAAAGCTTTCAGGTTGATGATGTTCTCCATCATAAGGTTATTTTGGGCTTCTTGAGTTTTTTGTAATACAAGAACAACCTCTCTTTGTTTGGTTATTATCCGGAAGTGAATTTCATCTCTGTCCTTCATGCTTTGAATCATTTCCTTGATAATTTCTCTCAGCTTCTTTGTAAGCTCAGTGTTCAAAGTGCCTGAGAGATTATTTGTAGCAGTGATCATTTGAGTTAGCCTGAGATGAATGACTTCTGTATGAGTTTTCAGGCTCTCATCGATGTTCTTGACCATGTTTTTGGACACTTCATTCAAGTTATCTTTCATGGGCAGATTTGTGAGTGGATCACTGGGTTGAGAATTATTGAATGGAGGGGATGATTTCTGGGATTGATCTTGCAGGGAGTAGTGAGCAAGATCAAGGCTAAAATATTCATTGGACGATGAGGATGGAATATCTTATGGAGGGGCCTTGGTTTGGATGTTTGAGTTTGGTGACTCTACGATTTGAGGTGGAGACTCTGCAATGAGGCTAGAGTCTGTGATCATAGAGACGATAGTTTATGGGAGCATTATGAAGTTGACTGCATTTGGTTCCTCAGTTATAGAATTTTGGGATTCTGCAACTGGAAATTGATGTAGGCGATGAAGTATCACTTCCAACCATCGTGGGAATTCATAAAATTGGCTAAATGAGGATGATGGAAACTGATTTACTCTGAAGAGAGTTGGGATAGACAGTACCTCAGGTTTATCCTTTGAGGAAGAGTTGTTGGTACGTAATTTCTTGGCAAAGTTGAATCTTCCTGGGAATCCATTGGCTAGTACTGAGATGGAATCTTCCTGGGAATCCAGAATATATGGTTCCAAGAGTTTAGGATTTGGGCTTGATGATATGGCATCATGGGTAGGTAAGAGAACATCTGATTGTAGAGATAGCTTGTATACCCATCTTTGCCCACACTAGTGATCTCAAAGTCATCATCATCTTCTTCCCCTTCTCTGTTCTCGTTGGAGGATTCCATTATTTCAATGGCCTCTTGATGTTCTTGCACTGATTCTTCTTCATTTATGGCAGGGACCTCTTCTTTTGCCATGGAGATATCATGAGGTTCCCTCTCAACTTGATCATCTTCTTGTAAGCTCAAAAGCTCCCCCTAGCTAGAGCATTTTCTAGAGCTTCAGGCATCTCCATCTCCCCCTCAGCTGGTGTATTCTCTATCATTAGAATCTCAGGGATCTCCCCCTCAGCTGGAGCATTGTCCTCTTGACTTGCTTTGGTCAGTTCCTCTTTGGCAACCATGCTCTTATCTTCCTTCTTGAGCACTTTTTCATTCTCAAGGATGTATTTCTTGACCAGCTTCCTTCTTGATTTTCTAGGCTGAGCCACAGTCTCAGGACTTTCTTAAATGTACCAACATGCTTGATCTTTGACTACTTCCTTGCCTGATGTTTCTGGTCTAGTCTCTACGATCAATAGAGACTCTACGATTGAGGAGATGGATGGCTTTTTGGGGTTGTGGCTGATTTTACTCTTCTTCAGCTGCTGAGATATGGTGGTTCTATCTTCTTCAGCCTCAGCCTGCTGTTGCTTCTTTCTCAGAATCCTTAGAGTCTCAATGTCAGAGGACTCTACTGGTTTATCAGTTATGGATCCCTGGGATTCTTCTTCCATCCTTGCCTTAAGATTCCTCCTGCCCTTGTTTTTTTTGACAAGTACAGAGGGCTCTTCTTTGTTTGTTTCTTCTTCTTCTTCGATTTCCTTGACAACAGACATGTTTCCTGGAAGGCCTTAATCCTTCAGATCACCAGGTCTTCCACTGGACTCCGTCATCATGCGAACATACTCAGTTGGGTTCCTCTTCTAATTTTCAAACAGTTGCTGGGTCATTCATCTATTTGGGTTGATAGCTTCTCCTTCTTCGTCCCCAATTTTGTCACCCAGAGCAGACTATAGAATGATACTTATGAACCACCCGTAGAGCATCTTTTGAGGGCTTTTTGACTTCTTTGAGTTGACGATCCACTTCCCAATCCATTCGAGCAATAGGGCTCCATAGTTGAGTTGTATTCCATAACACATGGCAGTCACGAGCTTGAGTTGTACTTCATTCACAGAGTCATGACCTGAGCTCTTGCAGCATATACATTTCCCAACAATATTAGCGAGAAATTCATACCTCTGTGGAAACTCCTTCTTCTTGTATCCTTTCACAAAGGGGAGTTTCTTGTGATGCATTCTCTTAAGTCCCTCTTGGAAGTCTACACTATCTATGATTGGATACCCTTCATTTGTGAGACCTAGGGCGAGGTTGATGTCTTGGTCCGTCAGTCTGATTTCCACTTCTTTTACTCTCGTAGTGATGGTGTTGTATTCAAACACACTATTCTTGTAGAATTCTTTCACTAGCTTGGGATAGATCAATGTGTCTGTGCCCATGGCTTCTTCGAGGCCTGCCTTCTTTAGTAGAGCCAGAGTTTTGTGAAATTTAGGTTCAGCTATTTTGAACTCGTCAAAATAGAGTCTTTAGCCGGAGATAACACTGGTAGCCGTCATTGATTTTCTTGCTAGAAGTGTGATTTGACTGAGCTTTCTTCTAATTTAGGGTTTCTGCTTTGAGAGAGGATGAAAGAGATAATCTTTTAAACTTTTGATTTCACAAAGACGATTTCAATTTGTACTTGTAACTTCCCTCTCTCCTTTTTGCTTAGTGGGATAGGTGTCGACTTTTGCTTGGCTCTACGAGTTTGACTAATAAGGATTATACTGATTTGCCCTTGGCTCTTGTAGAGCTGATGTGTCCTTAGGGAGGACTACGATCGTTGAGGTAGTTTTGTGATCGTTGAGTCTGTTTTGCATGTGTCGAGTCTGAGCTACGATCGTCGAGTCCGGCGATTCGTCGTTGGTGCGAGCTACGATCATCGCGTCTTTCCAAAGATTAAATGTGGTATACGAGCTACGATCGTCGATGCATGCGACAATCATTATGTCTGAGCTACGATCATCAAGTCTGTCCAGCAATCATTATGTTTGAGCTACGATCGTCGAGTCTGTCCAGCAATCGTTGTGCTACGATCATTGAGTCTATCCAGTAATCGTTGTGTTTGAGCTACGATCGTCGAGTCTGACCAGATCCTTGTGATGAGTTTTTGACATAGCATTCTTTTAAGATAGCTCAGGAAGGGCCAACCTCTTGGAGTGAATCAAGGGTTAGGTTTGTTCCTGAGGCGCTTATTAGAGAGATTGCTTTGTTCTGAAGCTTATCATCACAAGATGCATTTTTTCTTTGTTGATGGGGCTTTTGTCATTGTTGAGTCTGCACTACGATGGTTGAGTCTTTTCTACGATCGTTGAGGTAGTTTTGTATCTTCAGCTCTACGATCGTGGACTTCCCTTGATCATGTCTAGGATTTTGAGTTTAGCCCTTGTATTTGTTATGGTTAGCACAATCTAGAGCACATATTTTATGGTTGTAGATTTAGCATGCCTAGCTCACTAATTAACTTATTGAATCTGGATTCATCTAGAGGTTTTGTAAAAACATCAGCAAGTTGATTTTCAGTAGGGATGTATTGTAAAGATATAGTTCCATTTTGCACATGATCCCTAATGATGTGATACCTTATTTCTATATGCTTAGTCCTAGAATGCATAACATGATTATGAGTTATTGCTATGGAACTTGTGTTATCACAGTGAATGGGAATGGATTTGAAATCAAACCCATAATCAGCTAGTTGATTTTTCATCCATAGGATCTCGAACACAAAGTAATTGCCCGGCAGACAATGTATTCATCTTTTTGCGATTAAAAGTAGACCTTTGAGTTTTGCTTTTTGCTAAACCAGGGACACAAGTCTATTTCTAGCAATTGTGGTGCCATGGGTACTCTTTATATCTATTTTGCGACTTTTGCAAAATCAAAGATCTGTGTATCCTGTTAGTTCAAATGAGGATTCCTTGGGGTACCAAAGCCCCAAGTAAGGTGTACCTTGAGATACCTCGAAAATCCTCTTTGACAATAGAGATAAGTGAGATTCTTTAGGGTTAGCCTGAAATCTAGCACATATGCATGTTGCAAACATTATGTCTTGTCTACTGGCAGTTAGATATAAAAGAGAGCCTATCATACCTCTGTATTAAGTTATATCAATACTTTTACCTTTTTCATCTTTGTCAAGTTTGGTTGCAGGAGCAATTGGGGTTTTCATGGGAGAGGCTGATTCCATGCCATACTTCTTGAGTAGGTCTTTGATGTACTTGGCTTGGTTTATGAAGATTCCTTCATCGATCGCTTTACTTGCGATCGAGGAAGAAATTCAGCTCACCCATCATGCTCATTTCAAACTTGCTCTGCATTAGCTTGGAGAATCTCTTGCATAACTTTTCGTTAGTAGAACCAAAAATAATATCATCAACATATATTTGAACTAAAAGACTTTGTCTTTATGATTTCTAAGAAATAATGTGGTATTTACTCTACCTCTAGTGAACCCATTTTCAATCAAGAAGTTAGTTAGTGTTTCATACCATGCTCTAGGTCCTTGTTTAAGACCATATAAGGCTTTGTTTAATCTATAAACATAATTGGAAAGAGATGGATTGATGAAACCTGGAGGTTTCTCTACATAGACTTCTTCTTGGAGTTCTCTATTTAGGAATGCACTTTTGACATCCATCTGAAAGACTTTGAACTTCATGTGAGCAGCAAAGGCAAGGAAGATTCTGATGGCTTCTAGTCTGGCAACAGGTGCAAATATTTCATCGTAGTCAATGCCTTCTTCTTGAGAGTATCCCTTTGCCACTAATCTTGCCTTGTTCCTGGTTATAACTCCATCTTCATCCATTTTGTTTCTGAAGACCCACTTGGTTCCAATGACAGGATAACTCTTTGGTCTTGATACCAATCTCCATACTTTGCTTTGTTCAAATTGGTTGAATTCTTCCTGCGTGGCTTCTATCTAACTGGAGTCTTCCATAGCTTCCTCTATCATCTTTGGTTCTATTTGTGACATGAAGCTTAGATAAAAACATTCATTTTGGGTGGCAGCTCTTGTTTTGACTCTAGCACTCGGATCTCCAATGATTAGATCTTGAGTGTGATCTTTGGCCCATCTGTTTTTGGTTGGGACATCTGTCCTGATGCCTTCTTATCTTAAGTATTCAAGATATATTTCTTCTTCTTGGTGTGGAGGTTCGTTGTCTTGCATAGACCTCTCTACGATCTCATTTTCTTGCTCAACGATTTCACTATCCGGCACTACGATCGTAGTGTTGAGCTCAACGACTTCATTCGCAGTGTTTGCATTATCGGTCGTAGTGTCTTGAAGCACTGTATTGTCTAAGTCAGTGTCAATAAAGATGATGTGAATTGAGACTTCAACACTTAGTGTCTTCTTGTTGAACACTCTATATGCCTTACTGTCTATGGCATATCCAAGAAAGATTTCTTCGTCTGACTTGGGCTGAAATTTTGTCAGGTACTGCTTTCCATTGTTGAGAATGTAGCATGCACAACCAAGAACATGAAAGTAGTTGACACTTGGCTTTCTTCCTTTCCACAGTTCGTAGGGCGTCTTCTAGATCGTAGAGTGTATCAGTGATCTATTCTGCATGTAGCATGCAGTGTTAACAACTTCTGCCCAGAAGTGTTCAGGCAAATAAGCTGCTGTTAGTAGAGTTCTTCCAGCCTCTATCAAGGTTCTGTTCTTTCTTTTAGCTACTCCATTTTGTTGACGAGTTCGTGGAGCTGATAAGTTATGACTGATGCCATTGTCTGTGCAGAACTGGTCCATTTTTGAGAAGTCGAATTCTCTTCCATGATCACTCCTTATGGCCTTGATCTTCTCTCCTTTCTCGTTCATCACCAGTCTGAACATCTTGATTAATTGGGAGCTCGTTTCATCCTTTAAAGTTAGGAAGAATACCCATGTGAATCTGTGTGTGATAAATCGACTATAACTAGAGTATCTTTTTCCTCCAAGACTGGTTGTTGGAATTGGCCCAAATAGATCCATGTGGAGCAACTGTAGGGGCTTGTCGATAGAGTTGGCAGTTTTGCTCTTGAATGAGCTTCTGGTTTGCTTTCCAAGTTGACAGGCATTGCATGGCCTTTATTTTACGAAGTTGATTTTATATAGGCCAGCAACAAGATCTTTTGATGCCAGTTTGGACATGCTTTTAAAGTTTAAGTGAGATAACCGTCTATGCCACAGCCAGCTTATTTCTTCAGATACTTTTGCCAGAAAACATATTGTCTCATCTGAGCTTAGTTGACCAAGATTCACTATGTAGACATTTCCTTCTCTTGTCCCGGTTAGCTTTACAACAGAAATCTTCAGATCTCTGACTTGACACTGGTTGTTGAGGAATGTTACTTGGTGACCTTTGTCGCAGAGTTGGCTGATGCTTAGAAGGTTGTATTGGAGACCTTCCACATATGTTACTTTGCTGAAAGATACTGCACCATTGCCAGCAGAGCCGTATCCTCTTGTCTTTCCCGAGTCGTTGTCTCCAAAGATGACTAAGGGACCCTCCTTTTCTATGTAGTTAGACAGAAGGGCTTTATTCCCTGTCATATGTCTTGAGCATCCACTGTCCAGATACCAGGTTGTGATTGTGGAGCTATTTTCCTGTCATAAAGTTTAACCTTCATTTTTGTACCCATATTTGCATGGGTCCTATTTTGTTAGTGCCCTTGGGGACCCAAATCTGTTTGATCTTGGGTCTCACATGCATAGAATTATAATAACACTTGGCAGCCTTGTGACCAAATTTATTGCATATAAAACATCCAGTATGATGTATTCCTGTGTGTGTATGATAATTCATCATCTATTTGGACTTGTGTGGTTCTTTAGTTATCATTCTGTTAAACTGGTTCTCCTTCTTCCACGTGCCCTTGGGTTTTCATAAATAGTGATGAGTGTGCCTTACCTCTACTGTACCTTCCCAATTGATTTGCAGAGTTGGTCCTGCTTTACTCTACGATTCTTCGAGGTTGGTGAGTAGAGGTTGGGTTACTCTTTACTCCTTTGAGTATGAATGGAAAAAGTAGAACAAGGTTGAACTGGTTCTTCCTTCTGTGAGGATTTCACAAAGATAATGCTTCTACTAAAACTGGAGGTATTAATAGTGCTAGTTTCCTTTGTCTTTTCAACACATGGCTCTGAGATGGATTCCCCAAAGCCTAGGCATGTTCTATCGAATGTAGTTCTCTGACTAGAGAGCAGAGAGTCCATGGATGATGAGGATTTGTTCCATGTGGAGATAGTCTTTTCTAGTTCTTCAATTTTAGAGGTTAGATTAGACTCTCTTTGTGTATTGAGTTTATTTGTTTGTTGTAAGATTTCATTCTCAGCCTCAAGCTTGGAGAGAAGGTTAGTACTTAGAAGGGTTGTTTCAAGCTCTTCTTGAACTTTCTTTTTCTCCTCTTGAAGAAGTGAATGATCCTTAGACAAAACTCTGAACCACTTCATGTATTGATGTAGATCAGTGGTTATGCCATGCAGTGCAGTTCTTAAATCATTTATGTCTACATCAGGAGAGTTAAAGTCAAATACCTCATCAAGACTTACATCATGTATGTTGAAATTTTGTTTGTCCTTTGCATGTTTGGCCATTAGGCACACATTAGCCATTTGTGGTTCTTTATCATCTCCGGAATCAGGATTGGAGTCATTGTCTGAATCACTCCACGATCCTCCAGCTACCAGGCCTTTGTCTCTCTTCTGAGGCCTTTTGTTACCTTTGTATTCCTTCTTTGCATGTGATTTCTTCTTTAGTTCTTCTTTGAGAGGTTTGTTGTAGTTGGCAATGAAGTGGCCAGGCTTCTTGCATGTGTAGCATAGATCATTCATTTGCTCCAGGCTGCTATAATTGCTGACCTTCTTTGGCTTGCTGGTATTGCCTTGACGCATGAACCTTCTTAGTCTTTTTACTGCATAGCAAGGTCTTCATCATCGTCTTTATCATAATCAGAATCAATCTCAGTGTTGACCTTAGATGCACCTTCAGTTGCCTTGAGAGCAACTCCCTTATCCTTCCTTCTTCTTTCTGATAGGGTTTCAGCTCGTTGAGTCAACTCCAGTTCGTATGTCAGGAGATTGCCATATAGCTGTTGAACTGTCATCTTGTGAAGATTCTTTGACTCTCTTATAGCGATGGGTTTTGCATCCCACACCTTTCGGTAGGGCTCTCATGAACTTTATGATCAGATCTTTGTTTGGATAGATCTACCCATATGCTCGTAGAGAGTTGAGCCGAACGTTGAATCTCTCATAGGTGGCAGTTACATTTTCTCCTTGAACATGAGCAAACATTTTATACTGCTGTGTCAGGAGTGATTATTTGTTTTGTCTTACTTCTTCAGTTCCTTCGTGCATGATGAGCAGTGCTTCCCAAACTTCCTTAGCTGTTTTGTTGTTGACAACATTTTTGAAAAAATCGTCTTCTAAGGATTGGAAGATGATGTTCTTGGCCTTTTTGTCAAGTTAGACAGATCTCTTCTCGTTGTCTGTCCACTCTTCTTTGACTTTAATTTGTATTCTGTTTGGATCGTCAGTGGTTGGTGCAAGCTTTGTTGGAACATAGTTCCCATTCTGAACAGTCTCAAATAGATCTTCATCTATTAAGTCAATGTATGCTTGCATCCTGACTTTCCAGTTTGCAAATTTATCCTTGTTGCACATTGGTGGCTTGCTACCTCCTCCAGTCCTTGATTCGCAAGGTATGTGTGCCATTGGATCTACTAAAGTTTGTAAGCTGTAAAATAGAACCTGCTTTGATACCAATTGTTAGTTCCTAGTTGGCACAATAGTTATCTAGAGGGGGGGGGGGGGGTTGAATAGATATTTAAAAAACCTTTTCATTTTAAACTTGTTCGTTGATGATGATTAAAACCTAGCGGAATTAATGTTTGTTTTAATCTCTTTTATGAAGTAGTGGAGTTATGATAGTGAGGCAGTTATAGCAGTTATGGCAGATATAGCAGTTATCTTATGAAAGTAAAAGACATAGTTGTTTTTAGTGGTTCAGAGCACTTAAAGCTCCTAGTCCACTCTTCTACTCCTCGGGAGGAAATCCACTAAGGATGTCTTTTTACAACTTCACGAATCACATGCATTCCTTCTAGACCAGCAGTCTAGGAACTTCTTAGTTCACTCTTGAACTCTTCAAGTCCAGCAGACTTGACTCTCTTACAGTTCACTTAGAACTCTACAAGTCCAGCAGACTTTGCACTTTTCTTCAGTTAATTTGTAGATGTTGAGTTCTTGATGGTTGCTACTTAGTTGACGTAAGCACTTGTTCGAAAGAACTGAGTAGCTGAGCAAGCCTTTTCTATTTCTCAGATTGTAGAGTTGAGCTTTGAGAGTTCTTCACATTTTTTGTTCAATGCTTGCTTATCTCTTCAATCTGCTTGATTTGCATATATGTTATCTTTAAAACTATCCATTGGATCCATCCGTTGAGGCATTAAATGTGTTTGACCTTTCTGATCTTTGATGGAGACTTTTCTGCACATCTTTTGAATTTCATTTTGGCCCACTGACACAACAGACTGCTTTCTCACCTAACACCTGAAAAGGTATTTTCCCCCTTACCCATGGTACTTTCCTTAGCTTCTTCAATACGCTTCTTTGTGCATACTAAGGATATGTCTTATAACTTTGGGACTGGTGAGTACTGCATCGTTTAGAATCCATTTCTCATATGTTGAAGTCTGTCTCCACACAAATCATGAGGCTTGACGTTTCTGACACAAGACAGATGATACTCTACGATTCAGATCGTGATACTCTACGATTCAGATCATAGTACTCTACGATTCAGATGGTGGTGACTTGTCGCCTTGGTGCCTGGTCTGATGCTATCAGTCGAGAGCACTACGATTTCTCTTAAATCTTTGCACACTACGATCTTCGCTTGCTTGAGTTGTAAACTCTATGTTTCCGAGAGCACACTACGATCTCTGAGTTGGCTCGGCAAACGTTGGGACCACTCTACAATTTCCGAAGAGGCCCTTCAAGGCAGGAAGACTACGATCTTTGAAGCTCTACGTTTCTGCCTTGACTTCTGCAATGTTCATCAGATTTATACACTACCAATTCTTTGAAGCCTATCTATTACATCTCAAGATCAACCTAACAGCTTTGATCTTTCTATCTATACCTTCATTTTCAGAATGATACACGTTAAGAGCTTAGATCAACCTATCAAATTTGATCTATCACTAAGTCCTTGTACATATATTCCTTGAAGGACTTTACAAATAATCATGAGCATATACATTAAACATCAAATCATAATATGCATTCTCCCAACATAGGAGGTTCCTCTAATAATGATTTTAAGCGGTCCGAAGATTTTTCTGCATATTCCAATGGCTCGAAGGGTATTTTGAACTTACTCACTCTAGGCAATGCATCCAAAATCTGCAGATACTTAATCAATTTTGGATCATCCATTTCTGTATCCCCCAGCATTGTAATCTCCAACGAATCTATATTTAGCATCTTCAAGAATTCATCATCCACTTCTTTCTCAATCACATCCATGAGATAACACTTCTCCTCATCCTTAGGGAATTTCTTTGAATACATTAAATGTCATTTCTTGGTCTTGAAGCATCACAGTCAATTCTCCTTTTTCCATGTCGATGAGTGTTCTTCCAATTTCCAAAAATGGTCTCCCAAGTATAATAGGAATCTCCTTATCCTCTTCGTAATCTAATATGATGAAGTCGGCTGGAAATATGAACTTGTAAACTTTCACTAGTATGTCCTCTACAATCCCCCTCGGATATGTCACTAACGTGTCCGCCAGCTGTAGAGAGATATTTATAGGTCTCAGTGCCGGAAATCCCAACTGAGTGTAAATAGACAACGACATCAGATTAATACTCGAACCCAGATCACATAAACATCTATTGAATGAAAAGCTGCCTATACTGCAAGGAATGGTAAAGATGCCCGAATCTTTCAATTTCGGAGGTAGCATCTTTTGTAATATAGTGTTACACTCTTCAATTAAAGCTACTATCTCAAAATCCTCTAGCTTCTTCTTCCTCGACAAAATTTCCTTCATGAACTTAGCATAGCTCGGCATCTGCTCTAATTCTCCTACAATGGTATGTTAATTTGTGATTTCTTAAAAACTTCGAGGAAGTTAGAGAACTTTTTGTCCATTTACTGCTTCTGAAAACTTTGTGGAAATTGTACTAGTGGAGTGACTACTGATTTCTCTACCTTTTCCTTTATCACTGGTTCTACCTCGACCTTTTCCTCTTTTTCCTCTGCCTTTTCCTCTCTTTCTAGGACTGGTGAAGGGCGAGGTTGCGCTACCTCCCCATTCAAATTCGGCGCGGTCGCGCTGTCTTGCAATAATTATTTTCCGCTTCTCAGAGTAATAGCTTTGTAGTGCCTTTTCCCCTTTATCTTTTGAGTTAAATTCTGTGTTACTTAGTAA
Organism: Panax ginseng; assembly: GCA_020205605.1. NCBI lineage: Eukaryota > Viridiplantae > Streptophyta > Magnoliopsida > Apiales > Araliaceae > Panax > Panax ginseng. The sequence continues at coordinate 21,470,413 of CM035146.1, read as the reverse complement.
GGCCCCCTGAGGTCTGTTTGTCAAGATATTTTCCATTTAGCCCATTTTATTCTCCAAATTTCTAATTGCAGCTGCTTGACTTTTCATCATCACATAATTACTAGCTATAATTTTAACAACATATCTTCTAACTCTGACTTCTTTTTTGGTTGTGGGACTGCCTGTTGCTGCTAATTTTGAAACCCCAGAGTATATGATGGTCATGGAACTTGTTACTGATTCTGATTATTTCTCCACGAAAAGTTAGGGTGGTTCCTCGCCCGCGGCTTATAGTTGTTCTGATATGGATTCGGTGAAAGGTTGTAACTTCCCACAAACTGGACTAACATTGGTTTGATAGCACATTGCTTAATCAAATGTGATCCAACACATAACTCACAAAGAAATGCCACGTGTTGAATGTGTGCCCCTGTAATTGCATCAATTTTCTTTGAGAATACTGACATCTGAGCTGCTAAGGTCGTCATGGCATCAACTTTTAACACCCTTGCTACCTTTGGCTGATTCATCTTAGGTTTTACTTTGTCCTATAGTGTGAATGGGAATAACCTAAGTCTTATTACATCATCTGTTACCCCAATGTATTTAAACGTATCACAGATCTCTAAGAAGCTTACCAAGTGTTCATTCAGGTCTTCATTAGTCAAACCCTCAAATTGTACCTAATTCAAAATCATCTGAATTGACCCCAGTTTTATTTTAAAGGAGTTGGCAGTAATGGCTGGCCTCGTGATGCTTGATTGAATCTCACCAATTTTAAGCATGACATAATCCATAAGTGATTTTTGAGCCTCATTTTCCATCTTGTCCATTGTTTCCTTACAATATTTCAATAACCACTGAAAACGTCTTTTAATGTCGTCCACAAATGGTTCAAGTTCGAATTGTTTTGACCGAGTTTGCATACACCGATCAAAATCACCTGAAACAGGAAGTAACAAAAAGAAAAGAATTTTTTTTATAACTAAAACTAATTTAATTAAAACTGATATTAAAAGTAATAAAAACAGTTTAATACTCCCCGGCAACGGTGCCAAAAACTTATTGGTGTAAAAATCTATTTAAGCACATCATGCAAGTATATGTGGTCAACAAGTAATAAAGTGATAAGTCAAGTATCGTTCCCACGGAGAAATTAAACTAGTTTTTAATCTAACAAGCACCAAATTTTATATTATCTTATTTTCTTTAAACAAGTGATCTAAGTTATGAAATCTATGAAATTAATTATTACTGAAATTAAAAATAACTACCACGAGATTTAATCAAATTAAGGAGCCTTAAGACTACAATTTCATTTATTACTTCACTTAGATCGACACACTTCCAATTAAGCCAAATTATTTATTCTAAATTTTAATTAAGAACACATAAGTAAATATGACCATCTCTCAATGCATCATATGCATATCAGCTTAAATCCACATATGATAGAATTAAGATGAACACCGTAATTAACTAATTCACTATATCTCTATGTAAATTACAATTAAAAAGGATTTACATCCCAAGTTATGTATCAGATTACATGTGATGCATAAGTATATCTATATCCTAAACATAAATCATGAATTCCAACACCATGCAGAAATCACAAACACATGCTATTATGATCAGATCTAAACTTATAATCCGTTTCTCAATTTCATATAAGTTATCATAGTAATTATTCGTCAGGCAATTAAGCAATTAAGTACAAATCATAACAGACAATCCATGAATAATTATTTTTAACTTAATCTAGAAGCATGTCAATCACAGTTATATAACAAGATCCATTGTAGTCTTAAAGAGAAAATTTGTTCATAATTAATGAACTAAAATCTAATATCCATAAATAAGAAAGCATTCTGAATACAAGTAGAAGATAAAGGAAAGGAATAAAAACTGCAGTAGAAATTTTGATCCTCTGTTCTGTTTCTGTCTTGAATCTCGTTTCTTCAATCATTACTTCAATTTTCTAGCAATTCAATCTAATCTAGGGTTTAAGATTAACAAGATCAGATATATCTTCTAAATAACTAACATTAGGTTTTATTTATAAGTATGTTATAAATCCTAATCAAATTCTGAAAATAGTACGTCAATTATAACTCAATTGCATCAGTTAAGTAAAAAGTCAAAGTTGGTCAAAGTCGAATTGTTGCGGTCGTGCAGTGCCTAGGCCTTCAATGGGCGCAGGCGCGCTTGCTGGCAGACAACTTGGTCAACTGGGATCAGGCGCGGTCGCGCTATGATGATGTGTATCAGTTCTGCAATTCTTCTGGTCTTGCACAGCTGCTTCCTAAAACCTCTTAGTTCTTCACTTTAAGCAATCAATTTCATCCATTAGTCCTCAAATGCTACCAATTTAGTTCCCAAACCTGTATCCTTGCCAAATAGAAGTAAAATGTATGAAAAGTAACTACTACACACAGGTTTAAACAACAAATTTAGTTAATTGGTGTCGGATCCGTAGGTATAAAACCTACTCATCAACTACTTAAAACTACTCGTTGACCCTTTAGAGCTTGAGTCGAAAGATTAACATAACTTTTGACCCCCTCATACTTGTGTCACTCGTAATGCTTGATTTGATTTCATCAATATTTGGCATAACATAGCCTCAATGACTTTTGCTATTTGTTCGCCATCTTATTCCTTGTTTCATTACAATACTTCAGTAACCTTTAAAAAAGCCTTTTGATATCGTCCTCGTACGGTTCAATCTTTGACTATTTTGACTGCGTTTATATATACGAACCAAAATCACCTTAAATAAGGAGTAAAGAAAAATAAAAATGTTTACCTAAGACCGATTTAATTAAACTGATATTAAAAGTTTTAAACACCAACTGTTTCCCAAGCAATAGCGCAAAAAACTTGTTTGTAAATTTTTATACTAGCACAACACAAGTATATGTGACCAAATATATAGTATAGAGCAAGAAAGGTGTCGATCCCACGGAGAAAAAACTATGATTTATACTAATAACTTCAAGTTTCATATTAACTCGATTTTATTAAAGAATTGATTAAAATTGTGAATTTATAAAAATAAGTAATTAATAAAACTAATACTAAATACCACAAGATTGAAATCAGATTATAAAAACTTAATATTATAATTTCACTTATTATTTCACTTAGATCAATACATTTCTTGTTAAGTTATGCTAACTATTCCAGATTGTTAATCGAGAACTCATCAATATTTATAACCATCTCTCAATGTATCATAAATGAACCAACTTAAATCCAAAGATAATAGAATTAATGTGAACACCCTAATTAACTAATTCACTATATCTCTATTTGAATTACAATTAAAAAGAATTATAACACAAGTTCTCTATCAGATTACATACGACATATAGTTATATCTCTATCCTTGACATAAATTATGAAGTCCATCACATTCAAAAAACATAATCACATGCAGAAAACACAATCACATGTTATTTTGATCAAATCTAAACATATAATGCATCTCTCGAGTTCATATAGATGATCAGGTAATTAAGCAATTAAACACAAATTATAATAGACAATCTGATAATAATTAACAATAATTAACAAGAAAGTATATCAACAAAAGCTAGGCAATAAGATCAATTGTAATCTTAAAAGAGAATTTAGTTCATCATTAAATTAAAATCCATAATTCACAATTGATAAAGCATTTAAGATACAAATTAGAATATAAGGAAAAGAATAAAAGCTATTGACATGATCCTTGAATTTCTCCTTCAGCTACTGAGTTGAATCTTTCGTGCTCTCGCAACTCTTTAGGCCACCAAATCTTCTTTTCAAACTAGGGTCTAAGTCCTAAAGTTGAATGAATAAATACTGTTGAATATAAATGGTTATTTATAGCTTACTAACACAAATCCAACCCTCGGTCTAAAGCCCGTCGGGATTTCTCCAAGAAAAGGGAATTCACCTATATGGGCCAACCTATAGAGGAAATCCTTCATATGTTAATCAATGAAGGAAGGATCAGTTCCCTTCTACCTCCAATCAACTCCCGTTCGGGATGGTACAACTCTGATGGAGTATGTCAATATCACTCCCAGTCTCGCGGTAACAGCACAGAAGAATGTTGGGCACTCCGTCATCTTATTCAAAATTTAATCTACAGTGGTATACTGCGTCTGGCAGATAATGACACTGTGTTGCGGGCAAGTGAGGATTCGGGTCCTACCAAGTGGAAGAGTGTGGTAGCAGTTATATCCACTGAAACTGATGGGATTAATACCTTACTCACAACGCCAACAATTCAACTCAAAGGAGGAAACAATCCTTTGAAAGTGACCACTCCCTAGCCAATCAACTTGCCATACAGAGCACAATAACCTATTGTTAGCTTGCGCAAGGTTTCGTGGAATTATGGAGAAGGTGAAGGATCCACCTCACATAAAACTGCTGCAGTGTCGAAGGAAAATCCACTGTGTCTCCCCCATCGGGTGATGAAGCCCACCACCAAATCAAAGGGGAAAATACCCATAGAGAAGATTGAAAAATTCCTCCGCACTGTGGGTCATAATGAAGCTACGGTGATTTTAAGCTTGAAAGAAGCTCCACAACAAATATCAATTTTAGACTTGGTCCTAACTTCCGAGAATCACCGGAAGGTCTTGTTAAAGGTTCTAGAAGAAGCCTATCTCCCGACATCAGTGGATACGGAAAAGTTTCACCATATGGTTGATCACATTTTCAACAACAATGTGATATCCTTCACTGATGATGACATACCGCCCGAAGGGACCGGTCATTGCAAACCGTTGCACATTGCGGTCTTGTCCTCCGGATATATGGTGGCTGGAGTCTTAATGGATGGAGGTTCCTCTCTTAATATCTGCCGATACGCTACCTTGGTGAAGATGAATATCAATCTCAGCAGAATTCGGAGTAGCCATACTATCATCAAAGCTTTTGATGGAGCCCACCATAACTCGGTCGGAGTAATTGAACTGCCAATCGAAATTGGTTCTCACACATTCTGCGTGTCTTTCCATGTACTCAAGATAGACTCGGGATACAACCTGCTCCTGGGATGACCATGGATTCACATGGCAGGGGCAGTCCCCTCCACTCTTCATCAATAGTTGAAATACATTATCAACAATAGCCTGGTCACAGTCAACGCTGAAATAGAGATTCCTCAGCACGGAGACATGTCATTCATCAATGCCAATGCTGATATGGAACTAGTCAGTTTTCATGCTTTGGAAATAAGCAACACCCAATACCATGCTATTGGAGCGTCATTGCCCGAACCCAAGATTTATGTCGAGGTAATGTCGGCCACTCAAGAAATGATGTCATTGGGTCATAAGCCGGGACAATGGTTGGGTAAAGATTGTCAGGGTATCAAGTACCCAATTAAACTTAACCAGAAAAGCTGGAGCAATTTGGGCTAGGCTATCTTTGCCAGATTCTAGTCATAGGAATCCTCATAAACATCAGCAGATTCCTTCAGTTTCAACCAAGTGGCGTTTATCTTCGCCTTCAAACTCTGAGTCCGCACAACCTCCCGTTAAGGTGCTAGCCAATGTAATGGCTATGTTATGTCCTAAGCCGGTACCGGTGAAGGAGAAAGAAATCTTTGTTCCAATTCCCGCAGTGGAAGAAGAAGAACGAAGAATCAAGCAAGACGTCATACGGATGATGTTCGGTATACACATCATCGTTCATGATGAACATACCAATAGATACACCCCAGATGATGATTGCCCAGACGTGATGGCCATCATTCGGGATAGGGAGGATGATGACAATCCCTCCATCACTACGGTCCACCCGGACTTTGCCCTTGCCAATTGGAACAACATTCCTTGCATTGGTCGTCAAGGGTAAAGCGGTAAAAACTCTTTACGTCTCAGTAGATATAATAACTTACTTACTTTTTCTGCATGCAAAAGATTAGCGCTTTATTTTGCAAGTATATGCTAACACTGTGTATGATCAACACATTCCATATATACTAAGTGAAAGCATATTTTGTTTAAGGACTCTGAATTTAGATGTTCCTGTACTTGCGGATACGATGCCTCTCTTACACAGGGATTGTACCTTTGATGTAGAGATGAATTCATCTTTGATGGATATACAGGATGACATTGAGGTGCCTCCAGAAATTCAAGAATGGGTCAAAGACAAACCAAAACCCAACCTTGATCAAACCACTTCTTTCAATCTCAGAACCTTCGAAAGCCCTAAGTTAATCCAGATTGGTTCAGACCTTACCCCCAACCAACGGAACGGCATGGTTACGCTGTTAACCCAATTCCAGTATGTATTTGCATGGTCTCATGAAGACATGGTGGGTTTGTCCACTGACATTGTCCTTCATCGCCTTCCCATTAAAGAGGGATTTAAGCCAGTCAAGCAAAAGCTCAGGCGATTGAAACCTGAATGGAGTTTAAAGGTGAAAGAAGAAATTGTGAAACAATTTCAAGCAGGCATCATAATGGTGTCTACATATCATGAGTGGATATCCAACATCGTGCCCATACCTAAACCTGGAGGGAAGGTGCGAGTTTGCATGGATTACAGGGACTTGAATAAAGCTTGCTTAAAAGACAGCTTTTCCGTGCCATTTATCCACATTCTCATTCACAATACTACGCAATACGACATATACTCCTTTGCTGATTACTTTGCGGGGTACCATCAGATCATGGTTACCGAGGAAGATCGTGAGAGGACTGCTTTCATCACTCCTTGGGGAACTTTTTGCTATAGACGGTTGTCATTCGGCCTCATCAATGTCAGAGCTACCTATCAACGAGCTATGATGGCTCTTTTCCACAACTTAATGCATAAAGAGATTGAGATCTACGTGGATGACATCATTTTCAAATCCCAGAAGGAGGATGACCATATAGACCATCTCAGAAAGTTGTTCAACAAGTTGCGTAAGTACAACTTGAAGTTGAATCCAGCTAAGTGCGCCTTTGGTGTTAAATCAGGAAAGTTGCTAGGATTTCTAGTCAGCCACAAAGGGATTGAGCTGGATCCTGCAAAAATCCAAGCCATCACAAAAATGCCCATTCCTCGATGCGAGAGAAGGAAATACGAGATTTTGGGAAGAATCAACTTCATCGCCGGTTTATCTCCCAACTCACGAGAACTCACGTGAGCCAATCTTCAAGCTATTAAGGAAGAACTCCTCCATGAAATGGAATGATGAGTGCCAGAATGCCTTCCTTACAATCAAGAAACAGCTAGTCAAAGCTCCCGTCTTGGTACCACCCAAGGATGATATTCCCCTGTTCATGTACATGTCCATAAGTGACAATGCCATGGGCTGCATGCTGGGACAGAAGGACGATAGAGGCCAAGAATGAGCTATCTATTACCTCAGCAAAAGATTTAGCAGCAGTGAACACAAGTACACTCTGATCAAAAAGACGTGTTGTGCTTTGGCATGCGCCTCCATGAGGTTACAACATTATCTCCATGGTCACACAACCCATCTCATATCCCGCGTGGATCCTCTCAAGTATGTGTTCAACAAACCCATGTTAAATTGCCGGCTGTCCAGATGGCAGTTGATCCTACAACAATTTGACATCGTATATGTGACTCAAAAGTCCATCGAAGGTCAAGGAATCACGGATCAACTGGTCGCAGCACCTTCAGGGGATTTCAAACCCTTGGAAACATATTTCCCCGATGAAGGAGAAATGACAGTGCAACAACACCATCAGTACGATACATGCCAATCATGCAAGATGTATTTTGATGGAGCTGCTAATATGGAAGATTCTAGAGCTGGAGCAGTTCTAGTATCTGATACAGGGGAGCAGTATCCCGTCACCGTCAAATTATAGTTTCTCAGCACCATAATACGGTTGAGTATGAAGGCTGTCTCATGGGGCTAAAAATTGCCCGTTCAATGGGTATCAGACGATTAACTGTCCTTGGAGATTCAGAGTTGGTAATTAGACAATCCACCAGAATCTATCAAACCAAGGAACTACATTTGCTGCCTTACCATCGGCAGGTTTTGAAGATGTCTTTGGAGTTCGAAAAAATCTCCTTTCTACATGTTCCTCGTAATAAGAATGACTTTGCAGACGCATTAGCAACTTTGGCCTCCACGATTCGCATGACATCGGACAAAGAACATTTGCCGAAGCGTCACAATTTCCTGCACAAGGCCCCAAAACCTATGGAATTACGTTGAAAAAAGTATCGGATGAGCTACCTCCCATCCAACATCCTTGGTATCAGCATATCAAGGAATATCTGCGAGATGGATCTACACCCGCTGAGGCAAGCCCGACTGAGAAAAGGCGGATCCATCGACTTGCTATGAAGTTCTACCTGGGTGGAGATGCGCTCTACAAGAGAGATGCAAGACTAGGTCTCCTTAGATGTCTAGACAAAGATCAATCCCAAAGGCTTATGGATGAAATCCATGGCAGAGTCTGTGGCCCCCACATGAGTGGCTCCCTCCTTGTCAAGAAAGTCCTCAGGATGGGACGTTATTGGCTATCTCTCAAAGCTGATTGCAACGACCACGTCAAAAGATGCTATCAGTGCCAGATTCATGGGAATGCTATACACGCCCCTCCACAGGAACTCCACAATATGAGTTCGCCTTGGCCCTTCTCAATGTGGGGAATGGATGTTATTGGGCCCATTGAGCCTAAAGCCAGTAATGGTCACCAATTTATCTTCACCATGATCGACTACTTTACCAAGTGGGCAGAAGTAGCGTCCTTCCCCAGGGTTACTAAAGAAGTCATCATTGCTTTCATCAGAAACAATGTCGTTTGTCGATATGGACAACCAGAGGTGATTGTGTTAGACAACGCCAAAAACCTCAACAACCAAATGATGGGGGAATTATGCAGTAAATTCCACATCAAACATCTTTACTCTGTCATCTATCGTCCGAAGATGAACGGTGCTGTTGAAGCAGCTAACAAAAACATCAAGAAGATTATGCAAAAGATGTCCGCCAACCACAAAGATTGGCTTGACCTATTGCCTCTGACTCTGTTAGCCTACAGAACCTCAATTCGCACTTCCACTGGGGCAACCCCCTACGCTTTAACCTATGGGATGGAAGCAGTGCTCCCCATAGAAGTTGAAATGGAATCCCTCAGAGTGTTGATAGACGCTCAGCTGGATAAAGACCAATGGGTACAAGACATGTATCACCAATTGTCTCTAATAGACGAAAGGCGAACCGCGGCTATCTTCCATGGTCAGTTATATCAACAAAAGGATCGCTAGATCCTACAACAAAAAAGTCCGGCTACGACAGTTTAAACAAAATGACTTGGTTTTGAAGAAGATTCTTGACAACCAAGATCAATCTAAAGGAAAATTCGCTCCTAACTTGAAAGGCCCATTTGTTGTCAAAGAAGTATTGACAGGAGGCGCTCTCTGATTGCAAGAAATGGACGGCGATGAATTTCCACAACTCATCAACTCAGACACCGTGAAATGGTATTATGTCTGAAGTAACCAGTAAACACCCTGGTGGCGGACCATTAGATCACCAGTCATTCCAGTTCTTTAACCCTTTACCACCTATAACTTTCCTACACTTTGCCCCTCAGGGAAACATATATTTCAAGCCAGCAGCCTGGCTCTCACACTTTCAGTTTGGCTACCCATACCTGGGATCAAACTTCTCATACCTGTCGTTTATCCTCAACCTAGGATTAAACTTTCTCCTCCCCGTACTCTGACATGCACATGGGATCACGCTTTTCTTCTACCATACGAGGAAGCGAACTCGTCGACTTGATCTCCTCTTCATCAGAGATACGTGGGCAACCATGTTACATGGCCCTGCCCGCAAATAAAACAAAAACCACAAAAACATTTCTACCCTCTTCTCCTCACAAAAACAACAAAAACATTCCTACACCATTTCTGCCATATACAGCGTTGAACCTCTTACACCAGGTTCGAACTACGCAGACCTGATCTCCTCTTCAATAGGAGTACGTAGGCAACCATTCATGGTGCGGTCTCACCCCCTACCAAAACACAAACCCTTGTCAGTTGGTACTGGGATCATCCTTTAATCCACCACACTTCATTGGCCTCAGACCAAAGGGATGGGATTACCTGAACTCCTCCCAAATAGGAGATTCGGCGACCATCTAATCTTCGGTCATACCTTGAAGAGCAACACCAATCCATAAGAGGTGGAATTAACCAGGCTTCTCCTAAATAGAAGTACTGGCGACCATCTGTGGTGCGGTCAATCTTAGAGAGGAAAGCCACACTCCTCTCCACATTTTCATCCAGAAACAAGTCTCAAGACACCAAAGATGGTAGGGATACACAGAGATCGATGATCCATTCTGAAATATCTAGAGACAACTCAATATCCATCCACTTAGGAGGAATTCAGAATACATCAAGATCACATGCCCTGAAGCAGCAGGCAAAATATCAAGCAAATAGCAAGGCATATCTAAAAGGGAAGTGATCCAAAAATATATTTCCCTGTCATATATAATGTTGTTTGATATATATACAATGTAAAGTGTACATGACAAAATGGCTAAGCTAGTCTGTGCAGGTAAATACAAGCTCATCTACAAGTCAGGGTATATGCGAGCTAACAAGCCCAACATGGCGTCCCTCTCGAAAAGATCGGAGGCGGTTGTGGTCTCCTGTATGAGAATATCCACACGACCCAAAAGATCTGTAGCCATCTGCATGGTGACTATATAATCATCAATATATGTGGTCATCTCTACGATCATGCCAGTGGTAAGGGACCTCACTGCAGTACTATCTGTGACGGCTACATCCCGGGCAGATATAGCACTATCTCGCTCAACTATCACTGCATCTCTGGCTGATATAGCCTCATTTCGCTCAACAACAGCGACATCTCTGCGATCTAATGCCTCGTCTCTCTCCAATAGAGCGGTGTCCCTCACATCAAGAGCAGTCGACATCATAGATCGAATCTGGTCTCTCTCAAAGGTCATCAGATGAAGACTCTGCTCTAAGTACTGTGCCGAGTGCTGAATCACAATAGTACTGGTACTAGGAGAATCCGGAAGAAATGCTGGCAACCTAGTAGCGGGCTCCTCCTCGATGTAGGTATCAATGTCCTCTATAGGCTCTACATCGTCTAACTCGCTCTCCGGTACTGCAAATACTGCCGCAGCCGATAAAATCTCCGTCTCCATCCATGCGGAGTACTCTGCAGAATAACCGGGATGACTGATGGAAAAAGCAGTTATCTCATACTGATCCTAGTAAGTGTATACACGAGATCGGTCCTCTGCTGAGAGGTATCGAGAAGCTGAACGTTGACCTGTCGCCCCCTCGAAAGGATGAAAATCTCCGGGCCGGTCGAATCGCGACATCACGGCCAATGGGTGATAAGTAGTCACACCCCTCGAAGCCGGCCCGGAGGAGGAAATCCATACCCGGCGTGAGTAATGAAGGCAGTATGGTGAGTAAAGCCCGAAACACGAAGAATATGCTAAATGGATCTCTGATATCTGCCAAAAATGCGGACCAGGACTGAGCATCTGTACACTCCGATGGCTGAAAGGAGTATGACATGGTCACATCATGGGAGAAGCAATACCCATGTCGTCTAAGGGTACCAACCAGTCTCAAGTGGGACATAAACCACACGTACAACATGACAGAACTCCCTGTGAACACTTATGTGGGATACATGCAACAATAGGATGCCAACCGCAGGGTCTTTGCTACGATCATAGGTACAATGGTGCGACCCTCTCTAAGAGCTCTCACAGCCATAATAACACCAATGTGTATCTAGTCCATATATCGTGGCGTATAGACATACGACAGTACGTACTACAGCAGTACATCAACTCTGGCCAAACGCCAATGATTCTCCGGTGCGATGAAATCCTTTGCATATCGTGAATAGCTATCCTTTGAGCCAAATCTGTTATACAGAAAACGCTGGGAGATCACATGGCTAGATGTCAGCTCGTCCTGCACTACTCTGCGTCTCAATCCAGAGAGAGTCATGAATCGTCTACTCATGTCTCCCAAAGCTAGATGCACGCAAGGTCTATCTAAAGGCAACATCGTCAAACGTGCATACTCCTCCAGAGTAGGAGTCAACTCATGGGTGCCAAAACGGAATACCTACCTATCAGGTAGTCAATGCTCTAGCATCCCGTCTACAAATCCTGCAGAAACCTGAAAAGGCAATAAAGTCATGGTATGCTGCAGCAACTGATCTATGGTCACCCTATCTTGGGGTGACATGCTATCGTACCACGATCGCATACAAATGCCACCACTGATGGTGGGGTATGATCTATATGGCTAACTGTCGAAGAAGACATATGTGCGGGCCGTGTCATAAGACCATTCAGGGGTCAATGCCGAATATCTCTGGACAAACATACATATGCATAACATGATACATGCATAACAGATAATGGATGGCAATATGATATAGGGAATGAAAAATGGTGCATACATTCCTAAGTATATCATCATCTAATACATCAGCTCTGTACAGCTACAAATACAAGGAAATGGGGCACAACCACCCTACTACTAACAGAGTCCTATCAAAATATATAGGGAGAATGGGGAATAGCCACCCAATATCTAACAGAGGCCTATCAAAAGATATAACGAGAATATACATCAAAAGAAGACCAAGGTCTCGATGTCTACGTCTTTAATCCTGTCCACCTGTTATAACTCCTCTGGAGTCACTAGATCTCTATCAACAAGGATGTCAGGCCTATAAAGAGGAGGATCTACGCCGGTAAAACCAAATGGGTCGTCTGAGGGGCCAGGGCCTGAGCTGGAAGGAACAAATGACTCCGCCTCTGCTGGATCTCTGCCCAAATGTTGAATAAGTATGTGTGCCTGATCCAACTGCTTGGTCAAGCTATCAATCTGGGTCATATGAGTCGGAGCTCAGACGCAAGCTACCCAATCCGTCATCATCAAAGATCCTGGAACCATATCCCCCATGAACTGTGTGGCGCAGGACTAGGCTCCAATAGTGCGAGGGGACCACCACCGTTGAAACGTCTCCTGGGTACATGGACCCTCTGATAATGCAAAACCGTCAACCCCCAACAATGGGATATCAGTGACGGGTGACTGTGATACGGGCCAATGACGCCTAGCAGCAGGCAAGATCGGTACACGAATCTCCCCTGTGGTGCTCCTAATAGCACGCTCTCCTAAATAGAGCTCCCAGCGTCCATCAGTGAAGAGAGGAACTCTCCTAGTAGAAATCAAATACTCAACTCCGATCGGATGTCCATCCTCAAAGCCGATGATCAAATGCTCCCCTGAATAGGGAATCCATGTAATGGTACCCGCCGTCAAGAACTCCACCGCATCGGGCAGATGAGTGAATCCTCATTATGGGGGACCTCCGGCAAAAAATAGAATGAAAGCCATCGGCGTCCTCGTGGATAGGTATCTAAACCTAACACACTCACATGACGCAAACATGGGAACCTCTCATAGGCCCAAAACTGCCAACACAATGGCAAAACATCTGCTATCAGTAAACACTCTTAACCTATGAATGGGAAAAGACAGGAGAAGTACTCACCAGTAGAAATGGGTAAAATCCTAGCCAAGCCTCGGTCAAACCCTGTGAGCGCATGCGCATGCCCCGGAGGAAATAGGCAAAGGTGTAAGAGCCCCAGTCATACTCTCCTATACGGTCCACATCGCGTGTGGCGCTGACCAAAGCGAAAGATACCATGGAAGATTATCTGCTATGAAGAAGCCTCGAATGATCATCAGGAACAATCTCTGCAGAACGCGATCCCTGATCCTGACATCATCAGGCATGGGCTCACTCAATAGCCCACTCATAGCATCTACGCTCAAAGGACCTGAACGGACAGTCCTACCTTTGAGCGCCTCCGCCGGAACTCCTAATAAGGATCTAATGGCAGTAGGGGTAATATTCGTCATGCAATGAACTGGCTCCCTCCAAACTCCATACCTGTGATAAATCGCCAATCCATAGGCGTCATCATCACCTCGTAATCCAGTAGATGGGGTGACTGAGTCTGATGAAACCATTACTCAGACAAAGCCCTGAGGTAACCCTAGGGACAACGACGGGGAAGGATAGAGAAAAATACCCCAAATCCCCACTCATGCACTACCGCTCTATAGTCAGGATGAAGCGCCTGGTACATGGAGTGAATGCTAAACCAGTTCCCTCGAGGATGTGTAAAACCTGGAACCTGCATTAAATGGAGATCAACATCAGAACCCTTTAATCCTCATCAATAGGAAAGAAGGAAGATCAAAGTCTAATGCCATACCTCGTTAGCATGCAAATACATTGATGGATGTCTGCCCAAATCACCCTGCAACTCTGGGTTCACCACCTGAATGCTCAGAAGCTCCCTACGAGGGACATGTGCAGCAGGAGCGGGATCCTCAATCGGAATATCCGCCTCCTCGTCCTCAACGTCTGGAATATCTACCTAGATAGGACGTATCACATCCTCTACCAACCGGCGAGGCTGTCTGACAGAACGAGGATGAGGCAATTCAGAAGTCCTCTGCCGTACGCCAAAAGCGGTCCTGTAAGAACTGTTTGACTGATCCGGATCCATAATATCTGGACAACAAGTCTCCAAATCACCTCAGAAACGGTGTGGTATTTCCTTACCTGGAGCTTTTTAAAATGCATTTATGACTATATGCATGCATACATTTACTTTAGCATATAATAGAGTTAAAGTGCATGACTACACAATGCCTACATTTGGAAAAATTTTGCCATAGTCCCCTTTGAAAATAGGACTATCCACATGCATATAGGCATGTCTAGGTGGCCATTCGATGAAGACACTGTCCCCAAAGTCATATATATAATATATGCATTAAAAATTAAAATCATCATGCACAAGGCCAACCTCAATGCTAGGAGTACTTTGCCTTTCTACCTTTTGCTCATTGGACCTCAAATAGGACAAAAAATAGCAGAAAAAGGTGCCAATTTGACTGTCTCAGAAGTCAATTTTTTTCACATCATTATGTTCAGCATGGTTTAATACTAAATTTACTATGTTGAATATTTTTTTATCAAGTCATTTATGCATAAATAATCATTACTATGTGTTTAGATGCATTTCGTGCGATAACTCACAATCTAACGGATAGAAACTGGAAAAAATACTTGTATACGTTACCAGGATAGTGTAGAACACTTGTACTGTGACAAAATTTGTAGAAAGCAGCCTGAACTCAGCAGATCTGAAGATGGCTCGCGGTTTTCTCTATGCGAAGCGAGTTGAAAATGACTTGTGAAGACCAGCCTGCAGGATTTATGATCCGCGCCGTCACAGCTCCAGCCCACTACTTGCAATAGAAGAAGGTGCACCTGTAGCTCCCCTATGGGGGTCCCACCCCTCCGGCTCAGTCCAGTTCGAGTTGAAACAGAGTTCTTACGGACTAAAAAGGTCAAATCAAGAATAAAAACACCACGCGATTGAGCAAAACTGCATACAATCCTGGTTTTCTCAGATGAGACTTTGAATTTGTACAGCACTCATTGGTAGTCACCTAAATACAAGGTATACCCTACCAATAATCATAGTTGTCACAAGTCACATATGGCAATACCTTATACAACTCCGATGTCGCCGAATCCTGGTCGTTACCCTACGTATATTCCCCGACGGGGGTTACAACGTATATTCCCCGACGGGGGTTACAACGTATATCCCCAACGGGGGTTACAACGTATATCTCCGGTGGGAGTAATAATGCGTGCTCAGCCATTGACACACCTATCAACAAAGGTCAAGCAGCCTTGACGTTATCTCAGCCGATGGCAAGTAAACCCATCAAAACATTGACGGCTGTGCGATTATTGCGTACTCACTCATAAGTCCCCAGTAGATCCCCGACGGGGGTTACAAGATGAAATCACGGCAGGGGATTACAACGTACATTCAAGCTATTGACACACATGTTAATTGAGGTCAATCAGCCTTGACGTTATTTTAGTCGATAGCGATTAAACCTATCAGAACTCTAGAGCTATCTGAGGTTTTCACACCCGACTGCTCGTAACCAACATATCCCCAGTGGGGGTCACAATGCAATGCTCCGTTGATCTACACGACAGCGAAAGTCGAGCAACCTTGATAATCTATCCATGAAGTTTCAGCCATTGATTCACACGTCAACAAAGGTCAAGTAGCCTTGATAGTATATCCCACAGGATTTTTCAACCGTTGATTCACATGTCGGTGAAGTACACGTCAACAAAGGTCAGGCACCCCTGATAACATTTGCTGTTGGCAATAAATCCAGCAGGATCCTGACATTTTCTGGCGATACTAACCAGAAAAGGTCAATGTTATCAAAGAGGATAGATGATGGAATATGTTATACACATCCTTAAATAGATCAAGCTTTATCCCCACAGATCTCTTACACATAAGAGGTACATCTTCAGGATCAAGTCGTTATCAAGATCACAGGAATTTGGTGATAACTCCAACATCAACATCCTAACAAATTTGGCTTACACATCGAATCTGGTCAGCATTGCCAATCCCCAGTTGAAGCAATAGGGATTCAGCAATCATCCCCAGCATGTTGGGCTACAACCACGTACACATGCATCATGCATTTACATCATATTGTTATCCATAGTACCATGTTCGTCTTGTTACGTTTCAAGTGTCTAGGATTCTTTATCCTACCCATGCATCGCCATGCATGAGTATGATAAAGAGGGGCATCTCAGAGACACTCAAAATTTTTGTACCATCACACTAACATTGCAGGATGATGATTACGTCTTTTAAGAGGAACCACGAAAGACAATCAAAATTAAATGCCGGATACCACCGAGAGTTCAAATCAAACCCCTGATCGCGATGCAGAATAATCAAATCCAACCTCGGAGATAACCCCGATGCCTGCAAATATAATACCAGAAAACACACCGGAGAAGACCGATTAATCTCGGAGATAATCCCGAGGTATCCAGTCTCAGTCCCAACCATGGGAATAGCCACCAACCTTGGTGGTGACCGAGAATGCAATTTGAGATAACCCTTAAATACTTATTTCAAATGCGACCGACTTCAATCTCAAGACTCTCAACGAGATCCACTGTACCAACCCGGCGACAACATCGGGGAGACAGGCACACCTCAAAGGTGACAATGAGGACCTTCAACAATTGCGTAGCATCCAATCTCGGTGATCTCGAGCAATGTCTCCATGACAAATCAATAATCCGCGATAACACCGGTGAGGGGCAACATCGTCATCTCGTCAACACGATGCCATGTCACGTCTTTACGCAACTATGTCTCACAAGGCTAACCAATCCCGAGTGACTATTGTGCGGGGTAACGGATGAAAGTTGAAGCTTGAAGACCGGAGGGCATCGTCCCATCTTCAATGACTTCGCATAAACTCTAATCCTATGCCATCGTACAACTCTCGATAATGGCGGTCCGAAATAGGTTGTATACCTCAAACGGATGCTCGGATTGCACTTCTGAAAGTTCGAGTGGACATTACAATGCCTGAGTGAACGTACTTCGAGACGACCAACCCGAAAAACCCGGGCCAACCCGGGTTGCCTCTGCACACACCCTCACGGCTCGGGGCAGCAGTACACTGCAGCCTAATATGCCTATAAATAGAGGGCTTGGGATCTTTGATTTTGAAGGAGAAAAGACGGGAAACCTCACACCTTAAACTCACTTTTCGCCCATACAGTGTATTTTCCCTCTTTTAAACACCTGTGAGCTCACATATAGCTTCTTTTGTACCCACAAAAGCCAATGTTTACCAACTCTAAAGATATAGAAGCCTTTTTTAGTAGTCAGCTGTAAGCCTTCTCACACACTTTAGAGTTTTTCTCTTCATCTTTGCACACACCCTTCTACACGTTGAGAGTTGTGTTGCTTGCTTTTCCCTAACTTCTGTTCGTGGTTTCATTCCACTATATATATATATATATATATATATATATATATATATATATATATATATATATTGGCTAACATTATCGAGTTATGCCTCGATTGAGCCTGAACTTGATTAGAGCGTTTATTTGCTTTTCTATATATATATATATATATATATATATATATATGAACTGTGTGTCGAACTTTGTTCGATGAGCCTAGACTTCGGTTTGGTGCGTTTACTACTTTAATATATATATTTTATATATATTAACTGTCTCTCGAACTCTGTTCGATGAGCCTGAATTTTATATCTGGTGCATTTATTCGCTTATATATATATATTTATAATTATATATATATGAACTATGGTCGAACTTTGTTCGATGAGCCTGGATTTTACATCCGGTGCGTTTATTGCTTATATATATATATATATATATATATATATATATATATATATTTTTTATTTATTTATTTTCGCCTGCTGGAGTTTCCTTCGTGGCGATTGATCGCTCTCACGCTTTATTTACATTTCGATCCCCCATGGAGGTGCTTCGTGGTTGGTGATCATGTATCATATATATATATATATATATATATATATATATATATATATATATATATATATATATATTTACACTTATATATATACCTGCTCATTTGTCATACAAATTACAAGATTTACATGCGCCTAGGAATCATGTGATCCCAGATTCATCCCATTGGATCTAGATTCGGTTTCCGTGATGGACATTTTCAGGTGTAAGCAGCTTGTAAATTATTCTGCGGTGTTTGAATTTCCTCAGATGGCTTCCATACCCATGAGGAAGTCGGCATTATTTTTGTATATTATTTTCGTACGGATGCCTCACATCCGTCAAATAAAATCAATCAAGCCGATCACTTAATAAAGTGGGAATGTAAAAGGTCTCAATTCATATTGAGCATCAGGGTTTGAAAAACCACTTTTATAAAACATCACTGTCATATCTTGCTAAAAATTGAATTCTTACATAAATTCAAACCCTGTGTATATAGGTTCGAACGAGGCCTCGCACAACTTCCATATGACAGCACATTGACCCACACACACACACACTAAGATAATAGTTTCTTGAAAAGAGGCGGTCACCGTGGTAACACGGATGTCGGGGGGTGCCTAACACCTTCCCCCCACATAACCAAGTCCCCGGACCCTAAACGAATCTCGGTTTCACCGACCCGTATAACAGTGTCACATCACTAGGTCAATGTGCAAACCTTTTCTCGGTTGTGTTGGTACAACCATTTAAAAAACCAACTGGAAACTCTTAACAGTCCATCGTCGACATTATACATGTTGGACCTTTTTCACTTATTTTTTTAAACAAATCTCACCTAAAATGAGAACACCAAAGAACAAGTAACGGAAAGGGACACCCAAAAATCCAGACGTCGACACTCACGTTATTTGATTCAATTATTGTCAATATTTTATAATCAATAATTGAGATGACAAAGTTATTAATAATATTATTTACAATATTAACAATGTCTAGAAGTTCTGTCAAGGAGAGGTTTGGTCACCTAATTGCGCGCCAATGGGGAGAAATTCTTATTGGAAAGCCCCCTCTTTCCTGGGAACGACCTGGTCGATTAATATTGTGAATTATAATAATGATGATAAATTTTGTTTTATTAGTATTATTAATGTAATAAAATAGAAAAGCTTTTTATATAAAACATAATACTTTTATAAAGTTATCTATTTTATTAGACTATAAATAGAATATATTATATCCTATTATGCATAGTGTTTTGCATAATAAAATCTTTTTATATAAAACATAATATTTTTATAAAGTTATTTGTTTTATTAGACTTAAAATAGAATATATTATATTTTATTATGCATAGTGTTGCATAGTCCATGCATAGTGTTTGCATAGTAAAAACTTTTTATATAAAATAGAATACTTTTTATAAAGTTTTGTTTTATTTGATTATAAATAAAATATATTATATTTTATTGCATAGTGCAGCATAGTATCCTTTCCATTCTTCTATAAATAGGATGCTTAGTTAGAATTGAAAATCACACCCGAAGTTCAGAGAATTCCCCTTCTATAATCTTGAGCGTATTTCTTTAGAGTTTAAGAAAACTTTGAGCATAGAAATTAGTGCAACTTTTCTTCAAGAATATCCTCGCCCTACCAGTTGGAATACTCTTCTTTTACGGTAAGGGATATTATTTATTGTACTTGTAAGGGGTATTATTTCTTTCGTCTTCATGAAGAGAACTTTTGTTATTCCATTATTTATCATTATGGTGGAATAACCTGTCTATGCGAATTACCGCATACATGGTGAAATTCTTCTGTTATTCCATTCTTTATTATTCTGTTGGAACATCCTGTCCGTGCGTTTACGCATGACGTGGTTCTGTCCTTTATTATTCTGTTGGAACTTCCTGTCTGTGTGGATTACGCATGACCTGGTTCCATTCTTTATTATTCTGTTGGAATAACCTGTCTATCGCATGCATGGTGATTTCTTCTGTTATTACATTCTTTATTATTCTGTTGGAATAACCTGTCTATGTGGATTATCACATACGTGGTGAATGATCCTTTGTATTCATTTCTTATTAAATTGTGAAAATGATCTGTCTAAGTGGATTACCGCATGGCGATTTAAAAATCCATTTGCGCTTCATATATTCTCTTATACTCGGTTGGTTAAAGTTTTGACTTCTATACTCCATGAAATTAGTGGAATATCCTTGATATTTGCGCTTCATCCAGTATCTTTTCATGGACATATTCTTCTGAGCATTCTTGAATTTTACTCCACAAAGCAGTATCATGTTGACAATTTGGACGTTATTGAGTTCAAGATAAATTAACTTATAAATATTTAAAATTTATTCTTGAACTTGTTTTATTGAATTGTCATCATCCTCATGTTTATAATATGTTGAAAGTCATATGTGGCCTATAGTGCATAGATGGACTTGGTATGATTATGACAAGAGATTATTCGGTATAATCATGACCGTAATGTTACAAATGATGTGGTAAAAAAATCCTCATTGGCCGTAGTGCATTGATGGACAATTGTTGGCATGATCATGACCATTGATGAATACATGAATATCCTTGGCCCGTAGTGCATGAATAATTTGTGGTCGTGATACTAATGAATATCCGTGGCCGTAGTGCAGGGATGATGTGGATTATTTATTAAGCTGAGTCTCAGCGATAAAAGTAATGAAAAAACTTTTAAATCATAGAAGATAGTAGATTTTATTCTCTACTTGACTCTTCTAATGGATTGCTTATTTCGCTGTAGTTAAACTTGATGTTTGTTATATTTTATCAGTTTAACACTGTTGAAGGCTAACGATAATTTATTCTGCATTATCTTAGTCATAATATTTTTTACTGGGCTAGTTGATCTCACCTTTTCTATCACTGTTCTCTTCAGGAAATGAGAACGTAGCTGGGACTAGTCGGGAAACGGAGTGACGGTCCAGATGATAGCATTAGTAGTCCTCATTATTCTGTTAAATAGTGTGACAATAAATGTAATGAGGACTCCATTGAGTGTGGATATTGTCTAGATGACAATATTCTTATTAAAACTCTCAGTTATGTCTTGTCGTATTTGTTAGTTCCTAGTAGGCACAATAGATCTAGAAGGGGGGGGGGGGGGGGTTGAATAGATCCTTTTTATTTCAAATACTTTTCTCTATTATTTTGTATAGCTATTAAATTAGTATATGACAAACATAAGAATCTTTTCAAGCACAGCGGAATAAGTAAAAGATCCCCTTCATTGATATATCCATAATCATACATACATTGTTCATAGAGTAAGTTTAGTTGTAAGCAGTTAAAACATACATAGAAGTTATAGTACATAATGTAAATGACATAATGTAAAGGACACAAGGGGTTTTAAGTGTTTCAGAGACTCAAGCTCCTAATCCACTCTTCTACTTTTAACTAGCAGGATTTCCCCTAAGGAAGGCAACACCTCGAATCACTAAGATTCCTTCAAGGCCGCACCTTGGGACTTCATTCACTAAGAACTCTTCAAGGCCAAAGAACCTTGGAACTCCTCTAGTTCCTTGGAACTCTTCAAGCCCAAAGAGACTTGGAATTTCGTTTAGTCCCTCCGAACAAGGACCCCTCAGGCCCTGGCTTCTGTTGAGTTGTTTTTTTGTTGGAGTTGGTGCTGAACTGCTAACATGTCTTCATGCTCTGAACATCTTCTGTACTTAGCAGCTTGGCGTGATCATCCTTGAAGTGCAGTTGAGTGTTTCATGATGCTCCGCTTCTTTATTTACTCAACCACTTTGGATAACCCCTTGATGACTGCCTTGAAGATCGTTCCTCTTGATACACAATGACTGCACATGATGGGTTTCTAAGATGACTGTAAGTTCTTCTGCTAGGTACTTAGAAACTTTCTCATGCTTGCCACCGTGATGACATTTGTGATCTCCCTTCTTGATACTTGATTTCTTCTCATGATGGACTTGCTAAGATGATTGTTAGCTCTTCTCTATGGTACTTAGAGTCTTCCAATGATGGACACCAAGATGACATGATGTTCTTCTTTCTCTCGGCAGTTCATAACACTCTTCTTGTAGTAGAACTCTCACTTCTACTTCTTCCTTTGAATGTATCTGAGTGTTCTTTGTGGATCGTAGAGTGAGCCTTCGGACTCACTATTTCACATGGTTTAGAACCGTCCATCGTTACTCCAAACTCAGCAACTCCAGTAACCTTTGATCTTTGAAGCTCTAGCTGATTTATACTCCTTCCCAATCCTTCCGTTGGAAAGTAGCCATTGAAAGCTATTCAAACATCTTCACAGATCTCGAGTTGCTTGAGGTAGACTGCTGATGTGACATATCATACTTTATCTGACATTGCAGTCTATTGTTTCACCTACCCCATCAGAGTTGTCACTTTAATGTCTTGTGCAGGTCGAAGACTTTATTTCCTCCTTCTGATTTCTCGATCAGAGGTTGTCCTTTTGCATTGATGCTCTCAATAAGCACTTGTCCGAACATCACCCTTTAGATTGAAGCGTTGCCAATGCTTCAGTCTTGACTATTAAGACCTCAAATTTTTTTAAATAAAAGGAATTTCCTTTATTTATTATTTTGAAATAGTAAGGGTGGATTTGATTAATGTGGTTAGTTATGGGTAAAATGCGCAAATATTTTAAATAAGCAAGTGGTGATATAATATTCATTATTGTTTCTTTGAAATATTCGTTGTCGTGGAATATTCAGATCGTTTTAGGATAATCTTGTGAATATTCGCATTTACTTTTGCCACAATCTTGATCATGTGTGGGCCCCATAAAAAGGAATCTGAAAAGCGATCGAGGAAGAAAACGACAAATATAAGTTGTTTATAAATAATCTACGCAGCTTGTTACCAAGTATACCGTTGAATACCCAAAGGTTAAAACACAAAGAATACGCTGTTGTTTATACAAGAAGACACTGTAGATTGCATCAATTATTGATTCTTACGTAAGAAGGCATTCCTCAATAATTGTTACAAAGAATTACTGCTCAAAGATTTTATTTTATTGATTCAATAATTGTCGCATTGATATTTTATATTATCGTTGTTTCAATAATTGTCATTACACAAGATTTTTTCATTATCGGCTAATAATTCATATTATCTCAATAATATTATTAGATAACATTATTGGCAATGTCTAGAAAGTTCTGCTTAAGGAGAGGTTTGGTCACCTAATCATGCCAAAGAAGGAGAAATTTTATCGAAAGCCCCTCTTCCTGAACTACCGTCACAAGATCGTGATTCTCGTAATATTATTTGTGAATAATTAATTATTGATTTATATGATGAGGAAAATATTGATTTTATGTGGATATAGATGGAGAAAATTTTTAATGTGACAATTGTTGAAAATTGATATTTTATCTTTTTCTCGATAAAATAATTCATTTAAATATATTATTATATTTTTAATAATATAATAATGGTGATATTTTTATAATGAATGGAGGATATATGAGTTTATGAGGAGAAAGAGTATTTTTGTGTTGCAATAAATATTAAAAACAGATTTTGTGTGTGTCTTGAGACCCATTTCTCGACCGAAATTTGATTATAAATTGTAAAATCGCCTGCTTGTGGATTTCTTGCCAATTTCTGCTTGGAATTTGGAAAACTTTTCTTCCGCAAAAGTTGTAGAGAATTGAATTTCCTATAAAAAGTCGCGAGATTCAATTTTTCTCGCAAAAGGGCTATTTATTATGAATTATTGAAGTTTTGAGTTCCAAAATAATTGATTTTTGGAAGTTTTAATTATTTTAAATAATAAAAACGTTTTTGGTGAGTGTTCCACATGTTATAAATGTGTCATGTTGTGAATTCAGATCTAGGAAGGTTGGCGAAGAAAACTATATATATATATATATTATTATTTATATTAATTTTTCTCGCTTGGGTGTTCTAAGCATTTTCCTATAAATAGGTGCTTAGGTTAGAATTGAAAATCACACCGTAAATCAAGTTTTCTCTCTATATTATCGAGCGATTCTTGTGAGTATTTTGAGTATACTTTGAGTATTGCTATACTAAGGCAAGTTCAAGTCATAGCCTATATCCTGTTTCAACTAAAGTACTCGCCTTTCGAGGTAAGTGGATATTATTTTTTTAAAATGATATTATTTCTTCAATATCATTATGCCAAAATATTGGTTGAAACTTTTTATCAAATTTGGAACTTTTTCATGTCTCAGGTTACTATTCATGAGTTACTATTCATGAGTTACTATTCACGAGTTACTATTCACGAGTTACTATTCACGAGTACTATTCACGGCTGAAGCGTGAAGATGTTTTTTGTGAAATTTCTATCTTTTGGTGTGAAAGTTATCGCTCACGATACTTCTAGACTATTCACGATACTTACACTATTCCCGAATACGACACTATTCATCGAAAAATGAAATTTCTTCTTTTCGTCTAAAATATCTATTCGGATACTAGCTTTGATCAGATCCATGTTTTGATCATTCTTGAATTTTACACCACTATGATTATTTTGAGGTATTTTTGATATGGATAAAACAAAAAGTACTAATCCTTAATCCTTAATCCTTGTCATTTTGTTTCACCGGATTCGCTTATTTAAAAAATATTTTTCATCATCCTCGCCTTAAAATGATGATATTATTGAATATCTTTGGCCCAGTAGTGCAAAGATGAATGATTTATGATGAATATCTTTGGCCCGTAGTAAAAGATGAATGATTTCTGATGAATATCTTTTGGCCCAGAGTGCAAAGATGAATGAACAGTGTTTAGATGAACATGACTAATCGATGAATATCTTTGGCCCAGAGTGTAAAGATGAATATTTGATTCCGTATATATATATCGATTGATGTTACAGGATAAAAGATAGATTTATGAACTTTAAAATTCATACATATAAGATAGTAGTTTGCATTCTCTACTTAACTCTTCTAATGAATTATTATTTCACCATGAATATTGATTTAAAACTTGTTGTCTATTGTATTCTATTAGATTTTTCCCGTCAAGACTAACGATAATTTTGTTGTATATTATCTTAGTCATAATATTCTTTATCGGGCTAGTTGAGCTCACCCTTTTCCTTTTTGTTCCATTTTTCTTCTCGTGAGACGAAATGTAGCGATTACTAGCTCTGGGGTATGGAATGAAGGTTCTAGAGAGAGTTGTTTAGTAGTCCTCACCATTTTTGTAAAATAATGTATCAATAATTATGATGGGGATTTATTTATGCGTGGATATTGTCTAGATGGCAATATCTCGTATTTTTAACTCACAGCTTATATGTTGTAATAATAAAGTTGTAGTTATTTCGCATCATGTATTTGGCGATTCGTAATGGGTTGGATGGAATGGACCTATTTTGGGGGCGCCACAATTGGTATCGTAGCTTAGGATATGATCTCCATGAGATCGGGAATAGAACTAGAGGGGAGAGACGAGTAAATCCTTCGCTAGTGGTGTCCTACCTAAGCTTATTTGTTAGTTGGTTAGATATAGGATATTATGTGATATATTGATTTCTTAATTAACCCTTTTTTTATGACAAGATTTGAGAATGTCGATCGAGAATATTAACAAAGGAAAAATGAGACCGTGGAGATGCCTCAGACTTACCAACGAGGAGAACGTGCAACAGTCGGCCGGGCAATGTACCTCCCGTGAACAACACCAATCGAAAGCGATGATGAACGACAGGATGTTTAGAAGTTTTTTGCAGCTCATGCAAAATCGCATTTAGGGAGACTCGTGTTCAAAATACAGAGGAAATGATAGCAATTCACGGTGGTCACAAATGCAAGCAGCTTCAAAGAGTCAGGACCACCGTAATTTTGGGGAAAGCCGATCCGATTAAGGCGAGACGTAATCAAAACAAATTACCAAGATATTCGATGTCTTGGATGCACAGAGAATGTAAAAGTTCCATTCGCTACTTTTTATGTTCCGTGAACGAGGCAGACATCGGTGGGAATCAGGAAGCGCACTCCATCCAAATTGCACTCAAAGATGTCATGGGAGACGCTTTCAGAAATAGCTCAATGACAAGTACTTCCCCGAAAGTATTCGCTATATATGAAGGAAGTGGAGTTTATTAGACGAGCAGTAATAATATGACGGTGTCCCAAAGACGAGGCGGTTCATGAGTTATCCAGTTTCGCACCTCATTCATGGCGAGAATGAGGAACGATGACGCGGATGTTTCGAGAGGTTTGAAACCCGGATACGCCAAGATCTCATTTCTCATAAATTTTCTCTATTCAGATGTTGTCAATGTGGCTCAATTGTTAGAGCGAGATAACGAGTACGCTCAACCGAGGGACCATAACCAGATCATACCAAAGATAGCAAATATCGTAATAACGATAACCAAATGAGAAAAGAAGAATACGGACAAAGCGTGAACTACTCCGTGGTAATCGTGGCCATGAAAATAGAAGAAGCGAGTCGAGGAGATTTTAAAAGAGGAGATTCAACAACGACTATGTGAAGACGCTGCCAAAGAGTAATCGGTTCCAAGGAGGAGAAAGACCACCATCAGACGAGAATGTTACAAATGCGGAGAGAGGGATATATCACCCAAACCGCTTCACAACAACTTTTTAGGTATGCTATAATTGTGGAAAAGAAGGACATATCGCCGAGATTGTACGCAGAATAAAACCAAGTCCAAATGGGATGGTGACTCAAAAGGATGTCCTGTAAAAGTCAAAGTCAATCTGCCTCGAAGAGCGCTTTGTCGTGACTTCCATTAAATGCGAGGAACCCGAACGGTTAGCACGGTTAGTTAATTATAAATTTTGCAAAGTTTATACCTTATTAGATACCGGCTGCTACCCATCCTTTTATCTCTTTGCTTATACCAACGCTTGAACTTGACTACGAGAAATTAGACTTTGACCTATCTCGTGGAGACTCCGCTAGAGAAATTTCATTACATCGATCGCTTAGAAATCTTGCTTGATTCAAAGTTGGCACTATCACATTACCCGTTGACTTTATTTCTTTAAAGATATTTGCTTTTGATATGATTTTAAGGTTAACTTCTCATCATGCCAAAATTGATTGCTTTCGTAAGGTTGTTATTTTTCATATTCCTAAGCAACCCGTTATTCAATTCAAGCAACCAAACCATTGAAGTCAAACTCTTTCATATCATCAAGCCATAAAGTCATTCGCTTATTGAAAAACGGATGTCAAGTTTTCTTAGCCATGTTATGGACTTGAAATAAAAACACGCCGATTTGAATGATATTTCTATTGTTAGTAATTTCCCCGACGATTTCAAGAATTTCTCGCCTACTCCCGTAGCGCGTGATATTGAATTTGTATCGACTTTAAATCCCAGACAAAACCCATTTCTAAAATCTCATATCGAATGGCTCCTATTGAACTTCGTGAGTTAAAACCCAACTCAGAGAAGTTGATACCCGAGCCTCTATCCGGTGACTTCCTTTGTGGAATACGCCGCCGCATTCTCCGTAGAGGATGCCATATTCATGCGGTAGTAAACCGATAGGTGCCATTGTGACGCATATCCAAGGTTGGGATATGAGTCACAATTGAGAACAACCTAAGTTTCAGAATCAAAATACGTAGCTTTCTAGGCTTAATTGGTTATTATCGAGATTCATCAAGGATATTCTCGAATCGCTATTCCATTAACGCAAATTGACTCAGAGATACAAAATTCAAATGGAGCAAGGAATGTGGGAAGAGCTTCAAGAACTCAAGAGGAGACTCATTTCAAAGACATGTTCACCATGCCATCCTCGAAAAGCGAACGTGGTAGCCGACGTGTTGAGTAGAAGATCGTATACAAGTACGAAAATACGATATTGTCAAAGACTCATTTCAGATAATTTACAAATAATAGAGATGGAGATGAAAACTCTAGGTACCCACGTGATGATATACGAGTATAATCGACTTTTAATCGATAAAGTTAAAGTCGCTCAAGCCACACACCGAGAGTCGATGAATTTGAAGAAGGAGGTGCAAGAAGTTGTTATTTCAAAAGCGAGAATCGGTGAGAGGTGAGGAAAGCTCAAACCTTCGATTTATTAATCCATTTGAAATTCTCGATCGAATAGAACTGCGGCCTATAGACTCGCTTTTACCGCCAAGTATGACGCGTGTTCATAACGCTTTTCACGATCGATGTTACGTAAATATGTGGACGAATTCAACCACGCTATCGAAGTTAGAACCGCATTTAGATAGTCAAGACTTAACGTACGAGGAGGTACCGCCAAGATCTTGATAGAAAGAACATGTCCTATGTACCGAGGTTATACCACAAGTTAAAGTTTTGTGGAGAAACCATGCTATTGATGAAATGACCGGGAGTTGGAAACGAAAATGAAAGCGAGGTATTTTCATCTTTTCAAACACTGTGTACGTACGCCAATTTCGAGGACGAAATTTCATAAGAGGGAGGTCAGAAGACCTCAAATTTTTTTAAATAAAAAGGAATTTCCTTTATTTATTATTTTGAAATAGTAAGGGTGGATTTGATTAATGTGGTTAGTTATGGGTAAAATGCGCGCAAATATTTTAAATAAGCAAGTGGTGATATAATATTCATTATTGTTTGGGAATATTCGCTTGGTCGTGGAATATTCAGATCGCTTGGAATATTCGTATTTACGACGCAGCAAATGCCCATGTGTGGGCCCCATAACGAAAAGCGATCGAGGAAGAAAACGACAAGAATAAGTTGTTTATAAATAACTACAGAGCTTGTTACCAAGTAATACCGTTGAATACCCAAAGGGTTAAAACACAAGATATACGCTGTCGCACAAGAAGACACTCAGATTGCATCAATTATTGATTCTTACGTAAGAAGGCATTCCTCAATAATTGTTACAAAGAATTACCGCTCAAGATTTTATTTTATTGATTCAATAATTGCCGTGATTGATATTTTATATTATCGTTGTTTTCAATAATTGTCATTACACAAAGATTTTCATTATCGGCAATAATTCATATTATCCTAATAATATTATTAGATAACATTATTGGCAATGTCTAGAAAGTTCTCGCCTAAGGAGAGGTTTGGTCACCTAATCAAGCTACCAAGAAGGAGAAATTTTTATCGAAAGCCCCTCTTTCCTGAACTACCGTCACAAGATCATGATTCTCAGAATATTATTTGTGAATAATTAATTATTGATTTATATGATGAGGAAAATATTGATTTTATGTGGATATAGATGGAGAAAATTTTTAATGTGACAATTGTTGAAAATTGATATTTTATCTTTTTCTCGATAAAATAATTCATTTAAATATATTATTATATTTTTTAATAATATAATAATGGTGATATTTTTATAATGAATGGAGGATATATGAGTTTATGAGGAGAAAGAGTATTTTTTTGTTGCAATAAATATTAAAAATGTTTTTTGTGTGTCTCAGAGACCCATTTCTCGATCGAAATTTGATTATAAATCGTAAAATCGCCTGCTTGTGGATTTCTTTTGCCAATTTCGCTTTGAATTTGGAAAACTTTCTTCTCGCAGTTGTAGAGAATTGAATTTCCTATAAAAATCGCGAGATTCAATTTTCCGCAAAAGGGCTATTTATTATGAATTATTGAAGTTTTGAGTTCCAAAATAATTGATTTTTGGAAGTTTTAATTATTTTAAATAATAAAAACGTTTTTTTACTGAGTGTTCCACATGTTATAAATGTGTCATGTTGTCAATTCAGATCTAGAAGGTTGGCGAGAAAAAACTTAATATATATATATATTAATTTATTATTAAATTTTCGCTTTGGTGTTCTAAGCATTTTCCTATAAATAGGTGCTTAGGTTAGAATTGAAAATCACACCGTAAATCAAGTTTTCTCTCTATATTATCGAGCGATTCTTGTGAGTATTTTGAGTATACTTTGAGTATTGCTATACTAAGCAAGTTCAAGTCATAGCCTATATCCTGTTTTCAACTAAGTACTGCCTTCGAGAGGTAAGTGGATATTATTTTTTTTCAAATGATATTATTTCTTCAATATCATTATGCCAAAATATTGGTTGAAACTTTTTATCAAATTTGAAACTTTTTCATGCTCTGGGTTACTATTCATGAGTTACTATTCACGAGTTACTATTCATGTTACTATTCACGAGTTACTATTCATGAGTACTATTCACGGTTGCGTGAAGATGTTTTTTTTTTGTGAAATTTCTATCTTTTGGTGCTCTGAGTTATCGCTCACGATACTAAGACTATTCACGATACTTACACTTCATTCCCGAATACACTACTACTATTCATCGAAAAATGAAATTTCTTCTTTTCGTCTAAAATATCTATTCGATACTAGCTTTGATCAGATCCATGTTTTGATCATTCTCAATTTTACACCACTATGATTATTTTGAGGTATTTTTGATATGGATAAAACAAAGTACTAATCCTTAATCCTTAATCCTTGTCATTTTGTTTCACCGATTCGCTTATTTAAAAATATTTTCATCATCCTCGCCTTAAATGATGATATTATTGAATATCTTTGGCCCAGAGCAAAGATGATGATGATTTATGATGAATATCTTTGGCCCAGAGTGCAAAAGATGAATGATTTCGATGAATATCTTTGGCCGTAGAAGCAAAAAGATGAACAGTGTGTTTAGATGAACATGACTAATCGATGAATAATATCTTTGGCCTCAGAGTGCAAAGATGAATATTTGATTCCGTATATATATCGATTGATGTTACAGGATAAAAGATAGATGATGAACTTTAAAATTCATACATGTAAGATAGTAGTTTGCATTCTCTACTTAACTCTTCTAATGAATTATTATTTCACAACATGTAATATTGATTTAAAACTTGTTGTTTATTGTATTCTATTAGATTTTTCCCTCGTCAAGACTAACGATAATTTTGTTGTATATTATCTTAGTCATAATATTCTTTATCGGGCTAGTTGAGCTCACCCTTTTCCTTTTTGTTCCATTTTTCTTCTCGTGAGACGAGAATGTAGCGATTACTAGTCTGGGGTATGGAATGAAGGTTCTAGAGAGAGTTGTTTAGTAGTCCTCACCATTTTTGTAAAATAATGTATCAATAATTATGATGGGGATTTATTTGCGTGTGGATATTGTCTAGATGGCAATATCTCGATTTAAACTCACAGCTTATATGTTGTAATAATAAAGTTGTAGTTATTTCGCATCATGTATTTGGCGCACTCGTAATGGGTTGATGGAATGGACCTATTTTGGGGGCGCCACAAATTGGTATCGTAGCTTAGGATATGATCTCCAAGAGATCTGTGGAATAGAACTAGAGGGGAGAGACGAGTAAATCCTTCGCTAGTGTGTCCTACCTAAGCTTATTTGTTAGTTGGTTAAGATATAGGATATTATGTGATATATTGATTTCTTTAATTAACCCTTGTTTTATGACAAGATTTGAGAATGTCGAATCGAGAATATTAATAAAGGGAAATGAGACCGTGGAGATGCCTGTACTTACCAACGAGGAGAACGCGCAACAGTCGGGTAATGTACCTCCCGTGAAAACAACACCACCGAAAGCGATGATGAACGATGGATGTTTAGAAGTTTTTTGCAGCTCATGCAAAATCGCATTTAGGGAGACTCGTGTTCAAAATACAGAGGAAATGATAGCAATTCACTTCGTGGTCACAAATGCAAGCAGCTAAAGAGTCGGGACCACCGTAATTTTGGGGAAAGCCGATCCGATTAAGGCGAGACGTAATCAAACAAATTACCAAGATATTCGATGTCTTGGATGCACGGAGGAACAGAAAGTTCCATTCGCTACTTTTATGTTCCGTAACGAGGCAGATTATCGGTGGGAATCAGAAGCGCACTCCATCCAAATTGCACTCAAAGATGTCATGGGAGACGCTTTCAAAATAGCTTAATGACAAGTACTTCCCGAAAGTATTCGCTATATGAAGGAAGTGGAGTTTATTAGATCGAGCAGTAATAACACGACGTGTCCCAAAGACGAGGCGAAGTTCATGAGTTATCCAGTTTGCACCTCATTCATGGAGAATGAGGAACGATGACGCTGGATGTTTCGAGAGGTTTGAAACCCAAGATACGCCAAAGATCTCATTTCTCATAAATTTTCTCTATTCGGATGTTGTCAATGTGGCTCAATTGTTAGAGCGAGATAACGAGTACGCTCAACCGAGGGACCATAACCGTGATCATATCAAGATAGCAAATATCGTAATAACGATAACCAAATGAGAGAAAGAAGAATACTTGACAAAGGCGGTAACCACTCCGTGGTAATCGTGGCCATGAAAATAGAAGAAGCGAAGTCAGAGGAGATTTTAAAAGAGGAGATTCAACAACGACTATGTGAAGACGCTGCAACAAAGAGTAACTCGTTCCAAGGGAGGAGAAAGACCACCGGTCAGAGAAGTTACAAATGCGGAGAGAGGGACATATCACCAAACCGCCACACAACAGCTTAAGGTATGCTATAATTGTGGAAAAGAAGGACATATCGCCGAGATTGTACGCAGAATAAAACCAAGTCCAATGGGGATGGTGACTCAAAAGGATGTCCCGTAAAAGTCAAAGTCAATCGGCCTCCCCGAAGAGCGCTTTGTCGTGACTTCATTAAAATGCGAGGAACCCGAACGGTTAGCACGGTTAGTTAATTATAAATTTTTGCAAAGTTTATACCTTATTAGATACCGCTCTACCCATCCTTTTATCTCTTTGCTTAAGGCCAACGCTTGAACTTGACTACGGAGAAATTAGACTTTGACCTATCTCGTGGAGACTCATTAGAGAAATTTTCATTACATCGATCGCTTAGAAATCTTGCTTGATTCAGTGTTGGCACTATCACATTACCCGTTGACTTTATTTCTTTAAAGATATTTGCTTTTGATATGATTTTAAGGTTAACTACTCATCATGCCAAAATTGATTGCTTTCAGTAGGTTGTTATTTTTCATATTCCTAAGCAACCTCGTTATTCAATTCAAGCAACCAAACCATTGAAGTCAAACTCTTTCATATCAAGCCATAAAGTCATTCGCTTATTGAAAAACTGATGTCAAGCTTTCTTAGCCATGTTATGGACTTGAATAAAAACACGCCGATTTGAATGATATTTCTATTGTTAGTAAATTTTTCCCGACGAT
Source organism: Panax ginseng (assembly GCA_020205605.1). NCBI lineage: Eukaryota > Viridiplantae > Streptophyta > Magnoliopsida > Apiales > Araliaceae > Panax > Panax ginseng. Next base: position 21,436,773 of record CM035146.1, on the reverse strand, counting down.
TTCAAGAATTTCTCGCCTACTCCTCAGAGCGATATTGAATTTGTATCGACTTTAAATCCCAGACAAAACCCATTTCTAAAATCTCATATCGAATGGCTCCTATTGAACTTCGTGAGTTAAAACCCAACTCAGAGAAGTTGATACCCGAGCCTCTATCCGGTGACTTCCTTTGTGGAATACACAAGCCGCATCAGAGAGGATGCCATATTCATGCGGTAGTAAACCGATAGGTGCCATTGTGACGCATATCCAAGGTTGGGATATGAGTCACAAATGAGAACAACCTAAGTTGAGAATCAAATACGTAGCTTTCAGGCTTAGTTGGTTATTATCGAGATTCATCAAGGATATTCTCGAATCGCTATTCCATTAACGCAAATTGACTCAGAGAGATACAAAATTCAAATGGAGCAAGGAATGTGGGAAGAGCTTCAAGAACTCAAGAGGAGACTCATTTCAAAGACATGTTCACCACCATGCCATCCTCGAAAAAGCAAACGTGGTAAATGACGTGTTGAGTAGAAGATCGTGTACAAGCACGAAAATATATTGTCAAAGACTCATTTCAGATAATTTACAAATAATAGAGATGGAGATGAAAACTCTAGGTACCCACGTGATGATATACGAGTATAATCGACTTTTAATCGATAAAGTTAAAGTCGCTCAAGCCTACACACCGAGTCGATGAATTTGAAGAAGGAGGTGCAAGAAGTTGTTATTTCAAAAGCGAGAATCGGTGAGGTGAGGAAAGCTCAAACCTTCGATTTATTAATCCATTTGAAATTCTCGATCGAATAGAACTCGGGCCTATAGACTCGCTTTTACCGCCAAGTATGACGCGTTCATAACGCTTTTCACGATCGATGTTACGTAAATATGTGGACGACCCAACCACGCTATCGAAGTTAGAACCGACGAGATAGCCAAGACTTAACGTACGAGGAGGTACCACAAGATCTTGGATAGAAAGAACATGTCCTATGTACCGAGGTTATACCACAAGTTAAAGTTTTGTGGAGAAACCATGCTATTGATGAAATGACCGAGAGTTGGAAACGAAAATGAAAGCGAGGTATTTTCATCTTTTCAAACACCAGTATCGTACGCCAATTTCGAGGACTTAAATTTCATATGGAGGGGAGGTCAAGACCTCAAATTTTTTAAATAAAAAGGAATTTCCTTTATTTATTATTTTGAAATAGTAAGGGTGGATTTGATTAATGTGGTTAGTTATGGGTAAAATGCGCAAATATTTTAAATAAGCAAGTGGTGATATAATATTCATTATTGTCTGTGAAATATTCGTTGGTCGTGGAATATTCAGATCGCTTTGGAATATTCGCATTTACGACGCAGCAAATGCCATGTGGGGCCCCATAACGGAAAGCGATTGAGGAAGAAAACGACAAGAATAAGTTGTTTATAAATAACTACATAGTTTGTTACCAAGTATCACCGTTGGAATACCCAAAGGTTAAAAACACAAGAATACGCTGTTGTCAAGACAAGAAGACACTCAGATTGCATCAATTATTGATTCTTACGTAAGAAGGCATTCCTCAATAATTGTTACAAAGAATTATCGCTCAAAGATTTTATTTTATTGATTCAATAATTGTCAGATTGATATTTTATATTACCGTTGTTTCAATAATTGTCATTACACAAGATTTTTCATTATCGGCAATAATTCATATTATCCTAATAATATTATTAGATAACATTATTGGCAATGTCTAGAAAGTTCGCTTTCAAGGAGAGGTTTGGTCACCTAATCATGCCACCAAGAAGGAGAAATTTTATCGAAAGCCCCTCTCTTCCTCGAAACTACTCGGTCACAAGATCATGATTCTCAGAATATTATTTGTGAATAATTAATTATTGATTTATATGATGAGGAAAATATTGATTTTATGTGGATATAGATGGAGAAAATTTTTAATGTGACAATTGTTGAAAATTGATATTTTATCTTTTTCTCGATAAAATAATTCATTTAAATATATTATTATATTTTTAATAATATAATAATGGTGATATTTTTATAATGAATGGAGGATATATGAGTTTATGAGGAGAAAGAGTATTTTTGTTGCAATAAATATTAAAAATGATTTTGTGTGTCTGTGAGACCCATTTCTCGATCGAAATTTGATTATAAATTGTAAAATCGCCTGCTTGTGGATTTCTTTCAATTTCTGCTTTTGGAATTTGGAAAACTTTCTTCTCGCAGTTGTAGAGAATTGAATTTCCTATAAAAAAGTCGCGAGATTCAATTTTCCGGCAAAAAGGCTATTTATTATGAATTATTGAAGTTTCGAGTTCCAAAATAATTGATTTTTGGAAGTTTTAATTATTTTAAATAATAAAAACGTTTTTTTTGAGTGTTCCACATGTTATAAATGTGTCATGTTGCTGAATTCAGATCTAGGAAGGTTGGCGAGAAAAATATTAATATATATATTATTAATTTATTAAATTTTCTCGCTTTGTGTTCTAAGCATTTTCCTATAAATAGGTGCTTAGGTTAGAATTGAAAATCACACCGTAAACTCAAGTTTTCTCTCTATATTATCGAGCGATTCTTGTGAGTATTTTGAGTATACTTTGAGTATTGCTATACTACGCAAGTTCAAGTCATAGCCTATATCCTGTTTCAACTAAAGTACTGCCTTTCGAGGTAAGTGGATATTATTTTTTTAAAATGATATTATTTCTTCAATATCATTATGCCAAAATATTGGTTGAAACTTTTATCAAATTTGGAACTTTTTCATGTCTGGGGTTACTATTCATGAGTTACTATTCATGAGTTACTATTCATGAGTTACTATTCACGAAGTTACTATTCATGAGTACTATTCACGTAAGCGTGAAGATGTTTTTTTTGAAATTTCTATCTTTTGGTGTCTGAGTTATCGCTCACGATACTAAGACTATTCACGATACGACATTATTCCCTAATACTTACACTATTCATCGAAAAATGAAATTTCTTCTTTTCGTCTAAAATATCTATTCGGATACTAGCTTTGATTGTATCCATGTTTTGATCATTCTTGAATTTTACACCACTATGATTATTTTGAGGTATTTTTGGATATGGATAAAACAAAGTACTTAATCCTTAATCCTTAATCCTTGTCATTTTGTTTCACCGGATTCGCTTATTTAAAAATATTTTTCATCATCCTCGCCTTAAATGATGATATTATTGAATATCTTTGGCCTCAGAAGCAAAGATGAATGATTTATGATGAATATCTTTGGCCCAAGTGTGCAAAAGATGAATGATTTTCTCGATGAATATCTTTGGCCCAGAGTGCAAAGATGAACAGTGTTTAGATGAACATGACTAATCGATGAATATCTTCGGCCTCAGAAGTGCAAAGATGAATATTTGATTCCGTATATATATCGATTGATGTTACAGGGATAAAAGATAGATGATGAACTTTAAAATTCATACATATAAGATAGTAGTTTGCATTCTCTCTACTTAACTCTTCTAATGAATTATTATTTCACCATGTAATATTGATTTAAAACTTGTTGTCTATTGTATTCTATTAGATTTTTCCTCGTCAAGACTAACGATAATTTTGTTGTATATTATCTTAGTCATAATATTCTTTACTCGGGCTAGTTGAGCTCACCCTTTTCCTTTTTGTTCCATTTTTCTTCTCGTGAGACGAGAATGTAGCAATTACTAGCTCTCGGGTATGGAATGAAGGTTCTAGAGAGAGTTGTTTAGTAGTCCTCACCATTTTGTAAAATAATGTATCAATAATTATGATGGGGATTTATTTGCGTGTGGATATTGTCTAGATGGCAATATCTCAGATTTAAACTCACAGCTTATATGTTGTAATAATAAAGTTGTAGTTATTTCGCATCATGTATTTGCCGACTCGTAATGGGTTGGATGGAATGGACCTATTTTGGGGGCTAGCATCGATCAACCTAACATGCTTGATCTTTCTATATTAATAGTCCTTATACATCATTTCTTTTTAAGGACTTTACAAAGTCAAGCTTTTACTATGTAGGATCAACCTAACATACTTGATCAATTCATTCTAAGTCCTTGTACACATGTTTCTATTATCTATCAATGGACTTTACCTTTTCTTAGTGTAAGCATACTTGCATATTATTCATTCATATATATATATATATATATATATATATATATATATATATATATATATATATATATATAATCAAATCATATGTAAATAGGAATATCATTCACATGCTTATTCTTGACAATCTCCCCCTATTTGATTATGACAAAAAAAATAAGTGCATATGCATGTTATGAATGAATCTTATATACAGTGAGTAGCTGTATTTCTAAAACAGATAATCATGAATGTCATTTATAAAGATATGGCAAATTATACATAAAGACACTTTACATCCTGGATCCAGAACACACCTAACTAGTTAGGGTTGTACCTCTTTGGCTCCATGTGTGTTTCCAGGATGTCTGATGATCAGCTACTCATCTGTTTCTTCTTCTTGCTCTTGCTCCCCCTGGGATGATGACCTTCTGTCTTTGCTTTGCTCCCCTTTAGCATCTTTTTGAACATGCTCCCCCTCAGACTCTGCGATCATGTGATCATCATCTTTTAGCTCCCCCTCAGATGATGATTTTTTTTTCTGTAGCTGCTGACTTCTTCTTTGACTCCTTCTCTCTTATCCCTATGCTCTTCTTTGAGTGCCTCTTGCTCCTCTTCTTTCTATGCCTCTTTTTCTCCCCCTTTTTATCATTAATCATTTGAGAGAGCTGCTCCATGTTGGACATAAGCTGCTCCATTAGGTAGGAGGAGTTGGTAACTTCAAACTTGAGTTCCTGTTTGCCTAGCTCAAGTTGCACTGAGAAAGACTGCTTCAGGTCGTCAATCTTGTCAGAGAGGGCTTGGATTTGCTCTTCATTGGCCTTCTGAACTCGGAGAGCTTCTGCCTTTTGATCTTGTATGGCCTTCTGATAGATGTTATCTCTCTCTTGGAGTTTGAGAGATACATCAGCCATAGTAGCTTAAAGTTTGTTCTGAAGTGAATTATCTCCTTTTGCTGTCAGCTTCTGTGACTCTTCTGTGAGTAGAGATATTTTCTCACTTAGTTCATCAGAACTCTTCAGTAGTTCATGCTCCAACATAGTTTGATCCTCTTGCTGGGCAGCTTCGGGTTGAGCATTGGATTGGACTCTACGATTTTCCTTCTTGGACAGATTTTCGAAAGCTTGAAGAATCTGAACAATCGTTGAGTACCAATTGCTAGTTTAGGATGAGGGAATGTCAGAGAGCAGTGACTGGGCTGTTGGAAGCTTCTAACTTTGAATTTGATCAGTCTCAGCAGTAGAGTGGCTAGACTCTACGATCATCTCCTTGATCATGTTCCTTCTTCCTTCAGAGTCCACTCTACGATCGTAGGGGATATAGTGATTGTCGGACTGTCAATAGACTTTGAAGTGTGGCTGGTCTTTAATCATTTTGGTTGCGAACTTCTTCACCCTTGGGAAGTTCTAAGACACCAGTTCCATGCTTGGGAAGTGAGAGAAGCACCAGCTGAGATAGCTTCCATCTCCTTCAGTATGGGCCTTTAGCCATGGCATCCACTGGAAGAACCATCTCATCAACAAGTCGTCAGGATTGTAGAGAATGGTCGAGCAGTCTAGCTCCATGTTGTTCCAGTTTTTAGCTATGTCAAAGGTAGTCATTCTTACTACCTTGAGCTGTTATTTTCCATAGTTAACCCATCTCTCTAGTGGAGCATCTAGTAGTTCATTTGAGACTTCCACCACTATTCTTCTGTTAAATCTTGTTGTTGAGAGAACTGGATAATCTTCTTGTTCTTCTGGTTCCTGTGTTACAGAATCAGAATCTCTTTCAATCTCTTCTCTCTCAAAGCCTGAACCATCTTGATCATTTCCAGCAGAGAATCCTTCTTGCTGCATTCCATTCTCAGAACTTTCTTCAGCAAGATCTTCTTCTGATTCATTTTCTTCATTGCTGGTCCTATTATGAGACCCCGAATTTTATGAAATAAAAGTATTCAATTTTTCTATTTTGGTAAATAGTTAAATTCATAAAAGTTTAAAGTTAAGGGTAATATGTGAAAAAAAAAATTCAAAGTACACAAGTTGATATAAAATATTCGTTGTGTCGGGGAATATCCGTACCACGGTACAATCATTGGTGGACCCCACAACAGAATTATTGTCGGATTGAGAAAACGACAAAAATATTTTTATGAAAATAACGGCGGAAGTTTTACCGTTAATTGTTGAAACACCCGTGTTAAAAAATACAATGAATACGCGTGAGTTGCACAAAGAGCACACGGTATTGATTATTGATGCTTATTTGATAAGTCACTCAGCTTTTGTTTTATTGGTATTATTAATGTAATAAAATAGAAAAGCTTTTATAAAAAATGTAATACTTTTATAAAGTTATTCGTTTTATTAGGCTAATAGTAAAATCTTTTTATATAAAACAAAATACTTTTATAAAGTTATCTCTGCTTTATTAGACAATAATTAGAATATATTATATTTTATTATGCATAGTGTTTGTATAGTGCCTGCATAGTATTTGCATAGTAAAATCTTTTATAAAGTTATTCGTTTTATTATATTATAAATAGAATATATTATATTTTATTTAAAAGATTTTGCTTTAAATATGGACCGTCGGATTAAAGTAAATCAATCTGAACCGTTTATGAGTTAGTTACTATTCAGTTCATTTTTCTATAAATAGAAGCTTATTCCTTCATTATTTCTTACGAATTCACTGAAACTCTAGAGAGAGAAACTATAGAGAGAGTTCTTCTTCTATAATCTTGAGCGTATTTCTTTATAGTTTAAGAAAGCTTTGAGCGTAGTGCAAGTTTTCTTCAAGTATATTCCCGCCCTACCAGTAGGAATACTTTTCTTTTTAAGGTAGGGGATATTATTTGTTGTAATCGTAGGGGATATAATTTTCGTACTCATAAAGGATATTATTTTTATTATTATAGTAAGGAGTATTATTTCGTTCGTATTCATGAAGAGAACTTCTATTATTCTATTCTTCATTATTCTTTTGGAATAACCTGTATACGCGGACTACCGTATACATGGTGAAATTCTTTTATTATTCCATTCTTTATTATTATCTTTGGAATAACTTTGTCTATCATGCAAGCAATCGCATACATGATGAAATTCTTCTATTATTCCATTCTTTATTATTATGTTGGAATAACCTGTCTATGCAAAGTACTGCATACATGGTGAAATTCTTCTATTATTCCATTCTTTATTATTTTGTTGGACTATCCTGTCTGTGCGTTTTACGCCGGACCTGGTTCCGTTATTTATTATTCTGTTAGAATATCCTGTTGGTACGTATCACGCCTGACCTGGTTCCGTTATTTAGTATTCTGTTGGAATACCCTGTCTGTGTGATCTATCGCATGCCTGGTGAATTCTTTTATTATTCCATTCTTTATTATTCTATCGAAATATCCTGTTTGTGCGTTTACGCATGACCTGGTTCCATTCTTTAGTATTCTGTTGAAATAACATGTCTATGTGGATTACCGCATGCATTGTAAATGATCCTTCGTATTCATACGAATAGTATTTTCATTAAAAAGGGGTTTCTGTCAGGGGCAGTTTCATAATTTTTCTAACCCTCAAAAATTCTGGAAAAATTTGAAATGATAATTTGATGAGTTTTCTAGATTGTGTCAAAAAAAAGGCGATTTTTGGATGTATAGATTAAGAGTTATGGATTTTATGGGAAAAGACTATTTTAAAAGTAAACCCATATAACTCCTTGTGGTTAACTCCAAAATTGGTGACATTTTTATTAGGTGTACATGTATATAACAGAGTATACCTCAGAATTTCAGAATTTTTTGGACAAAAGTACAATTTATGATAAATGTCTAAATATTCAAAGAGTGTTAGCCATATGAAAAATAGTAAATGAATTTTAAAAATTCTGAGAAAAATATATGTTCAAGATGAGACTATATTCTGCTAAATTCCAGAAAAGAAATATTTTTGGGATTAATTTGGTATTTTTCATGAAAATGAACTAGTTATAAGTAAATGAATTAAATATGTTATGTGAAGTAATAAAATTGGTAAATAGGATTTTATGGCTTGGAAATCCTATATAAGGTATATGCAGATTTTTGATGAGTAATTTGATTATTGGTGATGAAATCTTATGAGTATGACATTTTTGAATGATTAAATGCATTATTTGGAAAAGTATAAACAATTAAATGTAATTGTTTATAAGTTTAAGAAGTGATTAAAATATTGTTATAGTATTAACAATATTAGATTATGATTTTATTAAGTGATTGATAATGTCTTGATAAATTTAAAGTCTTTAATATTTATCATTGATTTAGTTTGATTAATGCTTATAATATTGACATCATCCTCATATTTATATTATGTTGAAAGTCATATGTGGCATGTAGTGCATAGATGGACTTGGTATGATTATGACCAGGGATTATTCGGTATAATCATGACCGTAATGTTGCAAATGATGTGGAAAAAGATCTCATTGGCCCGTAATGCATTGATGGACAATTTTTGGTATGATTATGGCTATGGATTCTCTTCGGCCAAGGGTGCAAAGATGAATTGTTTTATAGCATGATCAGGACCGTTGATAAAAACACAATTATCTTTGGCCCGTAGTGTATGGATAATTTGTGGTTGTGATACTAATGAAAAAGTCCTTATTGGCCCGTAGTGCATTGATGGACAGTTTTTGGTATGATTATGGCTATGGATTCTCTTCGGCCAAGGGTGAAAAGATGAATTGTTTTATGGCATGATCAGGACCGTTGATGAAAACACGATTATCTTTGTCCCTTATACATCATTTCTTTTTAAGGACTTTACAAAGCTGTTTTGCTTATGTAGGATCAACCTAACATACTTGATCAATTCATTCTAAGTCCTTGTACACATGTTTCTATTATCTATCAAAGGACTTTACAGCTTTTCTTAGTGCAAGCATACTTGCATATTATTCAGTCATATATATATATATATATATATATATATATATATATATCATAATCCAATCATATGTAAATAGGAATATCATTCACATGCTTATTCCTGACAGTATTCTACACGACAGTTGTATTATTAAGTTGTATTTGAATTTTGTACCTTGTATTTGGCGACTCAAGATGGGTGATGTATACCTATTTAATTTGGGGGCGTCACAGTTGGTATCAAAGCTTAGGGATATGATCCCTGGCTGAGATGTGAGACAAGAACTAGGAGGGGAGAGACGGGGAATTCCTTCGCTAGTATGACCTACCTAAGTTTATTTGGTATTTAATTGGTCAGTTAGAGTATAGGGATAATATGTGATATGATAACTAACCCTTGTTTTGTGGCACTATCTGAAAATGACATCCGAGAATGTTGAGAATAGCAATGGAGCACAGGAGACTGTTGAGTCTGCACATATCAATAATCAGGATAATGTGCATCAGGAAGGCGACAATCCTCATGCAAACAACAACACTGACCAAATGATGAATGATGGAATGTTCAGAGGCTTTATGCAATTCATGCAACATCATGCGAGAGCGACTCCTGTCCAAAATGTAGGTGGAAACACTGGAAACTCTCGGATGGTCACCGCTAAACAGTTCAAGGAGTTGGGACCACCGGAGTTTATTGGAGAGCCAAAACCACTTAAGGCGGAGACGTGGATAAAGCATATCACCAAGATATTTGATGTCTTGGGATGCTCCGAGGAGCAAAATGTTCCCTTTGCCACCTTTATGTTCTGAGGAGAGGCAGATTACTGGTGGGAATTGGTAAAGCGTACTCAACTTGCCGCACTAAAGATGTCTTGGGAGAAGTTCCAAGAACTATTCAACGACAAGTACTTTCCCGAAAGTATTCGTCACATGAAAGAGGTAGAGTTCATTAAGTTGGATTAGAACAATATGACCGTGTCGCAGTACGAATCTAAGTTTACCGAGTTGTCCCGGTTTGCGTCTCACTTGGTTGATAATGAGGAAAGAATGACGTGGATGTTTCTAAGAGGTTTGAAACCCGAGATACGTCAATATCTAATTTCTCATAAACTGTGTTTGTATTCAGATGTTGTAAATAGGGCTCAGTTATTGGAGTGCGATAACGAGTCAACTCAACCAAGAGAAAGCAGCCGGAAAAATGATAATACCAGTGGTAGCAGTCATCGAAGAGGTGACAACAAACGTGGAGGAAATTAACATGCCAGAAATGGTAACCACTTCGGTGGTAATCATGGCCAAGACAATAAGAATGAAAAATTCAAGAAGAGGAGATTCAACAATGATGGAAAGACGTCAGCATCAGCACCCGTGGTTAAGGAAGGAGAACGACCACCTATCATATGCTTCAAATGCGGAGGGGAGGGACATATTAGTCCAAACTGCGCGATGCCATCCAAAGTGTGTTATAATTGTGGAAGAGAAGGTCACCTAACCTGATTTTGTCATACACTGAAGACAAGTCCAGTTGGAACGGTGACACAAAATACCGTCCCAGATAAGTCAAAACCAGTAGTTCAAGGGAGAGCTTTTGTTGTAACCTCCCAAAAAGCAAGGAACCCGAACGAGGTCATCACGAGTAAGCTTATCATAAACTCTAGCGAAGTCTATACCTTATTTGATACCGGTTCTACCCATTCTTTTATTTCTCCTACTTGCGCTCAAAGATTAAATTTGACTCCAAAGAAATTAGACTTTGACTTGTCTGTGGAAACTCCGTTGGGAGAAACCTTCATTACATCCACTGTTTATAAGTCTTGTTTGGTTCAAATCGGTACCCTCACATTACATATCGATCTTATTTCATTGAAAATACTTGCATTTGATGTGATTCTAGGAATTGATTGGTTAACTACTCATCATGCAAAAATTGATTGTTTTCATAAGGTTGTTAGCTTTCATATTCCTAACCAACCTATTATGTGAATTCAAGCAACCAAACCATTAAAATCGATCACTGTCATCTCAAGCCATAAAGCTATTCGTTTATTGAAAAACGGATGTCAAGCTTTCTTAGTTCATGTCACAGATTTAAACAAAAATACGTCAGATTTGAATGATATTTCTATGGTTAATAAATTTCCTGATGTATTCCCCGAAGAACTTCCTAACCTACCCCCAGAGCGTGAAATTGAATTTTGTATCGACCTTGAACCCGGTACAAAACTCATTTCCAAAGCCCCATATCTTATGGCTCCTATTGAACTTCAGGAGTTAAAGACCCAATTGCAGGAATTGTTAGACATTGGTTTCATTCATCCTTGTACGTCTCCTTGGGGTACTACTGTTCTATTCGTGAAGAAGAAAGATGGGAGTATGCGACTTTGTATTGATTACCGAGAATTGGACCATGTCACCATGAAGAATAGGTATCCGTTACTTCGCATTAATGACCTGTTTGACCAATTATAAGGAGCACAATTCTTTTCAAAGATCGATCTTTGTTCTGGATATCATCAACTGAAGGTTAAAAATGAGGATATTCCAAAGACTATCTTCAGAACTCGGTACGGGCATTATGAATTCTTAGTTATGTCTTTTGGATTGACTAATGCTCCTGCTGCCTTCATGGATATAATGAACCGAGTATTCAAGGAATATTTGGATCACTTTGTGGTCGTCTTTATGGATGACATCCTCATATATTCCAAAAGCCGTGAAGATCATAAACAACACTTGAGGTTGATACTCCAAAAGCTTCGTGAAAACAAGATTTATGCCAAGTTGAAGAAATGCGAGTTCTGGCTTGAGGAAGTAGCATTCCTTGGGCACATAGTATCAAGTCATGGAATATCTGTTGACCCGGCAAAGATTGATGCTATTCAAAGCTGGGAGAAACCTAAATCAGTGACCGAAGTTCGTAGCTTTCTCGGATTAGCTGGTTATTATCGGAGATTCGTGGAAGGGTTTTCTCGAATCACTACTCCATTAACTCAGCTGACTCAGAAAGATATAAATTTTGGTTGGAGTGTGGAATGTGAGAAGAGTTTTCAAGAACTCAAGATGAGACTCATTTCAGCACCTGTTCTGACAATACCATCTGGCTCGGAGGGATTTGTCATCTACAAAGATGCATCGGCAAAGGGTTAGGATGTGTTCTCATGCAACATGGAAAAGTGATATCCTATGCCTCTCGGCAACTCAAAGAATATGAGAGGAATTATCCTACTCATGATCTAGAGTTGGCAGCTGTTGTCTTCGCACTTAAAATTTGGAGGCATTACTTGTATGGGGAGAAAGTGGAGATCTTTACGGATCATAAAAGCCTCAAATATTTCTTCACCCAAAAGGAACTCAACATGCAAAGAACGACGCTGGCTTGAATCATTGAAAGATTATGATCATACCATCCAATACCATCCTGGAAAAGCGAACATGGTAGCTGACGCATTGAGTAGAAGATCATATGTGGGTACGAGTGCGATATTGTCAACGCAAAGGCCCATTTTGTGTGACTTGCAAAGGATGGAGATAGAGTTAAAGACTCCAAGGACCCATGTGATGATGGCGAATATACGAGTAGAACCTACTTTAATTGATAAAGTTAAACCTGCTCAAGTTACAGACTTGGAACTGATGCGTATGAGGAAGAAAGTGCAAGAAGGTACTATGCCGGAAGCAAGAATTGATGAAGAAGGAATACTTCGAGTCAACTCTAGACTTTGTGTTCCTAACGACCCTGATTTAAAGTATAAAATCATGATGGAGGCACAACACACCGTTTGTAATCCATCTTGGGAGTACCAAAATGTATCATGATCTTCGACATACATTTTGGTGGGGCAATATGAAGAGAGAGATAGCGCTGTTTATCTCAAGGTGTCTGACGTGTTAACGAGTCAAGGCGGAGCATCAAGTACCAAAAGGTCCATTGCAACCACTTGAAATTCCAGAATGAAAGTGGGAGAACATTACCATGGATTTTGTTACTGGTCTTCCCAAGGTTTCTCAAGGTATAGATGCAATTTGGGTCATTGTTGATAGATTGACCAAGTCTACTCAATTCTTACCTATACGAGAAACTTATAAACTTGAACGTCTTGCTCGTATGTACATAAACGAGGTTGTAAGATTGCATGGTATGCCAGTATCCATAGTTTCTGATCGAGACCCAAGATTCAGCTCACGATTTTGGGTTAGTTTACAAAAAGCTATGGGCACGGATTTACGATTTAGTTCGGTATATCATCCTTAGACGGACGGACAATCAGAGAGGACTATTCAAACTCTTGAAGATTTATTAAGACTCTGTGTCCTTGACTTCAAGGGAAGTTGGGACAAGTTCTTACCATTGGTGGAGTTTTCCTACAACAACAGCTATCAAACAAGTATTGGCATGGCTCCATTCAAAGCGCTGTATGGAAGAAAGTGTCGTTCTCCAAAGATCTTTGGGATGAGGTGGGTGAAGCAACATTGTTGGGACCGGAGTTGGTACGTATGACTATGGAAAAGATTCAAATGATCCGACAACGATAAAAACCTCACAAGATCGACAAAAGAGTTATCTTGATCTTCATCGAAAGGGACGAGAATTCGATATTGGAGATCATGTGTTGTTACGTGTTGCTCCATGGAAAGGAGTTACTGAGATTTAGAAAGAGAGGAAAGCTCAATCCTCGATTCATTGGCCCATTTTAATCCTCGATCGAGTAGGAATCGTGGCCCTATAGACTCGCTTTTTGCCGCCAAGTATGTCTCATGTTTATAACGCTTTTTCACATATCTATGTTATGTAAATATGTGAAAGACCCGCACCACATTATTGAGTTAGAACCGGACGAAATAGCGGAAGATTTAACGTATGAAGAGGTTCCTGTTAAAATCTTGGATAAGAAGGAACATGTTCTACGCTCCAAGGTTATACCTCAAGTCAAAGTTTTGTGGAGGAACCACGATGTTGAGGAAATGACCTGGGAGTTAGAATCTAAGATGAAATCAAGGTATCCTTACCTGTGACACCCCCAAATCCGGTATTTCATTTCCTCAAGATTTGGTGTTCACTTAATCAAAACATTCATTACTAACTACCCAATCATAATAAAATTTAATAATGAAAACCTGCCCATACAGGATTAAACTTAGATAAAAATATCCCAGGTTATCTAACCTTTAATAACAAACATTCAAATGCGAAAAATTAAATAAACTTCATTACAATCTTTAAATCAAAGTCTGATAATAAAACTATCAAAACTATTACAAGTCTTCATCACTTGTACATTTTTCCCTTCCCTTTGCTAGTGGTCGGTTCATTGACCTTCTCAACCTTAGCTGCAATAAGTATTTAATATGCAAGAGTGAGAAAACAAGGCTCACTTGAAATAAGGATAAATACTTTACAACATTTCAACCTTTGACAGAAATAGGTTCAATAGAACTGAATGATAATTTCTATTAACATTTTTAAACATACTACTGAGGGTCTAATGACCACGAATCATGTCCACAGCTTATAAGTAATCTTTCAACTTTAACTTTAACAAATGTAAGACTATAAGGACTCCACGCATTTGGGGATCAACCCTTCGTAAATGTATTGTGCACAACCATTTCAACGCTAAGCGTAAACCTCTAATAAAAGAGTTATTCATCTCAAGATTTAAAATACAAGTCCGCACTAAAGTAAGTTTGGTTTGGATACATTACAGGTAATTTAGAATTCAAATCAGAATCAACTAAGGATTAGTTGATTACAAAAGAAATAACTCAGATGCTATGGAATAATCATAATTGAATTGATATTTGTAATTCAACATCATGCTTTAGGAATAATCTAATAGCATAAGCAATTGAATAATCATATCATAATTTCCTTTGAACAATATTAATTCAATGTTATTGAGAGTTGGATACCAAGCATGCATAATGAATAGTAATTTAAACGATAGAGTTGTTCAATACTAGAATATTAAAATAGAACAACTCGCATGCTAAATCACAAGTTACATATTAAAGAAACTTGCTCAATAATAAAATATAAGATTTGGAATACTTGTATCCTCATGAACCAATAGATACAAGAGCTTTATCAATAATAAACAATCTAACTCTACGAAAGTGTAGAGTTAGCAACTTGTGTAATTGAAATTGAATTCAAAACAATAATGTACTCAACAAAATCAAACTCGCATAATGAAGTTTTAGAGTTAGAGAACTTGCCTTTAGCACAAGCTAAACTTTACAACTTGAATCAATACCCTATACATATGTCATCATGACATAATTAGTCATTACCAACATTTTATATTTATATAAACAAATATATACATCATGTAGGTCAAATCACCCATTCACATAATCAAACTATGTTAATACTAGTTAACACTGTATAACATGTTCATTCATAGTTTAATACTACTGAAATCATCATTTAACATTCCTATGATTAACACATAACATTTAGACTAAAAGATAATTTGCACCCCAAACTTTACACCGTTGTTGACTTTTGCACCCCAAACCGAAAAAGGTGTCTAAGTACACCCCAAACTTCATTATACGTAACAAAACGCACACTTTTTTTACTTAACCCAATTAAAGTGACCTAAATTTAAAGGTCGTAACATAAGTTTGGGGTGCAAATTGTCTTTTAGTTTTAAAAATTGGCAAAAATAATTAATTTTAAATAAAATAAAATAATTTTAAAATAATTAATTTTAAAAATAAAAATAAAATAATTAATTTTAAAATAAAATAATTAAAATAATAAAATAGATTTTTTTTTTGTAAAAAATCTATTTTACAAAAAAAATTAAAAAAAAATTGCTTTTTACATAAATTGTAAAATAAATTTGTGTTTAAAAATTGTAAAATACAATTTTTATTTAAAAAAATTTGTTTTAAAAATTGTAAAATAAAATTGTGTTTTACAAAATTGTAAAATACAATTTTTTTTTACAAAATTGTGTTTAAAAATGTAATTTTTTTAAAACTTGTAAAAGCAAAAAAATTTTTCAATTTTTTTGTAAAAATAGAATTTAAAACATAATTTTTTAAAAAATTTGTCTAAAATGTAATTTAAATACTCTTTTTGTTTTTAAAAAGCGATTTTGTTTTAAGTTTTAAAAATTCCTTTTTAAACACAATTTTGTAAAACAAAATTTTGTATTACAATTCTTGAAAAAACATATTTTTTTAAAATATATTTTTTAAAAAATTGTATTTTATAATTTTGTAAACACAATTTTACAATTTTGTAAAACACAATTTTATTTTACAATTTTTGTAAAAACATAATTAATTTTAAAATTTTTTTGTAAAAACTTTATTTTTACAAAAATAAATTTTCGCTTTATAATTCTTTTTTTTAAAAATAGACTAAAAGACAATTTAAATTGCTTTTTAGACAAATTATTTTTAAAAAATTACATTTTTTAAATTCTATTTTTACAAAAAAAAATGTTTAAAAAATTCTATTTTTACAAAAAATTGAAAAAAATCGCTTTTACAAGTTTTTAAAAATTCGCTTTTAAACACAATTTGTAAAAAAAAATTGTATTTTACAATTTTGTAAAACACAATTTTATTTTACAATTTTTGTAAAAAGCAGATTTTTAATAAAAATTGTATTTTACAATTTTGTAAACACAAATTTATTTTACAATTTATGTAAAATCTAAATTTTTTATTTTTTTTGTAAAAATAGAATTTTTACAAAAAAAATCTGCTTTTATTATTTTAATTATTTTATTTTAAAATTAATTATTTTATTTAAATTAATTATTTTAAAATTATTTTATTTTATTTAAAATTAATTATTTTTGCCAATTTTTAAAACTAAAAGACAATTTGCACCCCAAACTTGTGTTACTAACCTTAATTTTGGCCACTTTTGACCTAAGGTTAAGTAAGAAAGTGTTTTTTACGTGATATCAAGTTTGGGGTGTACTTAGACACATTTTTTGGTTTGGGGTGCAAAAGTCAACAACGGTGTAAAGTTTGGGGTGCAAATTGTCCTTTAGTCTAAAATTTATTTTCAAAATTTGTGTAATAAACTAAAACTGCTGCACCATTCAATTTAGCTTCGTCTTGCTGCTTGGCCACGATTTACATCGTGGTTGGCCACACATCGAAATGCCATGACGCAAGTTACAAGCCAAAGATTGACGTCATATGCATGGCAATGTACAATGAAACTTGCAGAATTGGCTGTGTACAATGCTGCAGTAGAACTCGTAATTCCTACGACCAAACTCTAAGAACAAAGATGAATGTAAAGCCAAATTGGCCTACAAGCTCCAATCTAATAGACTAATTAACATGTAATACGCATATAGACTTCATATAAACATATTGTAAAGACTTCTAACATGATTCAACCCATAAAATAACATAAACATCAAATTTACAACACCCAATTTTAATGTTTTTGGCAAAAACTCTATTTTTGACATTTTTAATGAAAATCAACACTATGATTTTGTTTTTCAAACAAAACAGTAATTTCAAAATACCATGGTTATGATTATATATACTCTATTAAATTCAATAGTCAATTTATCAGTTTAACAACTAATTAAACCTTAATTTCTACTTTAAACTAAGCCATATTCATATATATATTCATGTAAACATTGTAATATGGTTTTCTTCACAAATTGAATACATACATGACTTAATTTCTCTATAATCATATATAAACTCATGAACAACCTTTTACAAACAATTATCATACAAAGTTATATATATCAACAATTCATATTGTTAAAATTATTTTACAGAGACCTTTTGGAAGAAGAAGAAAACTAAACTTTTAAACAAAAAGATTAAGCTCCTACCTTTGATTAAGAAGATGATACCCTTCCATTTTGATCAAGAACCTTCTTTTCCCAATTCCTTTATCAAAACTTGTTAGGATTTCTCTCAATTCTCTCTAGAGTTTTCTTCTTCCCTCCCTTTTCTTCTTCTGATATTTTCTTTCTCTAGTCTAACATACGTACTAGAATTATAACATATAAGATATAATATATATTAAATATATAATATAAATATAGATATAATGATATCAGTTATATAAGTTTTGAAAATTAAAAGTCATAAGGCTTATTTGGCTAAGCTAATAAAATAACTCTTTAATCCTTACACCTTGTTTGGTAAACTTAATTAAAACAAATGGATTAATCCTTATACCTTGTTTGATAAAACACTATTAGATTAAACACTTAATATGCATTAAGACTTGTTTGGCCAAAACTAAATTAAGCTCCTTTAATTTATTTTAATAACTCATTTATAGCAAGGTTATTTGTCACACTTCTAATAAATTAAATAATCAATTTAATCAATTCAAATACTAATCTATTAAATTACTTTAATACATAAATCATTATCACAAAACTATAATTTCTTTATAATTATAATTTTATTTAATCCAACTAACACCTTATTTTAATTACAAAATCTAATTAAAATATTATAATTCATTTAATCATTATTAGCTCTCTAACTTAATTATTAAATTAAATTAGTATATAATCTCATAAAAATTAATTTTCTTAGCTCCTTAATTATTTATTCAACAATAATTAACTAAACCACATCAACTCAAATTGAACAATTATTTATTCAATAATAACATGTCCCTTAAATACTTATATAAATTAATAAATATTTAATATTATAATTTAAAATTCTAGAATGTTACATTACCTCTTCGACATACCAGTGTATCGCACCTAATTTCGAGGGCTTAAATTTCATAAGAAGGGAGGGTTGTAAGACCCCAACTTTTATGAATAAAGATGAATTATCTATAAATATCATTTTGAATATTATGGAATGAATTTGATATAATGTTATAGCCATGGGTAATATTTATAAATTTTGCAAAAGTACGCACGTTGTTATATAATATTCGATTGGTCAGGGAATATTCGTTTTAACAGGAAATATTTGTACAACGACACAATCATTGGTGGACCCCACAACGGAATTATTGTAGGATTGAGAAAATGACAAAAACACTTTATGAAAATAACGGCGAAAGTTTTACTGTTAATCGCTGAAACACCCGTGTTAAAAAATACAATGAATACGCGTGGTTACATAAGAGCACACTACAGTATTGATTATTGATGCTTACGTGAGAAGTCACTCAGTTTTGTTCAATTAATGTTACAATAATTGCTGCATATTATCTTACGTTATTTGATTCAATTATTGTCAATATTTTATAATCAATAATTGAGATGACAAAGTTATTAATATTATTATTTGCAATATTAACGATGTCTACAAGTTCTGTCAAGGAGAGGTTTGGTCACCTAATTACGCGCCAATGGGGAGAAATCCTTATTGGAAAGCCCCATCTTTCCTGGGAACGACACAATTCGATTAATATTGTGAATTATAATAATGATGATAAATTTTGTTTTATTAGTATTATTAATGTAATAAAATAGAAAAACTTTTTATATAAAATGAATACTTTTATAAAGTTATCTGCTTTTATTATACTATAAATAGAATATATTATATTTTATTATGCATAGTGTTTTGCATAGTAAAATCTTTTTATATAAAATGTAAATACTTTTATAAAGTTATTTATTTTATTAGACTATAAATAGAATATATTATATTTTATTATGTATAGTGTTGCGTAGTGCCTTCATAGTGTTTGCAGATAGTAAAAACTTTTTATATAAAACATAATACTTTTTATAAAGTTTTGTTTTATTTGATTATAAATAGAATATATTATATTTTTATTGCATAGTGCGCAAAAGATAGTATCCTTTCCATTTTTCTATAAATAGGATGCTTAGTTAGAATTGAAAATCACACCAGAAGTTCAGAGAATTCTCCTTCTATAATCTTGAGCATATTTCTTTAGAGTTTAAGAAAACTTTGAGCATAGAAATTAGTGCAAGTTTTTTTCAAGAATATCATCGCCTACCAAATTTTAATACTCTTCTTTTTACGATAAGGGATATTATTTGTTGTACTTGTAAGGGGTATTATTTCTTTCGTCTTCATGAAGAGAACTTCATTATTCCATTCTTTATCATTATGTTGGAATAACTTTCGTCATGCTAAGTCATCGCATACATGGTAAAATTCTTCTGTTATTCCATTCTTTATTATTATGTTGGAACATCGTGTCTGTGTGGTTTACGCATGACCTGGTTCCGTTCATTATTATTCTGTAGGAACATCCTGTTTGTGCGGATTATGCATGACCTGGTTCCATTCTTTATTATTCTCGCTGAATAACTCATCTGCATGCGGCCTATCGCATGCATGGTGATTTCTTCTATTATTCTATTTTTTATTATTCTGTTGGAATAACCTGTCTATGTGGATTATCACATGAATGGTGAATGATCCTTTGTATTCATTTCTTACTAAATTATGGAAATGATCTGTCTAAGTGGATTACCACATGCGGACGAAAAACTATTTGCAGTTTCATATATTCTCTTATACTCAGTTGGTTAAAACTTTGACTTCTATACTCCATGAAATTAGTGGAATATCCTTGATATTTGCGCTTCATCCAGTATCTTTTCATGGACATATTCTTCTGAGCATTCTTGAATTTTACTCCACAAAGAAGTATCATATTGACAATTTGGACGTTATTGAGTTCAGGATAAATTAACTTATAAATCTTTAAAATTTATTCTTGAACTTGTTTTATTGAATTATCATCATCCTCATGTTTATAATATGTTGAAAGTCATATGTGGCTTGTAGTGCATAGATGGACTTGGTATGATTATGACCAGGGATTATTCGGTATAATCATGACCGTATTGTTACAAATGATGTGGTAAAAAAATCCTCATTGGCCGTAGTGCATTGATGGACAGTTGTTGGCATGATCATGACCATTGATGAATACACGAATATCCTTGGGCCGTAGTGCATGGATAATTTGTGGTCGTGATACTAATGAATATCCTTGGCCGTAGTGCAGGGATGATGTGGATTATTTTTTATGCTGAGTCTCAGCGATAAAAGAAATGAAAAACCTTTTAAATCATAGAAGATAGTAGATTTTATTCTCTACTGACTCTTCTAATGGATTGCTTGCTCCAATTGCAATTAAACTTGATGTTTGTTATATTTTATCAGTTTAACACTGTTGAAGGCTAACGATAAATTATTCTGCATTATCTTAGTCATAATATTTCTTACTGGGCTAGTTGAGCTCACCCTTTCTTTCTCTGTTCTCTTCAGGAAATGAGAACGTAGCTGGGACTAGTCGAGGAACCAGAGTGATTTTGGCCCGTATGATAGCATTAATAGTCCTCACTATTCTGTTAAATAGTGTGACAATAAATGTAATGAGGACTCCATTGAGTGTGGATATTGTCTAGATGACAATATTCTTATTAAAACTCTCAGTTATGTCTTGTCGTATTCTTCACGATAGTTGTATTATTAAGTTTTATTTGAATTTTGTACCATGTATTTGGCGACTCAAGATGGGTGATGTATACCTATTTTGGGGGCGTCACACAAAGCCTTTTAAAATGTAAATTCGTTCAATATACAAGAGAAACAATAAAAGTATTATATAAACATAAGTTTACATATGCGGAGCATATTTGTGTAATGAAATATAAAGAGTTATATATTAGAATGGAATGTGTTAATATTTAATGTAAAATTTGAAAACAAAAGGGTTTTCGAAATGACGATTATGAGAACGAAATCAAGAATTTATTAAAGGACATATGTATAAAACTAATATACATATGAAATGAGATTTCAATTTATTCGCGAGAGAACATTAAGCTATGGATACGCTGTGTGAATTAATGATACGAGACATCTGTGTACGTAATTATATAATGAGTTAGTATATGGACTAACACAATGATATAAAATGAGAAGTTAAGTTATTAATAAAGTAAAGCATTCGCATACGTGGCGATAACATGGTTTAGCAAATAAACTATCAAAAAGACATGTAAATTACGAAAGTTACAGAAATGATGAGATACACTATGTTTACGCTATAAAAGCTATGTATAAACCATACAGTCCCAAGCTTACAAATAGAGGCAAGAAATATTTCTATAAATAGATATAAATGGTTTATGCTTTGAAATGTAAAGTATTTATATACTAAAACCATGAGGGAACCTTTTAGGGCATAAAAAAGAGAGGTTATAATGAAAGAAAGTTTCTAAAGAAACGTGAAATAGTTTTAAGACAAAAACAAAAGATTATAGTTAATGTAAATAAATTAGTTTACATTGAGTATGTGAATTTAGTATGTGAAACTAATGTGTGTATGAATATATACTCAATTTGTGTAGGATCATCACCGAGAAGATAAGTTATAACATTAAACAGCACTCAAGGCAAGTTTCTCAGTTTATTTATGTGGACTTATAATAGCTATAGACAATTGTTAGCATGATTTATGTTTATAAGTATGTAATACATATGAACTGCATTATTTGCTTTGTGAATGATGAATGTCAAATTATGACTAATTATTGAATTGAGTCGGGGAACTCAATATATATGTGCAATGAATGACATGTACAGGACATGTGTAGTATGTTATGGTATGTATGTTGTTACCAGCAGGATATAAATGTGATAATTCATTTGTCATATGCTTGAATACCAAGAATATAAATGCATGAACTGAATGTGAAACATATGTGTTATGTGATGCATGATAGACTTTTAGACTTGATGGGTCGTCGTGCTCAATCTTGCTTAATTTGCAGGTTAAAGCTATGATGCGATCTATCGTGATTAGGAGCGCATGAAAAGAAGACTAGTGATTTAATTGAGATTGTGTTGAATCATTTGATGATATTTACATGTGTAAACCACAAAGAAGTAAATCTTTGAATAATTCAATAGATGAAGATCATTTGTTCTGAATTAGGAAAATATTTGAAATAATAAATTGTACATATATTCATATCTATTCAGATTAAATAAATCATGTAATAAATATGATTCTAGTATAAAGAAGAATTGTAAAGGTTGCGATTCAGGGAATGAATGGAAAGAAAGGAAAAAAAATTATTCCATATTTTTAGCCATTTTAACATTAAATAATGTTTTAAAGCAAGAACAAGATAATATTAACGCACAAGATCAGGAAGGAAAATAGTCCCGATTTTGGGGTCGTTACAAGATCGGTCAAGAATTGTGTTAAATGAATTATGTTGCATATTATAGAATTTCTATTAATTAGGAAAACCCTAATTAATATATGAAAACCCTAAATAAAAATTAGAAACCCTAATTTGCTAATTAGGAACCCTAATTGCTAAAATTAGAAACCCTAATTAATATTTTAGTAAATTGAATTATTAATTTGGGAACCCTAATGATAATTAAGGAACCCTAATTATTTAAACCCTAATTTTAAATTGAAAACCCTAATTTTAATTAGTGTGTTTTAATTAAAATTTTATTACACTTTAATTTTTAATTTTTCAATCCCTGGAAATTTATTGAGAAACTTTAAGGTTTAAAATCTAGTGATTAAACCCTAGATTCAAGTACCATGGACAAGAATACCATTAAATTAAAATACAAATGACCATTTTACCCTTTTTTGTCCCATTATTGAATTATTGAAGGCAAGATCTTGCCAAATCTTGACAAGCCACCCTAGTCTACCTAGGAGCTAATTAATTCCAGCATATCAGCTATGATTAACATCTAAATACACTGCATCAAGTTATAGATAAGGATTTAGAAATAGAAAGTGCATTATTTAATCATTTGTGCAACCAACACCCAACCAAACTCTCTCAAGCTCAAACCCACGAAATTACCTTGCTAGATTAGTCACAAAACAAGCCCCATGAATTCCTCTAACAGATCATAAGCCTTGAATCAGGAACTTATTCATAAAAAAAGTATGAACCCTAGAAGAAATCTGATTTTTAATCTTGTGTTAGATGTTAAAATTTTTGTGTTAAATATGTTATATGGAGTCTAACAAATTGATCTGGGTTGCTAGATGTTAGATCTATAACATCTAGAGGCTCAGATTTATCATTTTTCAAAATCTGGAAAATTGAGAAATATGGTCTAACAACAAAATGTCAGGTCCCATAGATCTCAGTCTGTAATGTGTTTTTGTTGTTTTAAGCCTTGATCTTGTAGTGTGCTATGAGATCTTGGATCTAGAACTTAAAACAGGTTTAGATCTAGCATAGATTGAAAGTTATTAATTGTCAAATGGCGTTGATCGACCATAACCAAGCTTTTCTGGGTAACCCAGAACTTACCCAGATGGCTCTGACAAGAAGTTCATGTCCACAGATCTTGCACATGTTTGTTGTTTTGATTCGGAAGTTGTAACACACTTGTTTTATGTTATATGGACTCTATATTTATGTTGTTAGATCACCTAAACGATAAGTAGGATCAGAGTAATGGACGGTCAAAGTAGACTGTTCGAGCACGAAATTGATTTCTGGAAAACCCAGAAATTTCTGACAACGTTTGGCAAACCCTAGATCTTGTTGTGTTTAATGTATTTGGTCATGTTAGTCTTTGATTTTGTAGACGGATATGTGGACTATATATACATGCTATTATAACCCCAAAATCATAATCAGAAGTGAAGTTAATCATGGTCAAAGTAGGGTTGACCATACTGCCAGATGAAGA
Organism: Panax ginseng; assembly: GCA_020205605.1. Taxonomy (NCBI): domain Eukaryota; kingdom Viridiplantae; phylum Streptophyta; class Magnoliopsida; order Apiales; family Araliaceae; genus Panax; species Panax ginseng. Next base: position 21,412,080 of record CM035146.1, on the reverse strand, counting down.
TATGGGCAACCCAGAAATCTTCAAAGGCAGTTTTCTTCCCAGTACTTTGACTGGAATGTATCTTCATTATGTAATGTTGTTATGATTATGTTTTGTAATAGATCTTTTAACTTACATGCTGGCTACAACATGAAATCGTTATATCATAAAAACATTACAAGACTAGATTGTAGTGGGGACTCAAAGTATGATCCTCGACCGTTTTCTTCATTTCGGGAAACCCGTAAATGAAGAACAGCTTCCGATACCATACTGGGAAGCCAAAATCTCATTTGTGTTATGTTGTTTGATATTGATTGTTACTGATACTTGTAGAATTACATTTATACTACAAGATCAAAGTCATATTACACCTAGAAGCTATATGATCTGTCAGATATGCTTGGTCAAACTTGATACCCTGCAAACCGGCTATGAAGATCTGGGTTTGCTGAAGAACACAATCAGCGACAGTTTTGTCACTAAAGCCATTTTTAGCGACACATAATTTCTGAAATTAATTATTTTATTGAAGAAATGGAAAAAAATTGTTTTTAATTATTAAAAATACATAATAAATTACTAAAAATTATTTTAAATTCTGAAAATTAGTTTTTAATTATTTTAAGTATATTTCATAAATATTTAATATTTTTGGAATATAAAAGGCATTTAATTTATTTAATTATAATATTAAATAAATTATTTAAAAATAATTTTAATACATGAAAAATCATTTTAAAATATATTATGGTATAAGAAAATATTTTAAGTTATTTTCTATAACTTTTAATATTTTGTGATGAATTTCATTAATAAATTAAATATTAATGATGATTATGTTATTTAATAAATGTATTAAATAAATTATGAAAAATAGAATTAATGATTTAAAATTTATATAAAATGATTTAAAGATTATAAAATATTTTAATTTATAAAATATAACTTTTGATATTTTGTCATGAAAACATTAATATTTTAATATTAAGGATATTAGATTTACTTAATAAGTATATTAGGTAAATTAATTTAAAATTGATTTTTAATATCGTAAAAAATCATTTTAAATGAAAATAAATTGTTTAAAGATATTTTAAGTTATAAAATATAACTTTTAATATTTAAAGGATAATTTCATTAATAAGTTAATATTAATGATATTAATTTAATATTATGGATATTTGATTTATTTAATAATTATATTAAATAAATAGTTTTAAAATAGTTTTATTGAATTAAAATCATTTAAAAAGGATATAAATGATTTAAAATGTTTTAAGTGATATTAAATGACTTTTAATATTTTGATGAATAATACATTAATATTTAAATATTAATTGTAATTATTTAAAAATGATTTTAAATATTTTAAAAATTATTTAAGGGTAATATTAATACTTTAAAAATATTTTGAGTTATTATAAATAACTTTAATATTTTGGCAATGGTTTCATTAATAATTTAATATTAATGATAATAGAATTAGGTAATTTTAAATCATTTAATGATTATTCTGATGTTTAAAAAAATCATGATAAATTATAATAATTATTTAAAAATTATTATAAGTCAATTAAAAATAATATGACTGATATTTTCAGTTATTGAGCTACATGATAGAGTTTTAGACTCGATAAATACCCGATAAAGCCGTCGGTACACCGAAATATTTTAAAAATTGATCTAGACTTATATAATTGGATTCGATAAATGTTTGTTTGTGAACCAATGACTATTAAAATATGTGACAATGTGATTAAAGTTATGTATCGATCGCAAATAAAGCAAGATTTATGTGTTATGATACATTATTCTAATCGAACGAATGATCTTATTAATGATAGGTTTCGATATAAAAGATTAATCTAAGTTGCATTATTGTAAGTAGCAACTCAGGCAAGTATCCTAACTTTGCATTTCCTTTATGCAATGGACATGAGTAAGAAAGTTTCAGAATCATATTATTATGCCAGATTATTAACTCTATTGTTATTGATTATATATCCAATCTTTGTATTCAAACAAGTTCTCATTATCCGATTATTGTATTATTGTATAATTTAGATATTTATTATGTTCGTTAATTCCTATACAGGGTTAGACAAATGTCCCCACTTGGATAACCATTGTATTTAATCACATGTTGATACATACTTATTGATTTCGAGTATGTATACTTTGACTTAAAAGCCGTCTAAGCTATTTGATTTGGCTAGACATAAACTTAAAAATATTGTTGAGCAAGATAGAACTTTATTGTATCCAACCAGATTGTTTTGGTTTGGATTCCCGACTAAGTATGAACATCCCGAACATGGGAAAATTTTTGTGCACCTAAGGTGGATAGAGTGAACGATAATATCATTATTGGATGTAGTATTGATCAATACAAGGCATAACGGGCTGATCACCCCCCCCCCCCCACATGCCCGTAAGTTGTGCCGGTTTACATATGAAGTTATGTTTAATCTTTTCGAAAATAAAAAACAATGTTCATAGTATGTTGACTGATCTCCAGTAATAGTCAGTACGTAGTTTCAAAAATTTTATATAGAAGTGGTATGTTGTTATTAATGGTTCAACTTACTTCACAACCGTTGATTCGTTGTAAAAGTGTCATTCAAAGAAAACATTTAATTCTTTCAGCTAATATATATTGTTGTTATTACTTGTTGGGCAATCAAATGCTCATTCTTACTTTAAATTTAAATGTTTTCAGCTAAGTATGATCAACCAGAAGGTTCAGGCAAGAACAAGGGAAAGGAAAGATGTTCGAATAAGTTTTATAATATTCTATGTAATAGTTAAAGTTTATTAAGACAATGATTTTTATTATCTATGATGTAATGAATGTTTAAAGGTCGCGTACCTGAGATTTAGACTTTGATATATGTAAATTAAGTTTGATATTTATATTATTATTATTATTATTAGTATTATTCCACTCATAGAAATGGTATCGTGAAGCACCGAGTTCGGGTTTCAAATATCTGAATTTGGGGGCGTCACAGTCACTATCCTTGTGCAACTAGTTGATGAAAAAGCTAACTTGTCTCCGTCGTATCTATTTCTAAGTCATAATAACCTTGGGAATGTGAGTCATGGCAGTATGGCTTTAGCCATTGACCTGTCACTACTTGTCATACCTCAGTGCTCTATAATTTTAACCATATGTGCATTTAGTATATAATCATAGTGTCAGTCTTCAAATCAAATCATTTAGTGACTGAACTAAACAATATTAGCTTTACGTCCTTCAATGGATTCTACGATACAACTTTATGCTTTTTGGCTTTTACTAAACGATCTCAGAGTCCTTGTGACACCCCCAAAATTCTTACACTTCCTATAGTAGATTTGGTGCTCACGTAAATATTCTATAAGATAATAATCTCTATTAATCAAAGATTCATAGTATTCATAACATATAGTAGTTATCGTCTGAACAATTACCAAGATGAATACTATCACTCAGACGTATAGATTTATAATCTTACAGATATTTCCTTCGTATCAATAAAACCTATCCATCTGACATTCATAGTACCAAGGACAAGATTGTTCTTGGAATCAAAGGGCGCAACCTCAGTGCTTACAGAACTCACTCAATCATTGAATACCCTCATTTAGATAAATAGTTCATATAAGTATTGTACTTAATTTCTAACTTTTCTTCAAAAAGGTGAAAACTAAACAATTTACATAACTAAGAAATTAATACATGGATCCAAATTTAAATTATTACACTTGAACTTCTAGAGATGTCAGTCGCAGCTGCAAAGGAAAATAATATTTGCAAGGGATGAGATTTAAAAGGCTCAACAAGTTTAAGCAAGGTATATTAAATACTAACACTATGACTAAAATAGATGAACATATACTTCAAAAAAAATTCCAGGTATATATACTGAGGTTTATCTGCTAAACTCCACACATTACGAGTTTCTATCAGTCATATAGACTTAGCAATCTGAGTTGATTCGTTCAACCAAACATCCTAGGAGTATGCATATCATACTTTTTAAATAACCCCCGGTCATTACTACAAATGTTTCATTATAAACCCCAATCGGTTTATATAACCGTTACTATAATAAGATCGAGATATATTTGTACCAAGCAACATTGGTTTATCACAATTTATGATTTGATATCAAATCAAATGCATTTTACGCAAATAACTGGTCATAGATGTTAGTTATCCTTAAACAATAAGCAATAACCCTTTTTAATATCAGTTATTATGGATAACATTTGAAACAAGTTCATATAGCATCAATATAACAATTACATTTAATACAAAAATTAAATGTGTATGGAAAACTTGTCTGCGCGGAGAACAGTTATCCTATGATATCCAAGCTGCCTACGTAACCTAAATATATTTATATCAGTCAATAAAAATAACCATAGCTAATATCTAGACGATCTATTAGTGTCTGGGTTGTTTTCGATGTCCATTTGGTGTTTTACAACTTGATTGGTTAATTATCTAATTATTTTGTCAATAAACTTTATTTACAAGTTTAAATATCATTTTGAATAATTTAAATATTATTTATAATAATCTCTAAAAGCTCAAAATAATTTCTTAATGATTAATATTTATTTTAACTAATTTATTATCAATTAAATTGATTTTAGAATCATTAATACTATTTTCAAATAACTAATAATCATTTAGAATGATTTTTAAATCATCAATATTATTTTCCAATAATTTACTATTATTGATAATGATTTTTAAATCACTAGTTTCATTTATAAATAATTTATTATTATTTAAAATGATTTATTATTATTTTAACTAATTTATTTAATAGAATTATGAAATAATTTTATTATCATTAATATTTAAATAAATTAAATATTAATGAAATTTTATCTCAAAATATTAAAAATTATTTATTATAACTTAAAATGTATTTTAGAAATTAATTAATAATTAATAATAATTATTTAGTATTTATTTCTATTTATTTTTATTATTTTTCAAATAAATTATCACTAAAGACCTTGCCTATGGTGTTATTCATCAATTAAAGAACATTTTGGTCAACGCCTAGGAGGTGAGTTTGACTGGATTTAATTCTTAACTGAAAATGTTTTTGGTCATGAAAGTGGTTCAAGGGTGTAGTACTGATATAGTACTATAGGTATACAACAAGTTGGTGGTCTAATTTCATCACATCAGAAAACTATAGGTGGTCAAAGTATCCATCAAAGCCTGATCTTGAGTTTCTGGGTTACCCAAAAACTCGGTCAATGTCAGTCACATTACTTCGATATCTAATATCATGGATTCTAGGTATTAAGTAAGTGTACAGTGTAACAAACATATAGTATATGTGATATACTACAACTTTATAACACTTGAAGTGTTATAGCAAAATCACATAATAAAGATGTAAATCGATCAAACCAACTGTCAGGCATAGTTCTAGAGTTTTATGGGTTTTCCAGAAAACTAGGTTTCAAGTTTGTTGACCCACTTTTGATCATCATATCTTTCACCCAATTGATGTAATGGTCAGTCGGTTGTCATTGACATGTAGTCAATATGTCAGTACACAAAAGGATTACACTTAGGGTGTAAGACCCCGAATTTTATGAAATAAAAGTATTCAATTTTTCTTATAATTACTTTTCAATAAAGGGTTAAATTGATAAAAGTTAAAGTTAAGGGTGATATATGAAAAAAATTTCAAAATAATCAAGTGGTTATAAAATATTCATTGTTGTCGGGAAATATTCGTTTGGTCGTGGAATATTCTTTCTGTCAGGGAATATTCGTACGACGTCGCAGTCTTTTGTGGGCCCCGTAACGGAAAGTGATTGGAGGAAGAAAAAAACAAGTATAAGTTGTTTATAAATAACGGCGTAGTTGTTACCATTAATACTGTTGGAATACCCAATGGTTAAAACACAGTAATACGCATTGTGGCATAGTAGCACACGGTATTGCATCAATTATTGATTCTTACGTAAGAAGGCACTACTCAATAATTGTTACAGTAATTACTGTTCAATATTTTATTTTTGATTCAATAATTGCTGCATTAATATTTTATATTACTGTTGTTTTAATAATTGTCACTACACAGTATTTTCCATTATCGAAGCAATAACTCATATTATCTGAATAATATTATTAGATAACATTATTGACAATGTCAAGAAAGTTCTGTCTAAGGAGAGGTTTGGTCACCTAAGTGCGCGCCAGTAAGGGAAAATTCTTATTGGAAAGCCCCCTCTTTCCTAGGAACTGCCCGGTTGTCAATATTGTGATTCTGTAATATTATTTGTGAATAATTAATTATTGATTTATATGATAAGGAAAATATTTATTTTATGTGGATATAGATGGAGAAAATTTTTAAAGTGACAATTGTTGAAAATTGATATTTTATCTTTTCTGATAAAATAATATTTTATTATATTATTATAATATAATAATGATAATATTTTTACAATGAATGTGGGATATATGAGTATATGAGGAAGAGTATTTTGTTGCATAAATGATTAACACATGTTTTGTGTGTCGGTGGACCCCATTTCTTGACTGAAATTTGATTATAGCATGTAAAATCGTCCGTATGTGGATTTCGGTCAATTTCTGTTTGGAATTTAGAAAAACTTTCTTCTGCAAAGTTGTAGAGAATTGAATTTCCTATAAACATTCGTGAGATTTGAATTTTTTGATAAAAGGACTATTTATTATGAATTATTGAAGTTCCGAAGTTCCGAAATAATTGATTTTTGAAAGTTTTAATTAATTTTAATAACAAAAACGGTTTTTTTTGTTTTTGTCATTATTAGTGGCTGAATTCAGATGGTTAGAGTGGGCGTAGGAATTTAATATATATTATATTAATATTTTATTAAATTTTCTGCTTTGGTGTTCTAAGCATTTTCCTATAAATAGAGTGCTTAGGTTAGAATTGAAAATCACACCAGAAACTGAAGTTTTCTCTCTATTTCTCTCTCTATATTATCGAGTGTATTCTTGTGAGTATTTTGATATCTTGAGTGTTGCTATACGGTGCAAGTTCGTTCAGCGTTATTCCAATCAGAAGTACTGCTCTTTTGAGGTAAGGGATAGTAAGGGATATTATTTTTAAAAAATGATATTATTTCTTCAATATCATTATGTTGAAATATTGGTTTGAACTTTTTATCAAATTTGGAACTTTTTTCATGTCGGGGTTACTATTCATGAGTTACTATTCACGAGTTACTATTCATGAGTTACTATTCACGACGAGTTACTATTCATGAGTTACTATTCATGAGTTACTATTCATGGGTACTATTCACTACAAAGTTGGTTTCTTTTTCTAACCAAATTATAGTTGATTTATGAATATTACTCTGGAGATTAAAATTATGTATTGATTATATTGATTTTATTATCATATATAACATTTTTATAACCCTGATGTTGGAATTCTCTTTCACTGGAGTGTAAAGATGGGTAGATTATTGGTATGATCATGACTAGGGTTCTCTTTGGCCATGAGTGAAAAGTTGAATTGTGACTATGATCATGACCATTGAATTTATAATTGAATATCTTTAGCTTAAGTGCAAAGGTGAATTGATCAATATGGTTATAATTATTGTTTATATAAATTCTGAAATGATTATATATTTCTTTGAGATATGAATATCTTTGGCACATAGTACAAAGATGACTTATTGATAAATATCTTTGGCCCGTAGTGCAAAGATGAATTATTGATGAATATCTTTGGCATGTAGTGCAGAGATGGTCTGTTGATGAATATCTTTGGCCCGTAGTGCAAAGATGAATTTATTAGTATGATTATGAACATAAACTGTGATTTGGTATAACCATGATCTTTGATGTTTCAGGTGATGAAAATTATCTTTGTCCTGGATGAAAAAAAAGAATTTAGAACAACAATTACGATTATGAGTTATACATGTGATTGTGGATAGGAATTGTTGATTGATGTTATAGGGATAAAACATTGTTGGTGGACTTTTAACATGGAGAAGATAATAGACTTTATGGTCTATTTGACTCTTCTAATGGATTGCTTTCGTTCACTTTGCAACTATGGTTGAAAAAATTTTATCATCTACCATATGTTTTAAATCTCTGATTTATTACTGTTGAAGGCTATTGATAATTTATTTATCTTTAGTCATGATATTCTTTACTGAGCTAGTTGTGCTAACCCTTTTGCTTCACAATTCCTTTCAGGTAATAAGAGTGTAGCTGGGTCGAGCGAGGGTAACAGGGGAATAGAACGGTGGTCATCATTTAGTAGTTATATTTGGTGAATCAACTAAGGTGAGGCAAACCCAACGTTCGAAGGGTGTTTTGCCACTATCATACAAGATGTCTAATGACATACAACCTCGTATTATCATAAGACAAGGATGTGCTCATCTACTTGCTGAGTATATATACGAGCACTACCTATATAATCTTGGAGTTTGGCTGAAGTATAATTCTCAATTAGAGGCGGTGGAGAAAATGATATGTCAAGAGAAGACACACCATTGGGAAGAATATGATAGTAATCTTCTCGTTTTTCTTTGGGGTCTATTGGGTCAACCAAGGATAATTTTGTGGGTATATGATATCTATCATAACCTAGACGCATGGCCTCCAATGTATTAAGGTTTCCTTGAGCACTTCCCAAAGATTCTAATTTCTAAAACAGTTTTCGACTATACCTTTATGTAAGGTGTCATTGTGACGTGCTGTCCATAGTTGGGACATGAGTCACAGTTGGTATATATTTGTATCCAAACTCACAGCATATGTGGTGTTGTATTTTGCATGACAATTGTTGTAATAAAGTTGTAGTTATTTTCTGTACCATATATTTGGCGACTCAGAATTGGTTGGATGGAATGGACCTATTTTGGGGTTGTCAAAGTTAGTATCAGAGCCATAAGTAAAGAGCCCCGAGGCTCTTGCTGGTGACTTTTTGTTGATGGGGGATGCACCGCTTTACTCTCCGTAGGGGACGCCTGCTTCTGCTGGTGGCAATCGATAGGTACCACTGTGAGGTGCTGTCCACGATTGGGACATGAGTCACAGTTGGTATCAGAGCTTAGGGATATGATCTTTGGCGGAGATCGGGATTAGAACTAGGTGGGGAGAGATGAGTAAATCCTTCGCTAGTGTGTCCTACCTAAGCTTATTTGTTGGTCAGTCATAATATCGGGATATTATGAGATATGTTAATTTGATCAATTAACCCTTGTTTTGAAGCTGTATTCTAGAATGATATCTGAAATACAGGAGATGAACAATGGAGAAATCATGATGACAGGGGAAATAGAATATGAAATGTAAGCAAGGTATTCTCAACTCTTTGAAATACCAGGTACGTAAATTTCGGGGACGAAATTTCATAAGGAGGGGAGATTGTAAGACCCCGAATTTTATGAAATAAAAGTATTAAATTTTTCTTATAATTACTTTTCAGTAAAGGGTTAAATTGATAAAAGTTAAAGTTAAGGGTGACATATGAAAAAAATTTCAAAATAAGCAAGTGGTTATGAAATATTCATTGTTGTTTTGGGAATATTCGTTTGGTCGTGGAATATTCTTTTCCTGTCTTGGGAATATTCGCATTTACCAGCAGCCTTTTGTGGGCCCCATAACTTGAAAGTGATTGAGGAAGAAAACAACAAGTATAAGTTGTTTATAAATAACTTGCAGAAGTTGTTACCATTAATACAGCTTGGAATACCCTATGGTTAAAACACAAGAATAATGCTGCCAGGCACAAAGAATATTACACGTGATTGCACCAATTATTGATTCTTACGTAAGAAGGCACTACTCAATAATTGTTACAAAGAATTATCGCTCAATATTTTATTTTGATTCAATAATTACTGCATTGATATTTTATATTACTGTTGTTTTAATAATTATCACTACACAGTATTTTCCATTATTGAAACAATAACTCATATTATCTGAATAATATTATTAGATAACATTATTGACAATGTCTAGAAAGTTCTGTCTAAGGAGAGGTTTGGTCACCTAAGTGCGCGCCAGTAAGGGAAAATTCTTATTGAAAGCCCCTCTTCCTAGAACTGCACGGTTGTCAATATTGTGATTCTCAGTAATATTATTTATGAATAATTAATTATTGATTTATATGATAAGGAAAATATTCATTTTATGTGGATATAGATGGAGAAAATTTTTAAAGTGACAATTGTTGAAAATTGATATTTTATCTTTTCTGATAAAATAATATTTCATTATATTATTATAATATAATAATGATGATATTTTTACAATGAATGTGGGATATATGAGTATATGAGGAGGAAGATTATTTTGTTGCATTAAATGATTAACACATATTTTGTGTGTCGGTGGACGCCATTTCTGGACTAAAATTTGATTATAAACACATGAAAATCGTCCAGATGTGGATTTCTTGTCAATTTCGCTTGGAATTTGGAAAACCTTTCTTCTGTAAAGTTGTAGAGAATTGAATTTCCTATAAAAAAACGCGAGATTCGAATTTTCTAATAAAAGGGCTATTTATTATGAATTATTAAAGTTCTGAAGTTCCGAAATAATTAATTTTTGAAAGTTTTAATTAATTTTAATAACAAAAACATTTTTTTTGTTTTTGTCATTATTAGTGGCTGAATTCAGATGGTCAGATGGTCAGAGTGGGCGTAGGAATTTAATATATATTATATTAATATTTTATTAAATTTTCTGCTTTGGTGTTCTAAGCATTTTCCTATAAATAAGGTGCTTAGGTTAGAATTGAAAATCACACCGTAAACCTCAAGTTTTCTCTATTTCTCTCTATATTATCGAGTGTATTCTTGTGAGTATTTTGATATCTTGAGTGTTGCTATACTACGGTGCAAGTTCGTTTCAAATTATTACGATCGGTAATCTTTGTTGTTTTGAGGTAATGGATAGTAAAGGATATTATTTTTTAAAAAATGATATTATTTCTTCAATATCATTATGTTGAAATATTGGTTTGAACTTTTTATCAAATTTGGAACTTTTTTCATGTCGGGGTTACTATTCATGAGTTACTATTCACGAGTTACTATTCATGAGTTACTATTCACGACGAGTTACTATTCATGAGTTACTATTCACGAGTTACTATTCATGGGTACTATTCACTACAAAGTTGGTTTCTTTTTCTAACCAAATTATAGTTGATTTATGAATATTACTCTGGAGATTAAAATTATGTATTGATTATATTGATTTTATTATCATATATAACATTTTTATAACCCTGATGTTGGAATTCTCTTTCACTGGAGTGTAAAGATGGGTAGATTATTGGTATGATCATGACTAGGGTTCTCTTTGGCCAGTAGTGAAAAGTTGAATTGTGACTGGTATGATCATGACCATTGAATTTATAATTGAATATCTTTAGCTTAAGTGCAAAGGTGAATTGATCAACATGGTTATAATTATTGTTTATATAAATTATGAAATGATTATATATTTCTTTGAGATATGAATATCTTTGGCACATAGTACAAAGATGACTTATTGATAAATATCTTTGGCCCGTAGTCCAAAGATGAATTATTGATGAATATCTTTGACATGTAGTGCAGAGATGGTCTGTTGATGAATATCTTTGGCCCGTAGTGAAAAGATGAATTTATTAGTATGATTATAAATATGAATTGTGATTTGGTATAACCATGATCTTTGATGTTTCAGGTGATGAAAATTATCTTTGTCCTGGATGAAAAAAAAGAATTTAGAACAACAATTACGATTATGAGTTATACATGTGATTGTGGATAGGAATTGTTGATTGATGTTATAGGGATAAAACATTGTTGGTGGACTTTTAACATGGAGAAGATAATAGACTTTATAGTCTATTTGACTCTTCTAATGGATTGTTTGTTCCGCTGCAACTATGGTTGAAAATTTTTATCATCTACCATATGTTTTAAATCTCTGATTTATTACTGTTGAAGGCTATTGATAATTTATTTATCTTTAGTCATGATATTCTTTACTGAGCTAGTTGTGCTAACCCTTTTGCTTCACAATTCCTTTCAGGTAATAAGAGTGTAGTCATTTCGAGCGAAGAGGGTAACAGGGGAATAGAACAGTGGTCATCATTTAGTAGTTATATTTGGTGAATCAACTAAGGTGAGGCGAACCCAACGTTGGAAGGGTGTTTTTCCACTATCATACAAGATGTCTAATGACATACAACCTCGTATCATCATAAGACAGGGATGTGCTCATCCACTTGCTGAGTATATATACGAGCACTACCTATATAATCTTGGAGTTTGGTTGAAGTATAATTCTCAATTAGAGATTTTTGGAGATAATGATTTGTCAAGAGAAGACACACCATTGGGAAGAATATGATAGTAATCTTCTCGTTTTTCTTTGGGGTCTATTGGGTCAACCAAGGATAATTTTGTGGGCATATGATATCTATCATAACCTAGACGCATGGCCTCTCATGTACGAAGGTTTCCTTGAGCACTTCCCAAAGATTCTAATTTCTAAAACAGTTTTCGACTATACCTTTATGTAAGGTGTCATTGTGACGTGTTGTCCATGGTTGGGACATGAGTCACAGTTGGTATATATTTGTATCCAATCTCACAGCATATGTGGTGTTGTATTTTGCACGACAATTGTTGTAATAAAGTTGTAGTTATTTTCTGTACCATGTATTTGGCGACTCAAAATGGGTTGGATGGAATGGACCTATTTTGGGGTTGTCACATAGGGGTCCTAAACAATACTACAGTTGACAGATCTAAAATGTTAAAAAGCTTGTCAGACATTGTTCTTAATTTTTTGGGTTTTTCAAAAAATTCCTATGACTGGTCAACGAGTTTTGACCTTAAATAACTTGCAATCCTTACATATTTTGGTCCTAATTTCACTTCTATAACATTAACATCATGGCATAGTATAACACCAATACACTTAACATTTCAAATAACTAACTATTTCAGATTTACAAGGTCTGACATTCGACTGTTAGACGTGATTTTTAGGGTTCTTGACTGTTTTCTAAAATCTTCATTTTTTATGCATTTAAAAGTTATGAATTTATGCTTAAGCAACCCAGATCACTAAATAACATGTTATTAAATATATCTAAACACTAAATCATAAATTTTAACATAGCCTTAAAGATCTAGGGTTAGGGTTAGGGTTTTTACCTTTTTAAGAAATTCTAGAAATCTGCCATTTTGATCTGGATGCTAGCTTGCTGAGAGCTATTTGTGGTTGAATATCTATGTATTCTTAGTATAATCTCGTTGGTTTGAGAAACCAACACTTAGCTATATATAGAGATCTCAAGTAAGGGCAAAAATATTGATTTTCCTAATTTCTCGACAACTAATACTCTAATCTGTTATGAGGTGTCAAAAGAAGGTTGATGGGGGCTTAAATTCACACTATTGCATATCCACCAAGTGATGAGTCATAGATTTGCTCTTATCATCAAAAGTGAAAGAGAAAGGGCATTTTGGTAATTTCCTCTATACTAAGGGTACTTTTGTACTTTTCCAATTAACTTTGAGGGTTGTTTAGTCACTTCACATATTTATATAAACTTTAAATTTTTATTCATTAAGTTCTTGGTCATTAGGGTTTTGCAAATTTAGGAATTAGGGTTTAATAGTTTAATATTAGGGTTTAATATTTAGGATTCAGATTTTCTAATCCTTAATTATGGTTTACCTATGACAAGTTTCTTAATTAAAACCCTACTTAAACACACTTAATGTTAACCCTATAGTAATCAATAAACCCTGATTTCTTGTTATAACCCTAATTAGGATTAGGGTTTCTAATCTAGGATCAAAGTCTTAAATTAGAGTTTACTTATTAACTTTTTAGGATTTCTAACCTATATCTATCTAACTTTACCAAACCACAGCTTAGTTATTGCAACAATTGTTACATTAGCGTACAAGAATTTGTAATTACAATTATAATAACATAATTAACATTTTCAATATTATTGATAATCCTAATTTATATTCGGATTATTACAGTCCTCTTGACAAAGTGATATATCTTCCACTTTGCAATCTTAGAACTTTTTCAGTTTTGTTCAACGAAAATGAATAAGTCTTCAGCTAGTCTTTCACCAAACAAATTTATATAATTGTTTTATGATCATGGATATACCTAACAAGTTGGATCCCTAACTAAGTCTTTTTACAAATATTATCACAAGGACTTTACAAAACTTACTTGTTATAAATATACTTTAAATTTCAGTTATCATCAAATTTAAATACGGCTAACAAAAATTAAAAGCCACATAGAAAAAAACAGACTCGCGTTTGGTTTATTTGACAGAATGACCTTATTGAAAATTTTTAATTAGTTTAATATGACAATTCATAAATTAAATGTTTATTAGAATATTATACAAAAGTGTACAAATACAGTGGGTTAATTTCTAATTTTGTCATTATTAAAAAATTCTTTGGTTAATACCATTAAATGCAATGTAATTTTATTCATAAAAATAATAATAATATAAAATAAATTGGGAGTAATCTAATTATATTTGATAAACATGATAATAAAATAAAATCATGAATTAAGATTATTAATTGTGTCTGATCAAAATATAACCGGGTCAAAAACTAACACATCTAGTTAATTTAGCGAAGTAATTGTCTTATGACTAATTCTAGCACAAATTATACATAAATAAATTATGCACCAATAGTAGGATTAATGTATTGCATACCGATGAGAGGATAATACTATAGACATAAACTATACATAAAAAATTATGCACAAAAAGTATGACCCATGTATTGCACACTAATAAAAATGTGTAAAATATTCAATTGTGGGTCCCAATTTTTACTTCCCTCTTTGTTTTATATTGTTTCTGCACAACTTTGTGTAGTTTGTGTCCATAAAAATGTGTAAAACATCCGATGATAAGTCCTACTTCCTTTTTTTATACGATTCAAACACAACCTTTTGTGTATATTTAGTGCCCATAACATTACTTTTATATTTATTTAACTAGTTCATGATCTCGTGCGAAGCACAAGTTTTGTTATAAAATTATTGTATTGTTTAATATTTTTTGTATTAGACTATACTAATATGATAATTATAAAAATAATATATTAATATTATGTACACGGATTTTTAGGAAAAAATTATTTCTTTCTAAAATATATTATTTAACTAATAATTTATATGTGACACCCCCAAATTCGGGTACTTCAATTCCCACGTGATTTGGTGTTCACTGTACAACATCATATGTCTATCTACCCATAATAAAAGAAAACCATAAAATAGATAGAAATAAATCCTCTCCTTAAGGAGTTACAACATCTGGATATAAGTACATCAATCACAGGTCATACTAACCTTAAATCTCAAATGCGAAAACATAAACAAATATTAAGTCTTACACAACATTGACAAGAGTGAGAAACATAAATACATTAAATAAACAACAAGTCTTCATTAATCTTACCCTTGCATTTGCTAGTAGAAGGCTCGTCGACCTTTCGTTCTTAACTGCAATGTTATTATTACGCAAGAGTGAGCACGATTGCCCATAAGTATAATAATGTAATAACAATATAATAACATGTAAGTAAATCAAGACTTCTGAAATAAGAAACTCGACTTTTGAATCAAGAATGAATAACAAGAATCAAAAGAACTCCTGAGGGTCATAAGACCTCTAACTACATCCTAGGTTGTCAAGTGTTTATACTTGAAACCTTTAACAGTCATAAGACTATGGACTCTTCTTCTCGTACCTAGGGGTATCAGCCTTTAGTACCATATTGTGCACAAATATCTTAATGCTAAAGCATAACTTCACGATAATTTCCATTAAATCTTTCTCGAAAAAGGTTCAATAATACTAATAATATGTTTGTAATAATATATAATTCAAACTTAATTTACATATGTTTTAACTCAAAAGTCTAATCTATGTGACCCTAAATCCGGGTACTTGAAACCCAAACTCTGGTGTTTCTACGATACCATTTCTATAAATGATAGATAATAATAACAATAATATAAAATTCATTAATCTTAATAAAAGTCTATAACTATTACCTTTACTGACATTACATAATAATAAATATCATTGTCTTAATAAACTATAACTATTACACAACATAATAAAAATCATTGTTCTTTTCCTTTCTTGTTCTTGCTTGAACCTTCCGGTGATCATACTTAACTGAAAACATTTAAATTTAAAGCAAGAATGAGCATTGGATTGCCCAGCAAGTAATAACAACAATATATATTAGCTGAAAGAATTAAATGTTTTCTTTGAAAGACACTTCGACAACGAATCAACAGTTGTGAAGTAAGCTGAACCAATAATAACAATATATCACTTCCATATATAATCTTTGAAACTACGTATAGAGTATAACTGGAGATCATTCGACAGACTATGAACATTATTTTTTATTTTCGCTAGGGTTTAGTAGAACTTCATCTGTAAACCGTCATAACTTACGGACATGAGGTTGATCTTCCCAATGTGCCCTATATTGATCAATACTACATGCAAGAACGATATTATCGTTCACTCTATCCACCTTAGGTGCACAAAAGTTTTCCCATATTCGGGATGTTCATACTTAGTCAGGAATCCGAACCAAAACAATCTGGTTGGATACAATAACGTTCTATCTTATTCAATAATATTTTTATGTCTAGCTGAATCAAATAGCTTAGACAGCTTTTAAGTCAACGTATACATACTTGAAATCAATAAGTATGTATCAACATATGATTAAATACAATGGTTATCCAAATGGGGACACTTGTCTAACCCTATATAGGAATTAACGAACAAAATAAATATCTGAATTATACAATAATACAATGATTGGATAATGTAAGAACTTGTATGAATACAAAGATTGGATACATAATCAATAATAATAGAGTTAATAATCTGGTACAATAATATGATTCTGAAACTTTCTTTGCCAAGGTAGGATACTTGCACAATGTAAATAATAGATCAGATACTTGCTCAATAATAATTGAAGCAAGTTTAGGAAACTTGCATAACATGATATATTGCACGAAATAAAAGTAGTGCATAAGGTTTAGAAACTTGCACGAGTTGCTTTGCTTTAATAATAACTTAACTTAGATTAATCTTTTATCTGACGACTATCGATAATAAGATCATTCGTTCGATTAGAATAATATATCGTAACACATAGTACTGCTAATTACAGTCAACACATAACCTAATCACTTTGTCACATATATCTAACAATTATTGATTCACTAACAAACACATATCTAGTCAGTTTATCTAAGTCCAGATCAATTTAAAAATATTTGATATATAAAGCGGCTTTATCGGGTAAATATCGAGTCTAAGACTCTATCCTGCAGTTCAATAGTCGTTTAGATATTTTAAATATCATTCATATTATTTTTCATAGCCTTATAATAATTTTTAAATAATTATTATACTTTATCATGAATTTTTCAAACATTGAAATCATTATTAATTGATTTAAATATTAACTAATCTCTATTATCATTAATATTTAATTAATATTAAACTATTAATAAAACCATTGCCAAAATATTAACGTTATTTATAATAACTCAAAATATTTTTAAAGTATTAATATTACCTTTAAATGATTTTTAAATCAATAAAACCATTTTAAAACTATTTATTTAATATAATTATTAAATAAACTTAATATCATTAATATTAAATTATTATCATAAGTTATGTTTTATAATATTGATTTATTAATGAAATTATCCTTTAAATATTAAAAGTTATGTTTTATAACTTAAAATATCTTTAAACACACTATTTTCATTTAAAATAATTTTTCTAATATTAAAATCATTTTTACATTAATTTATTTAATATAATTATTAAATGAATCTAATATCCTTAATATTAAAATATTAATATTTTCATGAGAAAATATCAAAAGTTATATTTTATAACTTAAAATATTTTTATAATCTCTAAATCATTTTTATATAAATTTTAAATCATTAATTCTATTTTTCATCACTTTATTTAATATCTTTATTAAATAACTTAATCATCATTAATATCTAATTAATAATGAAAATCATCACAAAATATTAAAAATTATAGAAAATAACTTAAAATATCTCTTTTATATCATAACCTATTTTTAAATGATTTTTCATGTATTAAAATCATTTTAAATAATTTATTTAATATTATACTTAAATAAATTAAATACTTTTTTATATCCCAAAAATATTAAATATTCATGAAATATACTTAAAATAATTAAAAACTAATTTTTCTGGACTTTAGAATAATTTTTAGTAATTTATTTTGTATTTTAATAATTAAAAACTATTTTTTCTATTTATTTAATTAAATTAATTAATTTTGAAAATTAAATATATCTTTGTCTCGTCATAAAAGCCCTTTGGCGGCGTAAATCGTCATATAGGTGTTCTTGAAATTTATTCTTGGCCAAACCCAGAAACCCATGTCAATTGACGAGATAGCTAGTTTGATCAACAATAGTTTGTAAACGGTGATTATTCTAGGCATTATCTTTCTCAGAGCTTGTAGTACTCATGCAAGACTACACGATCCAGCCACCAACAGGTTCATAACATAACATAATTGCAAGATATAGGCTCATGAACAAGTTATCGAGAGTCGTTCTTCATTTACAGGTTACCCGAAATGAAGAACAGTTCGACTGTTCACTTTTGGTCTCCCATAACTTATGATCCCAGTATTGTTTCTGTGATTTAATCTTTGCAGTATCTAACCAACATATACATGAAGAAATATATCACATATAATCACCATAACAACCATTAACGCGTCAAATATTAATCGGTCAACTCATGTCAGAAATCACGATCATACGTTTTCTGGGTTACCCAGAAAATGGAAATCGTGATCATCTTACATGGTTTGACCGTACACTACTTGAATTTTGTTATTCATTTAGATGTTATATAATCTTAAATATATATAATAAACAACAAACAACAAACTTATTACAACAAAAGAAACCAAACAACTAACAACAGAAAGATCTGGGCCCATGAACTTGCTGTCAGAGCTTTCTGGGCAAGTTCATGGCTGCCCAGATTTCCACCAGTCAATGCTGGTCAACGTGGTTTGACCACGAATAACATGCAATATAAAACTTATCTAGGCCTACTTTTTGATACATAGTACAGATCTCATATCAGACTATAACTATAAACTTTCAAAACACAAAAATCATTAAAGATCGCAGAGATACAGGGCCTGACATTCGTTGTCAGAAATCAAAAAAAAAAAATTCCGAATTTTGTAAATCTTCAAATCTGAGCCTCTAGATGTTATGGATTCAACATCTAGCAACCCAAATCATCATTAGATACTATTAACAACACATTTAACATAAAAAAAAATAACATCTAACACATCATCAAAGGTCAGAATTCAAGCTAGGGTTTATACCTTTACTTTGATAAATCTTGATCTTAAGCTACTGATTTGTTGTTGGATTTCGTAGGGCTTGATTATGTGACTAATCTAGCTTATATTTTCGTGGGTTTTGAGTTAAGAGAATATGACTATGTGTTTGTGAACAATTTAGCCCAAAAATGAGCACTTTCTCTCTCTTAAATTATGCAATGAATTGATATAATGAACTTGGCTGGTGAATTGAATCTGATATGCTGGAATTCTAGCTACTAGGTTGATAGGGTAGGGTGTCTTGCAAGATCTTGCTAGATATTGTCTAACCAATAATTCAAGAATGGGACAAAAGGGCATTTTTATCTCAAGGGTATTCTTGTCCAAGGTGCTTGAATCTAGGGTTTAATCACTAGATTTTATATTTTAATGTTTCCCAAATAATTACTAGGGTTTGAAAGATTAAAATTAAAGTATAATAAAATTTTAATTGTAAACACACTAATTAAATTAGGGTTTTTAATAGAAATTAGGGTTTTATTAGAAAATTAGGGTTTAATCATTAGGGTTCCCAAATTAACAATTAGGGTTTTTTAATTATCATTATAATTCACAAAAATAATAATTAGGGTTTCTAAAATTTGCAATTAGGGTTCCTAATTAGCAAATTAGGGTTTTCAAATAAATAATTAGGGTTTCTCCTAATTACAGAAATTATATAATACACAGTAAAATTCATATAACACAATTACTACACAGTCTCGAATTCATAATCGAGTTTAACAATTAGGGTTTAATAACACGATATGAGGGTCATGCCCTAATTTACCACAATTGAATAACCATTATCAGTCTCCACATTTACACTACATATTTATAGCACTGAAAAATTAAAATATAATTAATATTATATTATTATTCTCATCCCTTGATCAATACCCAAATTTAGGGTTTGGATTCCATATCTGGTTTATCTTTAATTAAGTTAAAATAATTAACTTAAATATTCTGAACAAATTCATATAATAAAATATTTATTATTATAATTCTAATAATCATTTCATATATTATTTAAATAATATAAAATCATGTTCTTTCATGGAAAATAAATAATAAAGATATTTCTACTTATAAAATTAATTATTATAAGTATATACTTTATAATGATCAATATTTCTAAAATAAAATTGTTTGAAATTATTCATGAAATAAATAATTTTATTAATCACATATATACATGCACATTACTTGACACGTATTCTCATCTTTAAAATAAATAAAATAATAATAAAAAAATTAATATGCAAAATTTCTTATTTATTTATATAGAAAATATTCAGGTTATTACATGCTACTTCACCTACCCTTTGCAATATTTGAAATGGTCCAATGAACCTTGTACTTAACTTTCCTTTCTTACCAAAACGAATCTTTCCTTTCCATGGGGATACCTTCAAGAATACATGACTCCCAATGCCAAATTCTCGTAACTGTCTATGTTGATCTGCATACTTTTTTTGTCTGTCTTGAGATGCTTGCAATCTTTGGCGTATAATTCGAATCTTCTCAGTAGTTTGCTGAACTATCTCAGGTCCTAGCATTTTCCTTTCTCCAACTTCGTCCCAGAACAAGGGTGTTCTACACTTTCTACCGTACAAAGCTTCATATAGTGGCATCCCTATGCTGGTATGGTAACTATTGTTATAGGCAAACTCTACCAAGGGTAATTGATCCTCCCAACTTCCCTTGAAATACATGATATAAGGCCGCAACATATCTTCCAATGTTTGAATGGTTCTCTCGCTTTGTCCATCTATTTGTGGGTGATATGTTGTACTTAATCTCAACTGGGTTCCTAAGTGTGTTTGAAGACTCCTCCAAAATTTTGAAGTAAATCGTGGGTCTCGATCTGACACTATAGATACAGGAACTCCATATCTAGAAATAATTTCATTTATATACAACTTAGCCAATTGGTCAAGAGTATAAGAAATCTTAATAGGCAGGAAATGGGCTAATTTGGTGAGACGGTCAACTATTACCCAAATGGCACTGTGAGCTTTTTGTGTGAGAGGAATTCTTACCACAAAGTCCATGGTGATGTGCTCCCAGTTCCACTCAAGAATCGATAAAGGTTGTAGCAATCCGCTCAGTCTTTGATGTTCGGCTTTAACTCTTTGGAATGTGAGACATTTGCTTACCCATTCTGCTATTACTCGCTTCATGTTCGACCACCAAAAGTGCTAACTCACGTCTTTATACATCTTAGTACTCCCCGGATAAACAGCAAACTTAGAGTTATGAGCTGCTTCTAGGATTTTCTCTTTTAGCGCTGGTACCGACGAAACCCAAATTCTATCTTTAAACCTTAGTACTCCATCCTTATCTATTGAAAATTTGATGTTCTTGTCCCAAGTTATTTCTGTCTTACACTTCTGACACGCTTCATCTTTGTCTTGTATTTCTTTGATTCTGTCTACTAAAGTGGAGCCAGTTTCCATCACAAATAACTTCTTATTAAGGTCAGCTAGAACTCTTGCTTCAATCTCGAGCCTTTCAAATTCTTTTATTAGCACCTCGTTATTTGTTATGACATTCAACTTTTCTTGATTTTTTTGGCTCAATGCATCTGCAACCAGGTTGGCTTTATCGGGATGATATAGGATTTCGCAGTCAAAATCTTTTATTAATTCTAGCCATCTTCTTTGCCTCATATTTAACTTCTTCTGTGTAAAAATATACTTCAGACTTTTATGATCTATGTATACTTCACACTTTTCCCCGTACAAATAATGTCGCCAAATCTTCAAAGCAAAAACCACCACAGCTAACTCTAGATCATGAGTAGGATACCTTTTCTCATAATCCTTGAGTTTTCGCGAAGCATATGCGATCACCTTCCCATGTTTCATCAATACACAACCTAACCCACTATGTGAAGTATCACTACACAGCACGAGACCCCCGGTATCATCTGGTAAAGACAATACTGGCACACTGCTTAATAATCTCTTTAACTCCTGAAAACTCTCTTCACATTTATTCTTCCATACATACTTCATGATTTTTTGAGTTAAATTGGTTAGCGGGGTTGCTATTTTTGAAAAATCTTTAATAAAACACCGGTAGTACCCTACTAAACCAAGAAAACTTCGTACCTCGGTTGGAGTTATTGGTTGATCCCAATTCATAATTGTTTATATCTTTGCCGGATCACTGCTACCCCATTTTTATTAATCACATGACCTAAAAACTGAACTTTCTCTAGCCAAAATTCACATTTTGAAAATTTTGCATAGAGTTGTTCCTTCCGTAATATATCTAATACCCTCCTCAGATGTTTTGCATGTTCCTCCCGTGTCTTCGAGTATACTGAGATATCATCAATAAAAACCACCACGAATTTATCCAGATATGACTTAAACACCCGATTCATCAAGTCCATAAAAGTTGCAGGTGCATTTGTTAACCCAAAAGACATCACAAGAAATTCATAATGTCCATATCAGGTTCTAAACGCTATTTTTGGCACATCTTCTTTCCTTACCTTCAGTTGATGATAGCCTGATCGTAGGTCAATCTTCAAAAAATGCTCAGCTCCTTTTAATTGGTCAAACAAATAGTCAATCCTTGGTAGAGGATACTTATTATTTATGGTTAACTTATTTAATTCCCGATAATCTATACATAATCTTAAAGTCCCATCCTTCTTCTTTACAAACAACATGGGTGCTCCCCATGGTGAAACACTACGTTGTATATATTTCTTATCTAAGAGTTCTTATAATTGAACATGCAACTCCTTTAATTCCCTCGGTGCCATCCTATATAGTGTCTTTAAAACTGGTGTTGTACCAGGTGCAAGGTCGATCACAAATTCAATCTCTCTGTCAAGAGGAAGACTGGGTAGGTCATTTGGAAATACGTCAGGAAACCCATTTACTACAGGGATTTGATCTAGCTTCCCCCCTTCCTTCCTTGTATCAACAACAGAGGCCAAGTAACCTGTACTACCCTTTCTAAGTAATCTCTTAGCCTACATAACTGTTAAACAACGGACTTACTTTGGTGAACAACTTCCCTTGAATATTACCTTTTTCTTTAAAGGTGTCCCTAAGTTTACTTGTTTTCGCTTACAATCAATTACTGCCCTATGACTACCTAACCAATCCATTCCCAAAATCACATCAAACTCTCCTAACTATATAGGAATAAGGTTTACTAGAAACGTGTGTCCCTTAACCTCTACACTATAATTTTTATGTACTGTATGAACGAGAATTATTTCCTTGTTTGCAATTTCTACATTAAATGGTACGTCTAGATCTTCAAATGGCACTTTTAATTTTTTTTAAAAATCCACGGATGCAAATGAGCAAGAAGCGCCAGAGTCAAATAACACATAAGCATTTTCAGCATCAATTGGAAGAATACCTGTTACCATGTCTTGTGCTGCAACAGCATCCCTTACCGTCATGTTAAACGTTCGTGCATTTGGGTGATTCTGAGAAACTCCTACTACCGCTGGTCCGGGGTTATTTTGAATTCCTCCCACATTTGCCTTTTTGGGCTTTGGGCAAAACTTAGCCATGTGTCCCTCCGTCTCGCAGTTGAAACATTTTATATTGTTACTCTTATTCTTCTTCTTTGGACAAAAAATTGAATAGTGCCCCTCCTCTCCACAGGTATAACACTTTGTTCCACTGAAATAACAAACTCTTTTGTGACCACAAATCTGACATCGCTCAATCTTTGCTAAAGTTACCTCCTCCTTTTTCAGATTTATTTGGAAAAGCCATCTCCCATCTCCTCTTGTTGTTATTGTTGTTGTTGTTGTTGTTGTTGTTGTTGTTGTTCCCACCAATATTTCCTCTTCCTGTGTTATTCTTCTTCTCCTTATGAAATTTTTGTAAGGCTTCTCTCTCCTTCTCGGCTATAGTAGCTTTCTTAAGAATCTTTGAGAACGTCTTTACTTGAAATATTGATATCTTGCTCCTGATTTGAGGTTTCAGCCCCTCCTCAAATCATCTAATCTTCCTTGCTTCAGTATCCACCAGATGTGTTGAAAATCTGGCCAGCTCGTTATATTTGGCAATGTACTAGGATACCGTCATCTTTCCTTGCTTTAGTTCCAGAAATTGAACCTCCATGCGATCTTTCATTAAATCAGGAAAATAATTTGCAAAGAAAACCTCTTTAAACCTATCCCACGAAATAATCCCTTCTTCAGCTTGATTTTTGTTAGCCTCCCACCAATGATTTGCTTCGTCTTTCAAGAGGAAGGTAGCAAAATCAATCTTCTGATCATCATTCACCATAGTCACTTTAAACATTTTCTCCATTTTCGTAACCCAAGCCTGAGATTTTATTGGTTCATCATTTCCTCTAAACTCCGGAGGTCCTACTAATTTAAAATCTTTAAATTGGGTAGGGTTTGAGGTATTGGGTGCAGTGGGTAACAGATTTTCTTGTCTTCACTGCAAAGCTCCTAACAAAATATTCGCTAACGCTTGCATTGGATTTTGTTCAATTCCTTACTCCGTAACTCCCCTTTGAGGTCTTCGTCGTGGTGCCATTTATCTAAAGATAACAAACAACTAGGTATAAATAATAATAAAATAATAAACATTTTGATTCAACAGAAACTTGTATTTCACATATAATATTTTATAGATATATAACTAGTGATTTATAGAGTATCCCTAGATACACACTTAAAAAGAAAAATAAATACATATCCGACTAGTGATTTATACCTATCACTAGTTACATACTAGAATATTCCCCTAACATGTTGGGATTATAACATACTATGAATCAGTTCTTCCTTTCAGCTAACTTCATCTTTTCTTATTCCAACTCTTCTTCCAGTTTCTTAATTCTCTCTTTCAGATCATCAATCTCTCTGCCTAATATGGTCTCTGATTGATTTACCGAGGATTCCATTACCGATAATGTAGCACTTGATCATACTCTTTCCTGAAATTCTGGATTAGGATGTACCATCCGTAATGGTATAGCTTCAATTGGTGCCTCATATACTATCAATTGTTTATCTTGTGACATCCTACAATAAAATTTATTATCTGGATTAGCACATAAAAAAAACACAACTTATTTTATGTTACTTCACTTCTTCTAATGAATATCCTTAATTCATTTCTTAAAAACTCTTTTTGAGTTTATCTTCTTACTATCCCCTTTACTACTCTAATTCCTCTAAGGTTATAGCCTAAGGTATTCTCTGAAAGTAGTATGCATACAAGTCAACCATGTTTGATGATAAAACATATACTTTGTAACAATCTTATTCATTTATTAATAAAAAGTATTAATTTATTAAAGGCTTTTAATTATCTATATGATGTTCCTTTATAAAATGTGATAAACCCATAGTTTTAAGCAATGCTTTTAGAATATTGATGATGATCATTCTAATGAGATCTAAATTCTTAGAAAGCTTAAAACTAAAATAGTTCCCAATCGTTGGATTACTAAATTGGGGATTAGTGAATCCAGATAGATTGGTACATACGTTGCTTGCTCATTGGATGAGGATAATTGATCTTGTGATCATTTCTGTGGAGACATTAAAGCAAGTATGTAGGTGCTTATTAGAGAATAATTTCACTAAACGTGGCTCGCTAAGGAATACCTAATGGAGTTTTACTTGCCTATCAATAAGAATTCCTGTAGTGATAATAGTACAAGTGATCCTTGGACTTGAGGTCATCATAGTATCTTGTGTATGATGAGTTATACTTTGACTTATTCCTTAAGACCCTTAGGGTAAATCAAAGGGTATACTTGGGTATAATAAGTTGTACATGGAGATAATGTATGATTAATAAAGAATCTACCGCTTCTAGTAAAAGAAGAGAAATATCCTATGTGATTCGATAAATGACAACTCAGTAGTCCTTGGCCAAGGCAGAATGAAATTAGAAAGGAGTTTCTAATATGCATTATTTGGAGTTATGCATTTAAGAGTCAAAATACATATAATTAAATAAAATAAGACTTGACAATAATTTCATGTCTTATATTTAATTGGGACATTGTATGGTGGAAGGATTGAATTGTACTGTAACTATTTACTCAAAGGTTCTTTTCTGATTAATGTTGAAATTAATATTATCTAGAAAGTCGTTGATCGCTAGGGAGGCTTATCCCTATTGTAGAATAAATATTATTTTTTTAAATAAATTAATAGTTTAATTTATTTATTTAAATAAGATTAGAATTGTTCTAATTGATTTATTCATAACCGGTTTAATATGGAGAACCTAAAGGGTCACGCCATAAAAAGAAGAATAATTATTTAAGAAGAAAATGGCATAATCATAATAATAATTTAAGTATATTTAATTTAATCTATGGAGATAGAATAAATTAAATAACTTAATATTAATTATTTAATATTTTGAAAATATTAAATATAAATTAATAAGAGGAATCTTATTATTATTATTAGTATTATTATTATTTAATTCCTAAAGGAGTTTGGAAATTAATTAATAAAAGTACTCTCATATTCCTAATAAGATTAGGAGACAAATTAATTAAAAGAGTTTAATTAATTATTCCTAATAAGATTAGGAGTCTAATTAATTAAAGGAGTTTAATTAATTAAAACAAAACACATGCAATTCCTTAATTATCAAGGAGGGTTGCCCACATCTATAAATAAGAGGAGTCTTAGTATAGGTGGGTGTGGTTGACGTTTTCATAGAATACGTAATTCCAATATTAGGAGAGTACACTATTTTCTAAGAGAAATAGAAAAACTAGGGTTTTGCCAAATACTCATCTTCTTGAATCTTTTTCTTTCTTGGTGGATCACCTCTAGAGGCCAAACACTTGGGTGGCTAACGTTGATCAAAGGAAGGAACCAAACCCGGTGGATTCAAGTTGAACGCGAAAGGATTTGGAGGTGAACTTGTACCTGAGGAAGCTCGAATCTTCAACGGTATAATTCTTATTCTTTATCTTTTCGTTTAATTAATAATTGTGCATAAAGGATGATCCGAATATATGGTTTGTAAAATTTTAAAACTCTTTTTTATCATGTTTCCGCTTACTTTGTGCAATTTAATTGCGTTCATGAATATTACAAACCTAACAGTGGTATTAGAGCCAAACCTTTATGCGAATTATTAATTATTTTAATTTGATATCTATATTGATATGTGTTTATAACAATTTAATTGGGCATAATTTGTAACATAAAATTTATTTTTTTTTTAAAAAGAAGGAAAAACCATGGTTATTCAAGGTCACGACTTCGATTTATTTAATCTGATTCGCGTGGGTGATATAAGCTTATCAAGAATCTGATTATGGGATATCCTGTGAACTTTTATGTATATAATAGTTAGTGTATTATATATATTATATAAAAGGATAATGGTTAATGTATATATATATATATATATATATATATATATATATATATATATTCTTAATTATTTTATAATTAAAATAAAAAGTTTATTTTAATTTTAAAATTGGATTTCATGCTAACTAATTAGAGTTGGAATTGGATTCCATGATAACTAATTAGTGTTGAAATTGGATTCTATGTTTCCTAAAATAAAGGAGTTTATTTGTGAATAGGAAACTAAATCCGTATTTCATTAAATAAAGTAGTTTATTTAGATATCGAATAAGATTTCATATTATTCAAAATAAAGGAGTTTATTTGTGAATAGGAAAGAGAATCCGTATTTCTTTAAATAAAGGAGTTTATTTAGATATGGAATAAGATTTCATATTATTTAAAATAAAGGAGTTTATTTGTGAATAGGAACGAAAATCTGTATTTCCTTAAATAAAAGAGTTTTTTTACTTGGAATTGGATTCCATAATTAATTAAAATAAATGAGTTATTTTGATTAAAGAATTTGATTAAAATAAAATAGTTTATTTTATTCCAAATTAGATAAATTAAAATAAAAGAGGTTTATTTTGATTTAATTTGGATTAAAATAAAGGAGTTTATTTTGATTCAAAATTAGATTTTATACTAACTAATTTTTCCCATTAAATGATATCAATATATATTGAATGTTTATTATTAATGAGATGACTATTATTTATTAATGCATATGGTGATGTTTATGATAATAAATGAGATTGATTATGGGCTATTGACCAATGTGATTAGATTTTATTTTAGTTGGATGCATGAATGTATGGGTTTTATTAAATGGGGTCTGCGTAACTCATCTTCTCTAATTGTTTTTAATGTAAATTATATCCCCCTCCTATGTACTTCTCCTTGACTGCTGATCAAAGTTTCTATTTATTTTTAAATAGTTTTGTAATATGAATAATTAGAATTAATTTTTAAGAATTGGAGATCAAGGAGCAAGGAGCACTTGAAGACCCGTTTGTAATGGAGCCCGAGTTTAAATGTAATAGTTATATTTAAATATTAATTCTTGCAATCCTAGGGTTTGACCTTTTGGTTCACTTGGTGGCTCTAGTGAACCAAACTAGAATAAAAGTCCGTAATCAATCCGGGTAGAATATAGTGTTCTATATGTGCATGCTTATACTATATATATATATATATATATATATATATATGTGTGTGTGTGTGTGTGTGTGTGTGTGTGTGTGTGCATGCGTGCTAAATAAGATGAGACAAATTAATAACAAACCCCTCAAATATTTTTTATTAAGTTGTAACGTTCAAAAGATATTTGGAATATCGAACGTCGCCTTCTAGCATGATAGAAACAATAGAGTATTGAATATTTAATATGAGTTTTTTGTGCACACACAAAGCAAGTATTAAATATTTAAGATGTTATTTTTATTACATATGATGTTTATAAGGAATTGAACATTACTGATTTGTTGTGCACACACAAGGGCTGTAGTTTTCTCTTCACTTATATGGAAATGCTGGGTCTGACTTAACTTAAATTATTTTAGTTCGGATGTGCACACACTTAACCATTATGATTTATGAGGTAAAATACAAGGAATTGCATAGTTGATGTAATTGACAAGAGTTGTCTACCTATTTATTTATATATAGTTTATTGTGTACACACAAGGCTATATACATTTGAAATGGGATCCTTATTCTCACTAGCATATCTTTACTTACATATTGTCGAACTATATATATTGAGGGTAATATAGTTTGAAGAAAATAGTGGGAGATGCCAATTTAAAATAAAACCTAATTTATTTTGGTAATTATTAAAAGAATGTATGCTAAAATATTGTTAAGTACAAATTCATTTACAGAATTTTACAATGTCTAAATTACTATCACTGCGAAGCATATTAGATGCTAAATTAACTGGACCGAATTAAACGGATTGGTTAAGAAAATTGAGAATAGTTCTCATGGATGAAAAGTTATCTTATGTCCTTAATACGCCTATCCCTGCAATGGTTGCAGACAATGCCTCTAAGGAAGAGATTGCTACTTTTAGAAAGTGGCAAGATGATTCACAGTTAGCTTAATACATCATGCTCGCATCCATGAGTAACGAGCTTCAGCGTCAGCATAAAACTATGGATGCTCTTACTATATTCATGTACATCAAGTAGTTGATGGTGAGGAAAGTAGGACTGATAGATATCAGATATCTAAGGAGCTCTTCGGATCTAGAATGACCGATGACACTACAGTATAGATAAAAGTCATTAACATAATCAATTTGATTGATCAATTAAGACAACGAGTTTTTTC
The DNA here is from genome assembly GCA_020205605.1 of Panax ginseng. Taxonomy (NCBI): domain Eukaryota; kingdom Viridiplantae; phylum Streptophyta; class Magnoliopsida; order Apiales; family Araliaceae; genus Panax; species Panax ginseng. The sequence goes on along the minus strand of CM035146.1, from coordinate 21,381,912 downwards.
ATGGATGAAGAGTTGAGCCAAGATTTGATCTTGCACTCACTCCAGGACTCCTTTCACAATTGGTGTAAATTTTTTATATGAACAAGCTAGATATCAGCTTCACTGATTTACTTAACATGTTGAAAAATGTTGAGAGTCACTTTCCAACCAAGAAAGACTAAGTCTTACTGGTAGGGGTCAAAGGATCTTCTAAAAAGAAGAACGATTCTAAGAAGGTAAATAGAAAAGGAAAAAATAAAGGATAATAAGAACAAAACTGATACAGATAGCAAAGGAGTTTACTTCCACTGCAATAAGCCTGGACACTGGAAAAGAAACTGTGAAAAGTATCTTGTAGAAGCTAACCAGAAGAAGCTTAGTGAAGCTTCAGTTACAAATATAGTTTTTGTTCATGATTGGAATAAATTTTTCTTTAAGTCAAGGTTCTACTAGGGTATTGGATACCTGTAAGACCCCAAATTTTAGGAATAAAGATTTAATTTTCTCGAAATATTTTTTTGAATATTATGGTGTGGATATGATATAATGTTATAGTTGTGGGTAATATTTACAAATTTTACAAAGTAAGCAAGTGGTTATATAATATTCGATTGGTGGGGAATATTCGTTTTAACGGGAAATATTAAATGCGACAAAGACAATCATTAGTGGACCCCACAACGGAAGTATTGTCGTAGTAAAAAATGACAAATTATCTTTTTATAAAAATAACGACAAAAGTGTTACCGTTAAAACTGTTGAACTACTCGGTAGTAAAAGTACAGTAATACGCGTGGTTGCATAGTAGCACACGGTATTGATTATTGATGCTTACGTGAGAAGTCACTCAGTTATTCTCAATTATTGCTATAGTAATTGATACATCATATCTCTCATATTATTGATTCGATTATTATCACAGTATCATCTACATAATATTTGATATATTATTAAATCAATAATTGAGACGACAAAGTTATTCATATTATTAAATTGCAATATTTACAATGTCTAGAAGTTTTGTCAAAGAGATGTTTGGTCATCTAATTGCGCGCCAATAAGGAGAAATCCTTATCGGAAAACCCCCTCTTTCCTGGGAACGACCTGGTTGTTAAATATTGTGAGTTATAATATTAATGATGAATAAGTTCGTGTTGATTAAAGATGAATTTGATAGTTCCATTGTGTTGGGATTATTAGTTTTAGTGGAAATCGACATCTATTTCGATGATAATTGATGTCTGGGGGTTATATTGATAAATCGGGTAATTTATCGAATAAATGAGTAATTAATTGCTACTAATTCACATGCTTATAAAACTATTTTTTCACATGTGTGTACTATTGAATCACATTCTTGTACTATTAGGGGAGTTCATGCAAGATTGATAATACTTGCATGACAAAGTTAAAAATGGAGGTATAGATGGAGGTGTTATACTATAATTCATATTTTTCACATGATTATAATATTAAGTCACATGATTGAACTATTAATTCACATTATTTACTATTAGGGGAGGTGGTGCAAGTTTGATAATACTTGCAGGACTAAATTAAAAATGAAAGAAAAGTTGGAGGTATTGTACTGTAATATTTCGAGCCCCAAAATGTGCAATTATCGAAACTATATTTTCCTATAAATAGAAGCTCATCCTTCCTTCATTTCTCACCAATTAACTAAAGCTATAGAGCATTTATTATAAAGAGAAATTATAGAGAGAAAGAAGAAGAGAAGGTTGCTACCTCTCTATTCCAGTATCCAGTTTTCTTCTAAGTTAAGGGGTATTATTTCTTTTGTATTCATGAAGAGAGCTATTGTTATTCCATTCCTTATTATTACATTGGAATAACTTTGATATGCTGGCTGATCACGCATACATCTTTGAAATTCTTCTGTTATTCCATTCTTTATTATTATGTTGGAATAACCTGTATATGCAAAGTACCGCATACATGGTGAAATTCTTATATTATTCCATTCTTTATTATTCTATCGAAATATATTATGCGTATGCGTTTCGCATGACTGATTCCTTATTTATTATTACGGAATAATATCTTGTACATGCGTTCGCATGACACAGTTCCATTATTTATTATTCTGTTGGAATAACATGTTTGTGCGATCTATTGCATGCATAGTGAATTCTTTTGTTATTCCATTCTTTATTATTAAGTTGGAATAACCTGTCTATGTGGATTACCACATGTATGGTGAATGATCATTCATATTCATTTCTTATTAAATTGTGTAAATGATCTGTCTATGTGGATTACCGCATGACGGGCGAAAATCCATTTGCAGTTTCATATATTCTATTATACTCAGTTGATTAAAGTTTTGACTTCTATACTTCATGAAATTAGTAGAATATCCTGGATATTTGCGCTTTATCCAGTATCTTTTCATGGAAATATTCTTATGAGCATTCTTGAATTTTACTCTACAAAGAAGTATCATGTTGACAATTTGAACGTAATTGATTTCAGGATAAATTAACTTATAAATCTTTTAAATTTATTCTTGAACTTGTTTTATTGAATTATTATGTCATTGTCATCATCCTCGTGCTTATATTGTGATGAAAGTCATAATAAAAGAGTTGAACTGATGAAAATCATGGGTATATGTAGTATTAGTAAGTGTTATGATGAGTTATGTTGGTTATTATGTGAAAACGTGAAAGTTTCTTAGAAATCACAAAGGGTTGAAAATCAGATTCTAGTGAAAATGGAACATGAAATTAAATTGACCATATCTCCTATTATATTTCGAATTTTTGAGTGTGGTCAAGTTCTAGAGTTAGATCTATGAGTTTTCTAACATATCCAAGTGGAATCACTGGAAAAGGTGTTATAAATTTTTGTGTGGACTGATTTTAGCAAAAGAGTCAAAAACTACAAAGTACCAAAAAGCTACTGCCCAGAAATTTAAAAAAGCATTTTCGACCACTTAGTTTATGAAATAAATTTCAAACTTTTGGGACATCAAAAATATATGGTATAAAGTACCTACTGTCCAAAAATTAGCTCATTCTGACTTAAAATGACCAAGTTATGACCATTTCAATTTTTGTGATTTTCGTAAAATTATATAATCGGAGTTCTATAACTCCGATGGCCACAAAATTTAAACTGGAGGCTCACGTTAACATGTGTAAGATTGTGTCACGTTATTGGAATTTCTGGAGTTAAGCATGACAGGGCTAATGTTTTTAGCTACACAATAAAAATGATTTTACAATTGTATATCTTTGGCTTACGTGCAAGATGTACTGTTGATTATTGGTTTTATAGTTGTATATCTTTGGCTTACGTGCAAGATGTACTGTTTATTATCGGTTTTATAGTTGTATATCTTTGTCTTACGTGCATAGATGGACTTGGTATGATTATGACCAGGGATCATTTGGTATAATCATGACCTGTAATGTTATAAACGATGTGGTAAAAGTCCTCAGTGGCCTGTAGTGCATTGATGGACATTTTTTGGTATGATTATGACCAGGTATTATTCTGTATATTCATGACCATTGATGATTTAATGAATATCCCTAGCCCGTAGTGCAGGGATGATTCGATGATGTGGTTTATTTATTAAGCTGAGTCTCAGCGATAAAAATTGATGAAAACATTTTAAAACATAGAAGATAGTAGATACCATGCTCTACTTGACTCTTCTAATGGATTGCTTATTCTGCTGTAGTTAAACTTGATGTCTATTGTATTCTATCAGTTTAACATTGTTAAAGGCTAATGATAATTTATGCTGCATTATCTTAGTCATAATATTTCTTACTAGGCTAGTTGAGCTCACCCTTTTGCTTTCGTTGTTCTCTTTAGGAAATGAGAACGTAGTCAGGACTGGTCGGGGTACGGAGTGATGGTCCGAGATGGTGTCATAGTAGTCCGCACTATTTTATAAAATAGTGTGATAATAAATGTAATGAGGAATCCATTGAGTGTGGATATTGTCTAGATGACAATATTTGTATTAAAACTCACAGTATATGTTTTGTCGTATTTTACACGACTGTTGTATAATTAAGTTTGTATTTGATTTATGTACCATTTATTTGGCGACTCAAGATGGGTGATGTATACCTGTTTTGGGGGCGTCACAATATCGGCTTTGGTTATCATAAATATAGATTTATGAAGGGACCAAGCAGAAGTAAAAAGCTAAACAAAAATAAGTAATCCTATGTGTGGGAAATGAAGTAAAGGTTGTTACATTAGCTATATGAACTTATTGTTTAGCATTGCCTACGAGCAAGTCTATTAAGTCAATAAGTTGTTATTGTATTCCAGTTCTCGTTAGAAACATTATTTTCATTTTGTTGTTGGACAATGAAATATTTGGTATTATATTTAAGAACAATTGTTGTTCTATTTATAATAATAATGTTTTATATAGAACTGGAATATTACTTATTGTATTTTGTGTACTTGACTTATGTAAAAATATATTTTATAAATTGAACAAACTAGTTTAAGAAAAGGAGATGATCATTCAATGAGTTGAATGTGTGTATTTGCTGAAATACAAGTATGAATTATTTGAAAGGTTCAAATAATTCAAAAGTGAAACTAATTTGAAAAGTATTAAGATTCTTTGATTAGATCGAGGAAGGAATACTTGTGCAATAAGTTTCTAAATCATCTCAAATGGTTTTCTCACAATGGATGCCTCCTGATACACAATAATTGGTTGATGTATCTGAAAGGAAATAACGTACCTTGTTAAACATTGTGTAATCTATAATGATTTTATCGACATTCCAGTATCCTTCTGGGATAATACTCTAGAAATGGCTGAATATCTACAAAAGGTAACCTCAAAATCCGACCCGAGACTCCATAAACGTTATGGACATGAAGGATTCATAGTCTTAATTATGTTAAGATAAGGGGTTGTCCATCTTATGTGAAAAAGGTTTCAAAGGATAAGCTTGGGACAAGATTTGACAAGTACAGATTTGTGGGACATCCTAAAGTAAGTTTAGGGTATATGTTCTATATTCCTACTTAGCAAAAGGTGTTTATTGCGAAACACACTACCTTCTAAGATAAAGATGTTTATCATTGAAGGGGCTAGTAGCAGGATAATACATCTTGAAGAGTTCAAGAACCACAAAACACTATAAGTCAAATAAGAGGAACCTATAGATAGACCTATTGTACCATAACCGAATCATAAATATAGAATAGTATCGAAGATACCTAGGAGGTATGGATTCATCATAAATGATGATAATGAGGTACACATCATAGAAGACGATGAACCAGTTACATACGATGAGGTAAGAGTTGTAGACACTCAGAGAAATGGATTGAAGCAAGCTTCTCAAAAATGGAACATTTGTTTTGATGAAACAAATCAAAAGAGTTTAATTTGATCACAAATAAGAATGAACCTAGTGTGTACAAAAGGGTCAGTGGGAGCACCGTGACATTCCTAATATTATATGTTGATATACTATGGATAAGGAATGACATACTAATGCTACAATCAGTAAAGATAAAGTTGTCTAAATATTCCTCCATGAATGATTTGGGAAGAATATCTAAATTGGGAATACAAATCTATATAGATATATTTTAAAGGATACTCGGCTTAACCCAAGAAACGTATATTCATTTGATGCTAAATTTTTTTAGCATGGAAAACTCCATGTGATGTCTCATGTTGATGAGCCCTGGAGTGTATCTCTCTTAATTGTCCCCATAGGCTCATAAAAGAGCGATCGCATGAGTAACTATCATATATGCAATGAAATATACGAGACCTGATGTTGATCAATCATATTCTGGAGAAGTTCACTGTGAGTAAGTGAAAAACATCTTAAAATACTTACCTGGCACTAAGGATGTGATCATATTCATGGTGGGTCTGAATTAAAACTAGAGGGCTTAATAGACTCAAGTTTTTAGACAGACTAAGACGACATAAAATCCAATTTAAGGTAAAGCGTTACCTTGAACGGTGGTGCAGTGAATTGGAAAGGTTTCAAACAACAAAGAGTTGTTGGTTTAGTGATAAAGACAAAGTATATAGCTGTAAATAAAGCTGCATGTTGATTCTTTGGATGAAAAGTTCATTACAGAACTAGGAATAGTTCCTAAGTCTCATCTTGGATCTAAACATTTGTTGTAGCACTTTTATTTGATTATAGGAATCATTAAAAGATGGGAAATCATTATAGAGATAGTGGACTCTCAAGAACAACACTACATATCCATTAACTAAAGCTTATCCAACAGCAGGATAATCGTCACTTAGAGAAGAAGGGTATGAGATACCATGGCGATTGGCTTTAGTGTAAGTGAGAGATTGAAAGTAGTATGCATACAAGTCAATCATGTTTGATGATAAATCATATACTTTGTAACAATCTTATTCATTTATTAATAAAAAAGTATTAATTTATTAAAGTCTTTTAATTATCTACATGATGTTGCTTTATAAAATGTGATAAACTCATAGTTTTAAGCAATGCTTTTAGAATAATGATGATGATCATTCTAATGAGATCTAAATTCTTAGAAAGCTTAAAATTAAAATAGTTCCCAATCGTTGGATTACTAAATTGGGGATTAATGAATCCGGATAGATTGGTACATAAGTTGCTTGCTCATTGAATGAGGATGATTGATCTCATGATCATTTGTGTGCAGAGACTAAAGCAAGTATATAGGTGCTTATTAGAGTATAAGTTCACTGAACGTGGCTCGCTAAGGAATACCTAATGGAGTTTTACTTGCATGTCAATAAGAATTCCTGTAGTAATAATAGTACAAGTGATCCTTGGACTTGAGGTCATCATAGTAACTTGTGTATGATGAGTTATACTTTGGCTTATTCCTTAAGACCCTTAGGGTATATCAAAGGGTATTTTTGGTTATAATAAGTTGTACATGGAGATAATGTATGATCAATAAAGAATCTATCGCTTCTAGTAAAAGAAGAGAAATATCCTATGTGATTCGATAAATGACAACCCAGTAGTCCTTGGCCAAGGCAGAATAAAATTAGAAAGGAGTTTCTAATTTCCATTATTTGGAGTTGTGCATTTAAGAGTTGAAATACATATAATTAAATAAAATAAGACTTGACAGTAATTCCATGTCTTATATTTAATTGGGACATTGTATGGTGGAAGGATTGAATTGTACGGTAACTATTTACTCAAAGGTTCTTTTATGATTAATGTTGAAATAAATATTATCTGGAAAGTCGTTGATCGCTTGGGAGGCTTATCCCTATTGTAGAATAAATATTATTTATTTAAATAAATTAATAGTTTAATTTATTTATTTAAATAAGATTAGAATTATTCTAATTGATTTATTCACAACCGGTTTAATATGGAGAACCTAAAGGGTCACGCTATAAAAAGAAGAATAATTATTTAAAAAGCAAATGGCATAATCGTAATAATAAGTTAAGTATATTTAATTTAATCTATGGAGATAGAATAAATTAAATAGCTTAATATTTATTATTTAATATTTTGGAAATATTAAATATAAATTAATAAGAGGAATCTTATTATTATTATTATTAATATTATTATTATTATTTAATTCCTAAAGGAGTTTGGGAATTAATTAATAAAAGTACTCCTATATTCCTAATAAGATTAGGAGACAAATTAATTATAAGTTTAATGAATTATTCCTAATAAGATTGGGAGCCTAATTAATTAAAGGAGTTTAATTAATTAAAATAAAACTCAATTCCTTAATTGTTAAGGATGGTTGTCCACATCTATAAATAAGAAGAGTCTTATTATAGGTGGGCGTGGTTGACGTTTTCATAGATTACGTAATTCCAATAGTTGGGAGAGTACACCATTTTCTACGAGAAATAGAAAAAACTAGTATTTTGCCAAATACCCATCTTCTTGAATCTTTCTTCTTCCTTGGTGGATCACCTCTAGAGGCCAAACACTTGTGTGGCTAACGTTGATCAATGGTAGGAACCAAATCCGGTGGATTCAAGTTGAACGCGAAAGGATTTAGAGGTGAACTTGTACCTGAGGAAGCTCGAATCTTCAAGGGTATGTTTCTTATTCTTTATCTTTTCGTTTAATTAATAATTGTGCATAAAGGATGATCCGGGTATATAGTTTGTAAAATTTTAAAACTCTTTTTTATCACGTTTCCGCTTACTTTGTGCAATTTGATTGTGTTCAAGAATATTACAAACCTAACAGCTCCTAAGGTTTCTAACCTATGGCTTTGATACCAAATTATGACGCCCCCAAAATCCCTACACTTCCTTTAGCAAATTTGCTGCTCACGTAAATGTTCTATAAGATAATAATCTCTATCAATCCAAGATTCAAAGTATTCATAACAGATAGTAGTTCTCGTCAGAACAATTACCATGATGAATACTATCACTCAGATGTATAGATTTATAATCTTATAGATATTTCCTTTGTATCAATAATTCATATCCATCTGACATTCACAGTACCAATGACAATATTGTTCTTAGAACCGAGGGGCGCAACCTCAGTACTTACAGAATTCACTCAATCATTGAATACCCTCATTCAGATAAACAGTTCATATTAATACTATACATGATTTCTAACTTTTCTTCAAAAAAGGTGAAAACTAAATAATTTACATAACTAAGAAAATTAATACATGGATCCAAATTTAAATTATTAAATTCAAGCCCGATAGAAATAACTTAAACTATTACAATCTTTTCTATACACAAGAGTGAACACTTAAACTTCCAGGGATGTCAGTCAAAGCTACAAAGGAAAATAATATTTGTAAGAGATCAGCTTTAAAAGGCTCAACAAGTTTAAGCAAGGTGTATTAAATACTCACACTATAACTGAAATAGATGAACATATAGTTCAGAAGTTTTTCCAGGTATATATAATGAGGTTTATCTGCCAAACCGCACACAATACGAGATTTTGTCAGTCATATAGACTTAGCAACCCGAGTTGATTCTTTCAACCAAACATCCTAGAAGTATTCATATAATCCTTTTTAAATAACCCCTGGTCATTGCTACAAATGTCGGCCATAAAACCCTGGTCAGTGTATAACTACTGGTCATAATAGTATCAGTATATATTTATACCAAGCAACATTGGTATATCATAATTTATGATTTGATATCAAATCAAATACATTTTACGCAAATAACAGGTCATAGATGTTAGTTATGCTTGAACAATAAGCAATAACCCTTTTTAATATCAGTTATTATGGATAACGTTTGAAACATGTTCATATGGCATCAATATAATAATTACATTTAATACAAAAATTAAATGTTTATGAAAAACTTGCCTGCGCGGAGAACAATTATCTTATGATGTCCAAGTTGCCTACGTAACCTAAATATATTTATATCAGTCATTAGAAATAACTATAGCTAATATCTAGACAATCTATTAGTGTCTGGGTTGTTTTCGATGTCAATTTGGTGTTTTACAGCTTGATCGGATAATTATCTAATTATTTTGTCAATAAACTTTGTTTAAAAGTTTAAATATCATTTTAAATAATTTAAATAATATTTATAATAATTTCTAGAAGCTCAAAACAATTTCTTAATGATTAATTTTAATTTTAACTAATTTTTTTATCAATTAAAATGATTTTAGAATCATTAATACTTTTTTCAAATAACTAATAATCATTCACAATGATTTTTAAATCATCAATATTACTTTCCAATAATTTACTTTTATTGGTAATGATTTATAAATCACTAGTTTCATTTTTTAATAATTTATTATTATTTAATATGATTTATTATTATTTAAAATGATTTATTATTATTTTTAACTAATTTATTTAATAGAATTATTAAATAATTTTATTGTCATTAATATTTAAATAAATTAAATATTAATGAAATTTTATGTCAAAATATTAAAAATAATTTATTATAACTTAAAATGTATTTTATAAATTAATAATAATTATTTAGTATTTATTTTTATTATTTTTCAAATAAACTGTCACTAAAGACCTTCAGTGACGGAAACTGTCGCCTATGGTGTTCTTCATCAACCGAAGAACACTTTGGTCAACACCTAGGAGGTGAGTTTAACTAGATTTAATTATTAACTAAAAATGTTTTTGGTCATGAAAGTGGTTCAAAGGTATAGTACTGATATAGTACTATAGGTATACAACAAGTTGGTGGTCTAATTTCATCACATCAGAAAACTATAGGTGGTCAAAGTATCCATTAAAGCCTGATCTTGAGTTTCTGGGATACCCAGAAACTCGGTCAATGTCAGTCACCTTACTTTGATATCTAATATCGAGGATTCTATGTATTATGTAAGTGTTACAGTGTAACAAACATATAGTATATGTGTCATACTACAAGTTTATAACACTTGAAGTGTCATAGCAACATCACAGGATCAAGATTTAAGTCGGTCAAACCTGTTGTCAAACATAGTTCTAGAGTGTTCCGGGTTTTTCAGAAAACTGGGTTTCCAGTTTGGTGACCCACTTTTGATCAATAATATCTTTCACCCAGTTAATGTAATGGTCAGACGGTTGTCATTGACATGTAGTCCATATGTCAGTACACAAAAGGGTTACACTTAGGGGTCCTAACAATACTACAGTTGAGAGATCTAAGGTGTTAAAAAGCTTGTCGCACACTGTTCTTAATTTTTTGGATTTTTCAAAAAAATTCCATGACTGGTTTAAGGGTTTTGACCTTAAATAACTTGCAATCCTTACATGTTAACTTGATTTCACTTCTATAACATTAACATCATGGCATCGTATAACACCAATACACTTAACATTTCAAATAACTAACTGTTTCGGATTTACAAGGCCTGACATTCGACTGTCAGACATGATTTTTAGGGTTCTTGATTGTTTTCTAAAATCTTCATTTTTATACATTTAAAATTTATGAATTCATGTTTAAGCAACCCAGATCACTAAATAACATGTTATTTAACATATCTAAACACTAAATCATAAATTTTAGTATAGCTTTAAAGATCTAGGGTTAGGGTTATGGTTTTAACCTTTTTAAGAAATTCTTGAAATCTGCCCTTTTGATCTGGATGCTAGCTTGCTAAAAGTTGTTTGTGGTTGAATATCTTATGTATTCTTAGTATAATTTTGTTGGTTTGAGAAACCAACACTTAGCTATATGTAGAGATCTCAAGTAGGGGCAAAAAGATTGGTTTTCCTAATTTCTCAACAACTAATGCTCTAATCTGATATGAGGTGTCAAAAGAAGGCTGGTGGGGGCTTAAATTCACACATGTTGCATATCCACCAAGTGATGAGTCATAGATTTACTCTTATCATCAAAAGTGGAAGAGAAAGGGCATTTTGGTAATTTCCTCTATACTAAGGTTACTTTTGTAATTTCCCAATTAACTTTGAGGGTTGTTTAGTCACTTCACATATTTATATAAACTTAAAATTTTTATTCGTTAAGTTCTTGGTCATTAGGGTTTTGCAAATTTAGGAATTAGGGTTTAATAGTTTAATATTAGGGTTTAATATTTAGGATTCGGATTTTCTAATCCTTAATTATGGTTTACCTATGACAAATTTCTTAATTAAAATCCTACTTAAACACATTTAATGTTAACCCTATAGTAATCAATAAACCCTGATTTCTTGTTATAACCCTAATTAGGATTAGGGTTTCTAATCTATGATTAAAGTCTTAAATTAGAGTTTACTTATTAACTTTTTAGGATTTCTAACCTATATCTAACTTTACCAAACCACAGCTTAGTTATTGAAACAATTCTTACATTAGCGTACAAAAATTAGTAATTACAATTATAATAACATAATTAACATTTTCAATATTATTGATAATCCTAATTTATATTCAGATTATTACAGTCCTCTTGACAAAGTGATATGTCTTCCACTTTGCGATCTTAGAACTTTTTTAGTTTTGTTCAATGAAAATGAATAAGTCTTCAGCCAGTCTTTCACCAAACAAATTTATATAATTGTTTTATGATCATGGATATACCTACAAGTTGGATCCCTAACTAAGTCTTTTTACAAATATTATCACAAGGACTTTACAAAACTTACTTGTTATAAATATACTTTAAATTTCAGGTATCATCAAATTTAAATAGGGCTAACAAAAATTAAAAGCCACATAGAAAAAAATAGACTCACGTTTGGTTTATTTGACATAATGGCCTTATTGAATTTTTTTAAGTAGTTTAATATGACAATTCATAAATTAAAAGTTTATTAGAATATTGTACAAAAGTGTACAAATACAGTGGGTTAATTTCTAATTTTGTCATTATTAAAAAATTCTTTGGTTAATACCATTAAATGCAATGTAATTTTATTCATAAAAATAATAATAAAATAAAATAAAATAAATTGGAAGTAATCTAATTGTATTTGATAAACATAATAATAAATAAAATCATGAATTAAGATTATTAACTGTGTCTGATCAAAATATAATCGGGTCAAAAACTAACACATCTAGTTAATTTAGCGAAGTAATTGTCTTATGAATAATTCTAGCACAAAGTATACATAAACAAAATTATGCACCAATTGTAGGATTAATGTATTGCATACCGATGAAAGGATAATACTATAGAGATAAACTATACATAAAAAATTATGCACAAAAAGTATGACCCATGTATTGCAGACTAATAAAAATATGTAAAATATTCAATGGTAAGTCCCAATTTTTACTTCCCCTCTTTGTTTTATATTGTTTCTGCACAACTTTGTGTAGTTTGTGTCCATAAAAATGTGTAAAACCTCCGATGATAAGTCCCACTTCCTTTTTTTATACGGTCCAGACACAACCTTTTGTGTATATTTAGTGCCCATATCATTACTTTTATATTTATTTAACTAGCTCATGATCTCGTGCGAAGCACAAGTTTTGTTATAAAATTATTGTATTGTTTAATATTTTGCGTATTAGACTATACTAATATGATAATTATAATAATAATATTATGTACACGGATTTTTAATAAAAGAATTATTTCTTTCTAAAATATATTATTTAACTAATAATTTATATGTGACACCCCAAAATTCGAGTACATTATTAATCCTACGTGATTTGGTGTTCACTGTATAACATCATGTCTATCTACCTATAATAAAAGAAAACCATAAAATAGATAGAAATAAATCCTCTCCTTAAGGAGTTACAACATCTGGATATAAGTACATCAATCCCAAGTCATACTAACCTTAAATCTTAAATGCGAAAACATAAATAAATATTAAGTCTTACACAACATTGACAAGAGTGAGAAACATAAATACATAAAATAAACAACAAGTCTTCATCACTTGTTAATATTTAGAATTCAGACTGCAGGCATACGAGAATTCGAAACTGTATAAGGAGAAAGTGAAAAAATGGCATGATCGAAAAATCATTGAGCGAGCATTTGAACACGGACAAAGGGTTTTGCTGTACAACTCCAGACTTAAACTTTTTCTTAGAAAGCTGAAATCGAGATGGTTAGGACCATTCACAATGAAAACTGTTTTTCTGCATGGTGCAATCGAAATATTCGATACGTCACCTGATAAGCCTTTTAAAGTGAAAGGTCAGCGTTTAAAACATTACTATGGTGGTGAGGTGAGTGGACAGAAATTAAGCCTCAATTCTTTCGTCAACATGAGCTTGAGAGGCGGTCGAAGCTAATTGACTATAACTTAGCGCTGGATGGGAGGCAACCCATTATTTCTCTTATCTAAAATTTATCTTTCACTTTTTATTTATTTAATTGATTTATTACTTCTTAAGTTAACACATTTACATAATACTGACAATATAGGGGAGCGTGTATCCGGATTACATAAAATTAGGTATGTGATAAAAATCTGTTTTGATGCCGCTTATGATGAATTGCAGGTGCAATGGATAGTACACAATTATCTCTGGATGCACCTTCAAATTGCATTCGACCTTTGCAATACTACGAGATCTCGCGGCCTTGATGCATAAAACTCACCGACAGCTACTCGCTCGAAACATAGAGCATACCAAACTAGCCCTTTGGCATGGCATGCATGCATGATTAATAGTCAAGTCACGCCACGCATGCGGTAGCGATATATGAGCGTGGAAAAATTTTTAAGTCACAAATCCGAGTTGCATTCTGAGTTGGGTTTATCTTCATCTATAAAACACCAACCTTATTATATTTCCCATATTCAGATGGCTACATTTCTTTTCTCCCAATTCATACCCAACCATCACGTTCCTAGCATAATTAGGGTTCTTTGTGGGGTGTGCAACCCTATATCTGAGGAACATTCATCAACAAGTTCTTCCCATTGTCTTTATCAGCCCCACATGGGTCCAAACCGAGCACGTGCAATCTCACTCTCCTCTTCATCCGAATTTTCTTCCGATCACCAGGAAGAGGAGGTCTTGGACGAGAGCAGATTTGTCAGTTTGGAAGCACAGCAAGATTATTATCGGAGTATGGCCAAATCACTTGTGAAGGAACGGGGATTCCAATCGGAAAAACAAGATGGCCAACTGTGGCAGATGATACGCGAATGAGATTGGGTTGGTTTAACGGCATCTCCTATGCCCATTCCGGTGGGGATCGTTCGAGAATTTTATGCTAATGCCACGGAGTTGGTAACAAGAAGCATTACTATTGTCCGGGCAGAACAAGTGAATTATCGCCCTTCCGCGATCAGAGAAGTATTCAACATATATGATGCACCTCCTACCGGGATTGACAATTGGTTAGAAGGCGAGTACTTGGAAACGGATCTCACAGTTGTGCTTACTGATTTGTGTATACCGGGCACCAAATGGAAGTATAAAATAGGAACAACGGAACCAAAATCGTTCCTGTCGTCCGCATTGAATCGGTATGCCCAGGCTTGGAACCTGTTTATTTGTGCCAAGCTCATTCTGTCAGCTCATTATAATGCCATCCCTACCGAGTGGGCAATTATTTTGTGGGGAATCATAAAAGGAAAGTATATCGACATCGGCCTGTTAATCCACAGAAATATGATGAATTATATGCGTGGAAATCGAAATGGGACTATTCCACATGCGTCAGTGATAGCCATGCTCTGTACTCAACAAGGAATCCAATGGCATAATGAGCCGCTATAGTACTCACACCATGTAATCAATCATGCTACTATTATGAATTTCAAGGAATGGACAGGTGGTGTACCGCATCCACGAGGACTAGGATTCATCATTCATCCTATTTTTCCAGAACAACAACCCCCGCAAACAGACGAGGCAGGCCCATCCACGCACGCGCGTGCCACCTATAGCGATCGACAGCTCCGAAGGTTGGAGCGTAAGGTCGATGCCATGTATGACAATTTGGGCACATTTATGATAGGACTCACAAGGGCTTTAGCCGAACCATTTGCGCAACAAGGAACAACACAAGAATGGCCTTAGTTTGGAATAGCAGCACCATATCCACCACCGGACTCACCACCTGAGGAGGGTGGCACCACCTATAACTAGGAGTGTTTTCATACCTTTTACCTTCATTCAATTGGGACATTGAATATTTTAAGTTTGGGGTATTAGGTAGTAGTTAGTTTTCTTTTATTATTAGTTTTGCATGATTAGTTTTACATAACTCCATATAGTTTCATGATTAGTTTAATGTTATGTTGCATGTTGCTTACCTCACAGTCCTTGTCGTTTAGAAAACAATTTTTTCTATTTG